>JAZKJV010004323.1:0-556441 GCA_037367405.1 Ottelia alismoides | reverse complement strand
TGGGAGAATATTGACTAATGGATGATTTTCTTCGATTATTATGAGTAGTTCCTCGGTATCATCCCAAAAAGGATCAGAGAATAGAAAATCACTCTGATCAGACTCGGTAGTAGAAGATGTATTCATATAATCATCGACTGGATTGATTTGATCTTCTTTCATTCTGGTGGGGGTAATGGAATTGGAAATTTCATCTTTGAATGAGTCATCGCAAAAAATCTTCAGCATATCATCATGTGTTGGATGGAAGGGGGTTTTGCTGCATGAAGACGTCAACTCATTGTCTGATATGTCCTCAGATTTCAATTCTAAATCTATACTTCCCATAATTGAAAAATCACATCGGGAATCAACATCAAATGGTATATCTCCTTCTATTTCTTCTTCCCATTCAACATAAGTGCCATCCTCAATTTCAACTTTTGTTTCAGACCCATCGATATCATTAATACACCGAGGTTCATAAATTTCAAAATCGTCTGAGGAAGGATCAATGCTATCATAAAAATATGTCTTCATCTTTGGCATACCAAGGGCTGAAGTTAATTTGAGATCAGTATTTAGTGTTTCCCAGTCTTCATCTAATTCAAAAATTTCCCGATCAGTGAGAGGACATGGTGGGGCTTCAAGTGCAGAGTCTAGATGAGACATGTCCTTATGAGTGAGTTGTGAGGTGTTCAGACTAACCTCCAGAGGGTCTTTGTTGAGATGGATGGGGGCAAAATCATCAAGAATAACACAGTTCTCTATCCATCCACAGTCCTCAATTTCAGAGTCACGAGAAGTAGGGGTGACATGATCCACATGAATATTTTCATCATTGATTTCTAATTCCACTTTCTCATCATCACAATCAAAATGTGCCTTGGCAGTGGCCAAGAACGGTCGTTCAAGTATGTTGGGTCTCTCACTTGGTGTATTGGCTTGATTGGACTTTTGTTGTGTTGCAGCCAATTGCTGAATGGCCTGGGTCAAAGCATCAAAATCCACAGCTGAGGTTGGTTGTGTTAGTAAGGGCTCAATCAGCTGTTTGGGTTGGGTGTGATTTGGATCCAATGCACTGTGTCCTCTGCTACAGAGAAATAACACGTGCTGATGGGTGGTGGTCGGATGAGAGGAGCTATGGTATGTCCGATTGTCGCATTCTCTTCTCTCAAAAGTTGTAGTTGTTGGAAGATGAGATCCATGGTGTTCGGTTTCTCTGTTCCCATGTCTCCTAGGTTAGGTGAATTTTCAGATTTCTCAGTCAAAGGAGACGGATAGGGCCGTAATCTAAAGATTGTTGCAATGGATTTTTCAAACACCTACGACCTAGCATACCCAGCACAATACACCAGACAATTTGTTGATTCACCAACTCACACAAAAAATTGCCGCGGAAGCGGTTATCGTTTCGATTTTAGTTTAGTGATTCAATCAAAGTTTTCAGAGAAATTAGAATCCTTAAAGATGAGGTGGGTGTGGAAGATTGTGAGAAATCGATGTCCTAATCCGGCTGGGGGATCCAGGGGGCGGTACTCAGATCGAGGATCTGCTTTTTTCCCACAAGAACCTGTGCCCAACGCGTCGAGGAGTTACGATTTCTCTCTGCAATCCCACGTAGCACCAGGGATTTTTGTCTCTATCCAAGGGTTCTATGCGCTCGTGATTTTTGTGTCATACACGTGCATCAAACAAGCATTCAGAATTTGTCCGCTTTCTGCTCGAGCCACTGCGGTGGCCTTTCAATCTTATCTTTTTAAATGATCAGTGCACGATTTGATGGTCTTTGAATTAGATTATCAGAGGGAGAAGACCACAGAGATGATGCAATCAAGAAGTATGTTTTAATTTTTTTCGGTTTAAGTTCGGAGCACAAACAAATGCAAGAAAATGTAAAAGCCTAAGATGCTTAAGAGAAAGAGGGACTCACAGTGCCTGCACTTCTGGCGCTAATCCGTAATGTTTTGTCCTGCTGATGGAGATCTTTTCCGAGAAGGGAGGGGGAAATTAAGATTACAATTTTTTTTACCAAATTACAAGTTTGCTAAAACAAAATGTATGAAAAGACAAGTAATTTTTTTTTCTTTTTGAAGCCTAAGTACCTGCAAAACAAAAAAAAAATACACGGAATAGATAATTGAAAATGAGTAAAAATGAAGAAGAAAAATTGCAAGCGTTGCTTAGTCCTCGGCAACGGTGCCAAAATGTTAACGAGATTTTTCGCGGTATAAGAAGGTGATTTTATCAAGTCGTTGTGTTACCACGAATAATCAAGTTAAACAAATAAGATTACAACTACAAGCATGTTGGAAAAAATATGAGTTGTATAGTGCAAGTAGAGGATAGTATCCGCAGGGACTAAGCAAACTTGTATTTTTTTGTTCTTTCAAGCTTAATTAGAATTTTATTCCATGGCGACGAGAGAAAAATTATTAGAGAAGGTGATCCGCGATGAAAATATTTCCCACAACTTAGAATAAATAAATGTAGATATGAATATAACTAAGCGAGGAAATGGAAGATAGCTTGCAAACTTAGTAAGGAAGAATTGAGAGGTACTTGTAAGATTTCAAGATGTAATAAAATATATGGGAGTTGAGATACATTTGGTGAGAAATAAACTAGAGTAGATAAAAGATGTCCCCAATTAATTGTTTCATCAAATTTAACTTCAACAAGAGTTACTACCATAGCATAGTGCAAGAGAATTGTAATAAAAAAAAGAAGAATGTGCTTCTCTATCCGGATGTAGAATGGTGACGATAATGGCGGCGACGACGATCACACGGGCTGCTGGAAGAGGCCGCAAACGGAGCCGGATGCGTGGAAGGTGCTAGACGCGTACTTAACCGTGCGAGGAAGGAGCCGAATGCATGGGGGTCTGCACACAAGTCACGTGCGAGGACGAAGAGGCTGCGGGCTGGGGCTGTAGCTGGGTGACGCACCTGCTGGCTAGTTGGTGGTTGCGCGTCTAGATCCACACGAGGATGCCTCTATACCTTCAACTGCATGAAGAGAAAATAACGAGAGAGAGAAAATGAGAGAGAGAGAGAGGTGCGTGAGAGAAAGTGCAAGTGCTGTGCGTGAATACGCATGAAAAATGAGAGGGAGGAATGCTATGCATGAATGAAAAATGGGGGGAAGAAGTGATGTGCGTGAGTGCATGAAAAATGGAGGGGAGGAGTGTACGTGAATGAGAATAGAGAGAATGGGGAGAGGGTCCCTTTTTATATTTGCAATGTGTGGTTATGAGGGAGGCTTCCCCATGCAAATAAAGACAAAACATAATTGTTGCATGGGGAAGGGAGTACGTGGGTTGCAAGAGGAGGGTGGCTCCATGCATGGGAAAGGGGAGGGATAAATGGTGCACATGCATGATATTAAAGAGAGGAAATTTTGCACTATTCTCCCTCTCCATTTCTTTCCAACAAAAAGCTATAGGCTTTAACCATGCTATAATGAGTGAGCAATTTATACTATCTTCCCAATAAAAAGTGAGGTTTTGTAGAGTCAAATCAATGTGTTATATTCAATGCTATATATACCCAATGCATTTCCATATGATTTGCTTAATTTATGCAGATGATTAGTTAAGTTATATTTAGGTGACATGACAATAATGATTAGGAATGAAATATGTAATCGATATTTTTTGAAAACATTTTTCTTGATTAGAAAATCATGATCGGTTGATTTATGCAGAGGTATAATTTAATTGTATGCAATTTATGTATATTTTCTCTGTTGTATGCGAGGAATATATATTATGTGAATTTGGAGTTTATAGATCAATCATTCAGGTTGTA
This sequence comes from Ottelia alismoides, assembly GCA_037367405.1. Classification (NCBI taxonomy): domain Eukaryota; kingdom Viridiplantae; phylum Streptophyta; class Magnoliopsida; order Alismatales; family Hydrocharitaceae; genus Ottelia; species Ottelia alismoides. The sequence continues at coordinate 552,653 of JAZKJV010004323.1, read as the reverse complement.
TATCACATAATTTGATCATAGTATCTCTGTATATATTGTAATCATCATACCCCCATACTTAAGTCTTGCTAGTCCCCAGCAAGAATAAGATAAGTAATAATGAAGGACAAGGAGCATAGCCAAGATAGATCTGGTGAGGGTTTGCAGCAAACACACCCACAAAGTCTTCGAGTTTTCAGTTCATGACTACACAAATACACAGACTTCAGTAGAGTAGACCCTTGGATTAATGATTTGTTCGAATAGTCAACTTGGCTTGAGTTTTGTAGTTCCAACAGCCTCTCAGTTCCAACAAAATCAGACATGGTTTCAGAAGATCGATCAGGTCAGCTCATCCCTAAGAAACAGGTATTCTCTTTGACCTTGAGTGGATATAAATAGTGTTAGTGATAGTTTTAGCTTTCGTGAGTCAAGAGAACGAGCTAACAACACAATCTATCAAGGTACCGAATGATTCCCTAGTCATATAGCCTCAGTCCTCACCAGAATTCAGGCATATTCTCCTTTTAACCCAAGTATGTCAGCATCAAGAAATAGGTCATAATTCTTTGGTAAAATGGGACTTATTTTTCGGGGTTTTCCGTAGACCACTTTGGTTCGTTGCTCTCATCTTTTCTTTTTGCAGAGCATAACCCTGGGCCTCTTTGGGCCTCTTTTAAAAATTTAGGTAGCATCATTGGGCTGCTACCATGGCTTTTTGGTGGAGAAGGGTATTTGGTGGTTTTCTTGCTTTTGTTGTGCTTATCTTTGCATGAGTGGCAATTTTTGGCATTTGTATTGAGATATGCCTTTTTGTGGTGTTTTTGTCTTGGGTTTTGGCATGAAAAAGGTAGTATCGACTTAATATTGACTTTGGAGGCGCGATACTGGCTTATTTGCTGACATACTTAGACTAGAGAGATCATGTTGCTCCCGAATCAAGTTCCTTCACTAGCTATAGATTAGTTTCAGGCATTGGCACAACCAAGAGGACAACTCCTCACCTCAACTAGATTGTAATTGTATATCGTAAACTCAACTCAATCAAGCTAAGTGCAATGTGCAGTTGTTCAATATCCACTGAAGAGTTTAAGAGTACTACTAGTTGCTAAGGTGATCTAGTTAGATACAGAAGTTCATTTACCAGTAGAGTTAGAGGAACTGAGAGAATAAAGTCCACATGGACCTGAAGAAAGGTTAAAAACTCATGCCTAGTGAAACTCTGATGAAGTTAAGTGGATTAGGGTCAACTCAACCTCAATCTATGATCTATGCAATGAAGAGCTGATTTCTCAAAAGATAGGATAAAACTAGGAAGGACGTATTTTTGGTGGTTTTCTTGCTTTTTTGAAAATATTTTTAGGGGAATTTTTGCAAAAGAGAGTTTTTTTTGAAAGAGTATGCAATTTTGAAAAACTATGCAGATACCCCCCCCATACATAACAGAAACCATGTCCTCATGGTAATAGGATGACCAAAAGAAGGGGTGAGTGATTGTGAAAATAATTTTTTTGGTTTTTTTTGTAAAGTGTGGAGGTGGACCCCCATACTTATCTAATGCAATTCAGTAAAGAGAAAGATACAAGGAAAAGATACCTATGGGTGTGGACCCACAAAATGTTGTTGGTTTAACGTCCCAACTCGACGATTCAGCTTATCAAGAGTATCCAGTGTTACGTGTGAGTGCAGAAGCTGTATTCAGAAAACCCAAATCAAACTCTTGATATGATACGGATATCCTGACCCAGATGTGAGAGTGTGGTTGATGAATTTGATAATTGTATGCTCTCATTAATACGGTGAATACATTAATTGGTTGATGATTAAGAATGAGAGATGAATCAGTTTGATCTTGGATTGGATGTGATGGGAGGGAAATTGGTGGATTGGTGAAGGGCTCATGGATCAGATATGATGTATTGAAGTCGAGCTGTACATGATCAAGAATTGATTCTTCCATGAGGTCCTCTGTTTATTGTGATAAGTCATCATTTTCCCTCAAATAATCATCATGGCTATCCTCGGTGGCATCTATTGTGAATTTCATTTCATTTCTCTTCTTGAGCCACAGAGATGATTCTTTCCAAGACATATGATTAGGAGATTCAGAGGCCAGGAGTGGGAGAATATTGACTAATGGATGATTTTCTTCGATTATTATGAGTAGTTCCTTGGTATCATCCAAAAAGGATCAGAGAATAGAAAATCACTCTGATCAGACTCGGTAGTAGAAGATGTATTCATATAATCATCGACTGGATTGATTTGATCTTCTTTCATTCTGGTGGGGGTAATGGAATTGGAAATTTCATCTTTGAATGAGTCATCGCAAAAAATCTTCAGCATATCATCATGTGTTGGATGGAAGGGGCTTTTGCTGCATAAAGACGTCAACTCATTGTCTGATATGTCCTCAGATTTCAATTCTAAATCTATACTTCCCATAATTGAAAAATCACATCGGGAATCAACATCAAATGGTATATCTCCTTCTATTTCTTCTTCCCATTCAACATAAGTGCCATCCTCAATTTCAACTTTTGTTTCAGACCAATCGATATCATTAATACACCGAGGTTCATAACTTTCAAAAATCGTCTGAGGAAGGATCAATGCTATCATAAAAATATGTCGTCATCTTTGGCATACCAAGGGCTGAAGTTAATTTGAGATCAGTATTTAGTGTTTCCCAGTCTTCATCTAATTCAAAAATTTCCCGATCAGTGAGAGGACATGGTGGGGCTTCAAGTGCAGAGTCTAGATGTGACATGTCCTTATGAGTGAGTTGTGAGGTGTTCAGACTAACCTCCAGAGGGTCTTTGTTGAGATGGATGGGGGCAAAATCATCAAGAATAACACAGTTCTCTATCCATCCACAGTCCTCAATTTCAGAGTCACGAGAAGTAGGGGTGACATGATCCACATGAATATTTTCATCATTGATTTCTAATTCCACTTTCTCATCATCACAATCAAAATGTGCCTTGGCAGTGGCCAAGAACGGTCGTTCAAGTATGTTGGGTCTCTCACTTGGTGTATTGCTTGATTGGACTTTTGTTGTGTTGCAGCCAATTGCTGAATGGCCTGGGTCAAAGCATCAAAATCCACAGCTGAGGTTGGTTGTGTTAGTAAGGGCTCAATCAGCTGTTTGGGTTGGGTGTGATTTTGGATCCAATGCACTGTGTCCTCTGCTACAGAGAAATAACACGTGCTGATGGGTGGTGGTCGGATGAGAGGAGCTATGGTATGTCCGATTGTCGCATTCTCTTCTCTCAAAAGTTGTAGTTGTTGGAAGATGAGATCCATGGTGTTCGGTTTCTCTGTTCCCATGTCTCCTAGGTTAGGTGAATTTTCAGATTTCTCAGTCAAAGGAGACGGATAGGGCCGTAATCTAAAGATTGTTGCAATGGATTTTTCAAACACCTACGACCTAGCATACACAGCACAATACACCAGACAATTTGTTGATTCACCAACTCACACAAAAATTGCCGTGGAAGCGGTTATCGTTTCGATTTTAGTTTAGTGATTCAATCAAAGTTTTCAGAGAAATTAGAATCCTTAAAGATGAGGTGGGTGTGGAAGATTGTGAGAAATCGATGTCCTAATCCGGCTGGGGGATCCAGGGGGCGGTACTCAGATCGAGGATCTGCTTTTTTCCCACAAGAACCTGTGCCCAACGCGTCGAGGAGTTACGATTTCTCTCTGCAATCCCACGTAGCACCAGGGATTTTTGTCTCTATCCACGGGTTCTATGCGCTCGTCATTTTTGTGTCATACACGTGCATCAAACAAGCATTCAGAATTTGTCCGCTTTCTGCTCGAGCCACTGCGGTGGCCTTTCAATCATATCTTTTTAAATGATCAGTGCACGATTTGATGGTCTTTGAATTAGATTATCAGAGGGAGAAGACCACAGAGATGATGCAATCAAGAAGTATGTTTTAATTTTTTTCGGTTTAAGTTCGGAGCACAAACAAATGCAAGAAAATGTAAAAGCCTAAGATGCTTAAGAGAAAGAGGGACTCACAGTGCCTGCACTTCTGGCGCTAATCCGTAATGTTTTGTCCTGCTGATGGAGAGCTTTTCCGAGAAGGGAGGGGGAAATTAAGATTACAATTTTTTTTACCAAATTACAAGTTTGCTAAAACAAAATGTATGAAAAGACAAGTAATTTTTTTTCTTTTTGAAGCCTAAGTACCTGCAAAACAAAAAAAAATACACGGAATAGATAATTGAAAATGAGTAAAAATGAAGAAGAAAAATTGCAAGCGTTGCTTTGTCCTCGGCAACGGTGCCAAAATGTTAACGAGATTTTTCGCGGTATAAGAAGGTGATTTTATCAAGTCGTTGTGTTACCACGAATAATCAAGTTAAACAAATAAGATTACAACTACAAGCATGTTGGAAAAAATATGAGTTGTATAGTGCAAGTAGAGGTTCGTATCCGCAGGGACTAAGCAAACTTGTATTTTTTTTGTTCTTTCAAGCTTAATTAGAATTTTATTCCATGGCGACGAGAGAAAAATTATTAGAGAAGGTGATCTGCGATGAAAATATTTCCCACAACTTAGAATAAATAAATGTAGATATGAATATAACTAAGCGAGGAAATGAAAGATAGCTTGCAAACTTAGTAAGGAAGAATTGAGAGGTACTTGTAAGATTTCAAGATGTAATAAAATATATGGGAGTTGAGATACATTTGGTGAGAAATAAACTAGAGTAGATAAAAGATGTCACCAATTAATTGTTTCATCATATTTAACTTCAACAAGAGTTACTACCATAACATAGTGCAAGAGAATTGTAATAAAAATAAGAAAGAATGTGCTTCTCTATCCGGATGCAGAATGGTGACGATAATGGCGGCGACGACGATCACACGGGCTGCTGGATGAGGCCGCAAACGGAGCCAGATGCGTGGAAGGTGCTAGACGCATACTTAACCGCGCGAGGAAGGAGCCGAATGCGTGGGGGTCTGCACACAAGTCTCGTGCGAGGACGAAGATGCTGCGGGCTGGGGCTGTAGCTGGGTGATGCATCTGCTGGCTAGTTGGTGGTTGCGCGTCTAGATCCACACGAGGTTGCCGCTATACCTTCAACTGCATGAAGAGAAAATAACGAGAGAGAGAAAACGAGAGAGAGAGAGAGAGAGGTGCGTGAGTGAGAAAGTGCAAGTGTTATGCGTGAATACGCATGAAAAATGGGAGGGGAGGAATGCTATGCGTGAATGAAAAATGGGGGGAAGAAGTGATGTGCATGAGTGCATGAAAAAAGGGAGGGGAGGAGTGCACGTGAATGAGAATAGAGAGAATGGGGAGAGGGTCCCTTTTTATATTTGCAATGTGTGGTTATGAGGGAGGCTTCCCCATGCAAATAAAGACAAAACATAATTGTGCATGGGGAAGGGAGTACGTGGGTTGCAAGAGGAGGGTGGCTCCATGAATGGGAAAGGGGAGGGATAAATGGTGCACATGCATGATATTAAAGAGAGGAAATTTTGCACTATTCTCCCTCTCCATTTCTTTCCAACAAAAAGCTATAGGCTTTAACCATGCTATAATGAGTGAGCAATTTATACTATCTTCCCAATAAAAAGTGAGGTTTTGTAGAGTCAAATCAATGTGTTATATTCAATGCTATATATACCCAATACATTTCCATATGATTTGCTTAATTCATGCAGATGATTAGTTAAGTTATATTTAGGTGACTTGACAAGAATGATTAGGAATTAAATATGTAATCGATATTTTTTTGAAAACATTTTTCTTGATTAGAACATCATGATCGGTTGATTTATGCAGAGATATAATTGATTGTATGCAATTTATGGATATTTTCTCTGTTATATGCGAGGAATATATATTATGTGAATTTGGAGTTTATAGATCAATCATTCAGGTTGTATATCACATAATTTGATCATATTATCTCTGTATATATTGTAATCATTAGTACGAGATAGAGCGGTGGATGAGATAGAGGTCAGGTGTGCGGTAAAGAGAGTTGATATCGAGTGGGCGAGATCACGCGAAAGGTAGTAGTAGGATAAGCAGGTAAATAGCCGTATTGGGTTAGGTTGCAGTTATTTTCATAGTCTTGATTTGAGTTTGATTTTCTTTTTGATTATATAGTTAGTTGAAGTTGATAATAAAATGATGAGATTATAGGGGGACCCAAAGAATGAGGGTAGGCAAAGAGTAGAATGGAAAGTCCCTCGAACTCATTATATTGAACAAGAAAGCACCAATGATCATATACACAGGATCAAAGATGTTCTGAAAAATCATATATATATATATATAGGAAGTCGAGCCTTCAACGAGAATGGCATTAGACTACCCTAGCTGACGACTGCTCTCATCCCTACATGCCGAAGACTAGCTAGGAATGAATGAGGCACCACTACTTCTATCCCCCTGAAGAGAGTGAATGCCTATTTGTCTGTCATTCTGATGCTTGTTTGACCTTGACTGAGAAAGTCAAGAACTGTGAAACCACGCATTAGTCTCGCCTCAGCTTCAGTACCTCGCTCACCTTCCCCATACCAGGGTACGCGGGCCTCGAACCCTCACTAAAACATCGCTTGTATCCCGCTGGAAGAGAATAAGCACATGTAGACTATTCGCCATAGACTCTCTCACTCGAGCTGAGACGCATAAAGATTCTTGCACGCTTCCTAAACGAGAAGAGAAGGAAAGTGGGCGACAAGATTAGCAAAGACACTATTACTATTGTATCCACGTCAGACTACCTACTCCGCTTTACTTCACTCTGCTGCTTTTCATGCAAATACTATTAAACCGGGGATGGCTGACTTCTAGAACCTTATTCCAACTCTGAAGGTCAAAAATCATTGTGTATAATAATTGCCCGAATATGAAATACCTGAAACCACCAGAAAGCAGAAGAAGACGAAGAGCTACAGCAGGCGTATTCTAATGATGACCTTTTCTCGTAGTAGGCGCTACCTTTCATAGAGAACCAACCTGAACAAAGAGACAGACGGGACCTAAAGAGCGTTGAGATTTGCTTGCGCTGCTCTTTTCTTTCGGCTCAACAATTGCAAGCCTCCTTTCTTTTTGAGTCGGATGATAGATATCAGAATATGGTGTCCTCACTTCTTCTTTCTGCTTTGCGGTTGTTACTACTAGGTTGTTTGTTGTTTGAGTCGGCTTTGATTCATGTTCTATCCCCTAGGGGATTTCCGAAAGGCTTAGCCAATATCTGAATAAATAGCCCCTCTCACTTCACTCTGGTAGGCCATTGCGGCTTCGGACGAGGCTCTTCTTAGCTTCTTCCCTTCTACCCCGCCTATGAAGTGATGAGTGTAAACACAGATTCTCTATTTTGCTGAGTATTATCTAGGACGCAGTTCTCCTCTCTTCTTGTTAGGTGTCTTTCTTGCAAACAAAGAAAAGAAAGAGTAAAGACAATGTTCAGAGTCATACCCTGCATATATAGGTTTCAGTCCATAAGAAGAATCAAACACGGTCATGAAAAGAGGCATCTTGTTAGTACTACTTAACTAACGAACTAAGAGGTAGAAGTGGAAGAAATTCTACACAATCAAGACCTATATCTTTCATTTCCGGACATCCTAAGATCCCAACTATCTATCTCCTCTATATATGTTTTGTTATGTTCCAAACAAAGAAGAAAAAGGAAGGTACATGCATGCCAACGAATGAATGGTATCCGAAGTTAAAACGATACGCCTACTAGGGTCTTTATCTTCCTGATATAAGAAGAAAGAATATTAGTAGTATATACCAGAGGCAATGTTGTTGTCTTCCTCGGAGCTAGTCCTAATCGACTCCTACAATCACTAGTCGTCTATTTCTTACTACTCGAAGCAGTTCAAACCCGACCAGCAAGAGATGCGAGGGGTGTGGGTACAAAGAATGTGTGATGAATGAAGAAATGCCAGGGTGGAAGCAGAAATGCATGAAGACAGATTGGCTGAAGCTCTTTCGAAAGGCCTTTGTGGCTCGGCGATTAGACCAACGTGTCATTGGTTCAAAGGAAGTTACCATTGAAGTTAAATATGAATCCTTGGGTACCTATCATGAGATTTAGGGAACTATCGCGATAGTAAGAAGCATCAAGAAAGAAATCCGTTGTGTATATATTCGAACTGGTTATATTTCTTTTTATCGAGAAATAGAAGAAGCCATACAAGGGTTTTATCGGGCCTACTCATATACCAGCTAAACTCAAACAAAATAATTATGTGATATCCATGAAAGGTTGAGTCTCGTCGATGTATCATAATTATGGAAATTGATACATGAATCAAGATTGAGGAAAGGCAGTTTTCAAATCACTGACTTGGACCCATTGTTGAATCCTACTCTGCTTAATACTGAGGAAGTACTTATGGCAGAACGGGCCATCTGGTCTTTCACAAGAAAGTGATAGATGGACATGAAACGAATTATTAGCAAATTCATAGATCACTTTGGAATGGCATATACATCACACATCCTGGATCAAGTTCAAACTCTAGGTTTCCAACAAGCCACTACTACATCTATTTCCTTAGGAATTGGTGATATTTTAACAAGACCTTCTAAGGGATGGTTAGTACAAGATGTTGAAAAACTAAGAGTGATTTTGGAAAAGCATCATCATTATGGGAGAATGTACACGCGGTAGAAAAATGACGTCAATCCTTTGAGATATGGTATGCTACGAGTGAATATTTGAGACAAGAAATTCATCCTCATTTTCGAATGACCAATCCCTCTAATCAAGTCTATTTAATGTCCTTTCAGGAGCAAGAGGAAATGCATCTCAGGTACACCAATTAGTAGGAATGAGAGGATTAATGTTGGACCCGCAAGGACAAATGATTGATTTACCCTGCAACTTACGTGAGGGACTTTCTTTAAGGGAATATAGAATTTCTTGTTATGGAGTCGGGTTGTAGATATTGTTGTACAAACATCAGATGCTGGATACATCACATGTAGACTTGTTGGAGTAGTTCAACACATTATTGTACGCAGAACGGATTGTGGTACTATTCGAGGTATTTCCGTGAGTCCTCAAAATGGGATGACCGAGAATCTGTTCCCGGGGAAATATAATGAGCTCGGTTACTATTCGTCATGCTTTCGCCCTTTCACACCATGTTCTTATCTGGCATTGTGCGGAACGACCCAGGCGTGTTCACCCGCTATGGTGATGACGAGGTGATGAGAAGGTTGCTCAGGCTGACATTGAAGCCTTGAGTGACGTCGGAGGGGAAAGGAGAAAGCGGAAAGTGGATCTCACGAAGCTCTCGATGTTGTTTCTGATTGTCTTTGAAGTGAGACAATTGTTGAGAAAGTGGTGCCTGGTGTGATGCCTTATATATCTCGATAGTTGTGAGGGATGAAGATGATTGAGGATATTCCGATTTACTATTTAATATCAGCTCTGCCCTATTATATATTGACGGAATATCAAAGTAGAGGGAGGGGATTGAATTGGTTTGAAGCGGACCCCCCCTCCCATCAGAGGCTCAGCCGGGTAGGTAAGGAGGGCATCAGACAATCGAGCATGTGCTCCGTCGTGCGGGCGAGGAGCTCAGGCAGAAAAAGGGGAGATGGAGGAAGGAGATGGCCTCTTTCTTCTCTCCTCTATTGAGATCAAATAGTTTCAAAGTCTCTGACCGGCTGCTAAGTGAGGGGGCTTATAGCCGGTTGTGGTAGACTGATTTTGCGTTTTACCTAGATATATAGTAGCGAGAGAGTTCGGCGAGTTGAGTTAAGCTGTGTGGGGCGAGCCAGTCCCCCGCGGATTCAGGAGTGAAGAATTCCCTTCCTTAGTACTACTAAGTTCAACAATTCCTTTCCTCTCCTTTCAGGTCTTTCCCCCGCTACTATATATGACGCAGCTCGACGAATGGCTCTTTTCCAATTCCGCAAATAGTGGTCTGGAGTGAAGCCTGGACCGCTGGGACATCCAAGAGGGGAAAGTACAAGTATCCACTCCTGAAACTGAGCTTAGGAGGAAAGGAAGTGAACTCCTAAAACTTTCCTAGCCCTAACTGGTATCTATTCCTTTCCTTAGACTAAGAGGAGAAGCAATTTCCGGAAGTCCTACTCCTTGACTTGACTAAGAGTGACTCAAAGGAGAAGAAGAGATTCTGGGTCTTCGAGGGAATTAGTTATAAATGGTTAGAAGCGCAGGATAGACCCTCCTATTATATATTAGGGCTTGACTATTTGCTGAATTGGAAAAGAGCCATTCGTCGAGCTGCGTCAAATATAGTAGCACGGGAAAGACCTGAAAGGAGAGGAAAGGAATTGTTGAACTTACTAGTACTGAGGAAGGGAATTCTTCACTCCTGAATCCGCGGGGGACTGGCTCACCCCACACAGCTTAACTCAACTCACCGAACTCTCTCGCTACTATATATCAGGTGAAACGCAAAATCAGTCTACCACAACATCCAAACACTAATGGGTCGCGTATTAGCAGACGATATATATGGGCCCAAGGTGCATTGCCGCTCGGAATCAAGATATTGGGATTGGACTTCTAAATAGATTCATCACTTTTCAAGCACGACCAATATATATTCGAAGCCCTTTGACTTGCCGAAGTACATCTTGGATCTGTCAATTATGTTATGGCAGGAGTCCAACCCATGGTGATCTAGTCGAATTGGCTCATTAGGGATATATATAACTAAGGCTCAGTCGCTGGCGCATTCATCATTCCGAACAAAAAAAGAAAGGCGAAGTCATAATACGCGGTGATCTTCAGACCAGTCAATATCTTCAAGTATCCCGTAGACGTTATTCAAAGCGAAGAAGTAGTCGCCCCTTGTGGCTGTGTCTATTGTTCCCTGTAATTCAGGTGGTGCCATCCTGTAGGGAGTGTTCACATTGGCGAAAATCAAGTCAATAGTTCATTCCATCTCTCTATCCGACCCTGGGAACTTATCCGAAAAGAAAGTCCCACAGGGCAGCTACGTCGTCTTTGGTCGTTGCCTTTTTTATTAGGGTTGCTATACCCTTCAACCTATGCATCCCTTTAAGAGGAACGTCGGTTGTCCTGGACTCTGAGCTAGGAGTTAAGCAGCTAGGGGGCTCGCAGAGAGCGGTCCACCTCGAGGAAAGATTGGCAATCCTCTCAATGTCTTTGATATTTCTTTTCTTTTGATATATTCGGATATTTCACTTGGATATTGAATATATATCGCTTTGCGATGAGAATGTTTCTGTTAGTAGTACGATGTTGTGGAGGGTTGTCACATCTAGCAAACTCAGGTATATATTATATAATTGTTTGAATTTTGATGCATAATCGCGAATCAACTAATTTACAGCTCCATATATCAGGGAAATTATAGTGACTGGACCGGTCATACTCAAAGGTTTTGGTTAACAGTGGTCAGACTTCATTAGGAATGATACCTGGATTCCACTTCCTCTTCGATGAAGATCTTAATCGAGTGCGCTCTTAACCTATCGTGCTTCTTTCATCTCAATCTCCTCTTGATGAATGGGCACCTTCCCACACTTACCCGGTGCTGGCTGATCCGATCCGGTAGAACCTTCTTCTATCTCGATGTCTCCTTCTCTCCTCCGCCGTGCTTGACGAACTACACTCAGCCTCACTCACTTATCTAAGAGAACTGACAAGAGATCAAATAATTCTTGTTTAGCATTCGGACTAGGGATACAGGTGTGGACTTTAGTAGAGGGGTGACATGTGGATCGGAAAGGTGTTGGGTGTGCAGCTGCTTTCTCGTGCTAGGCAGTTCCAGTGCTCTTCCGACTCTACTGATGTAGTGTCCAAAAGTGGGATCGTGTGCTGGTAGCAGAACAAGGATCCTATTTTCGTTGTTTGATGGATCCTCCCACGCTGCTGAAAAGTCATCCTTGTTCCCGAGACGAAAGAGGCGTATTGAAGCAGGGACCCTAAACCCTATCCTCTTAGTGAGACCTGCTGTTATCAAGGTAGGTCCCATAAATCAAGCACAAAGGGAGTGAAAGAAGGTGGGACCCTTCCATTCTTGCCGTTTGTTTCCTGGATTTGAGGGCCTACTTTCAATACCCTTAGAGGAAGGCAGGCCGACAGTTCCTTCAGAATCCACCTCTTTCGCAGTGGAAGCTTAGACTCAGTGGTTGAACTTTTCTGACAAATACATATAACAAAATGACAAGATTATATATTATGGAAAGGAAGGATTAGCACCCATTTAATTTGAGCACGCCCGACCGGACCCGTGTCACCTTGCACCATATGTACTTAATGTTATCCATGGAATTGATGTTACGGCAAAGTTGTTGAGTTCTAGTTGATCGAGGGAAGTATGAGCGTGGGTAAGATGTAATGAGTCTCGTCTATATCCTTAAGGAGAGTCTATAGACTGATTTCCTAGGAAAGCTGAATGTCGGATCGCAGGCTGAATTGATCACTCATAGCTCCAGAGGAAGGTGTCGACTAATCACTAACTATCGTGATCAGAAGGGGGACCAGGTCTTGATGTTTAGAATCGATCTCGTAAATGGAGTACCAATTCCACTACTTATTATGCATCTGATTAAAGAAGATCAAAATTCCTTGTCCATAACCTCAATTACGCTTTCTTCTTTTTGTTTTGGATCGAGGGCGGAGGAGGAATTGTTAGGGATTCTACTGGAACTGCGATCTCTACTCTATTCAGAGCAGAAAAGACTTCGAACGCGAAGAGAGCCAAAGCACCTTATTTCTTGCTCCTAGATTCTTGTTTCCTTGTTTCCTGTATATAGTTTCCGGAGAAGTCTGATCTTCTAAGAGGTAACTCCCAAGAGACTGATCTTCGGAAAAGCCCCTCCCCAAGCTTCGGCTTTCGACCTTGGAGCGATATACCTTTCCTTGGAATGTTGCTGATGTAAGTACTTTGATTTCAGAGAAACCTGCCCGAAAATCATCCTCTTTCTTCAATGTTGGTACATATCGCGATTTCTTTTCTTTTAACTTTCCAATTAGTATGTTCTTTGATTTCTTTAGTTAACTGTGATTTTTCCACTCTAGTGGCTCTTCCTATAGGGGGATATAATGGATAATCTGTTGGGGTGATCGATTTTAGTGGATAATCAGGTTCTTTTATGGGCTCTTAATGGATGTTAAATAGTTCCCTGAATCCTCGGCCAAGGGACTATAAGACAGAGGTGTTGGACATGCGAGCCCACGGCGAGCCATTATGCAATAAATATTATTCTATATATCATTCCCTGATCTGAAATGAAGAATAAATAATTTGCATAATAGGTCCCTCTGTACAATTAGGGTTATGTACCATGGCCATCTTAATGATCATACAGCTGTTGATTCATTAAATGAATCATAGAGGCTGGTGTTTGGATGAATATCTAATGGGTTAGATAGAGGACTCATCAAACACCGTCAAATGATTATTAAGAGATGATCTCCAGCCTGAGTAGGAGATGGCAATCCTTTCTCACATAGGCTGATATCTGACCGACCTCTCGATGCAGGTCCTCTGCATGGGAATAGTTATTTGGAGGTGTTAGATTAGTTAAGTCAATGGGTTGACTTAGCGAGATCGAGATAACCTAAGTCCTATGTTGAACACTGTCACAGCATAGGCACGCATCCTCTGACCAGAGACAGATGTGTTACTATATGTCTGAGTATATACATTTGGCAGACCATTAGGTTGATGACCTAATCAAGGTCTATACGCCGGCGAGCTGGTGTGCATGTAAGGGCATATGAGTAATACGATCTCTCAAAGGGATCATACAGGTTCGCTTATGAACCGGAAGACATGAGCTTACTCATGAGGTATTGGGACCGATCAAATTCCATGCATGGTCTTCGTGCTTTGGAAGCATGACAAGCATTTGAAGGTATGATATATGCTTTGGGAAAGCATATGATCGATACCAAATCCCAAATGACCAAGATTGAGAAACTTGGTGATCAAACCCTGAAGAAGACAATATAAAATAGATCTTCATCTTCAGGTTGATCATTGGTCTTCCAGTATGCAGGATGTGCAGGTATTGGGAATACCTGAGGGTGATGTGATCATAAACGATTGTATAACCATGATGCTTCCAGTCCGAGGGAGTGATGATACAGGTTTGGATTTTAGTGACTCCTCTCAGTAGATAAGTAACTTGATCTTAGTCCAAATGTTGGACATTGATCTCATTGTGATTCAGATGCAATGAGAAGATTAAGTATACGGACTTGATTTAATCAAGCATCTATGAGAGGTCCGTTAGATCTGGATTTGAGATGAGATCTCAACATTTAAGTCACTATACATGGAACAATACAATCGCCCTGTCCTTATCTCCAAGTATCTGCGGAGAAGGCACATTATTCTTGAAGGAGTTCAAGAATAATTCATGTGATGAATTTAGTATCCAAGCAAGAAGGTATTGATGATTAAATGAGATTTAATTATCAAGAATATTATGAATAAGATTCATGTTAAGAGAATGATTGTCCAAGATAATTAAATGGGATTTAATTATCAAGGATAAGCAGATCGTGGATAGTGATATCCAGAATATCTGCGTATATTATAAATGAGATTTATAATATATCAAGAGAGAGAAATATTGTAAATAAAATTTGTTAATTATTAATGTGGATTGGATCCACATTAGTTAATTAATAGGAAATGTAATTTACAAATTAGTTTGGGATGTGAATATGATTCACATATTTTTCAATGGCATGATTGAAATATTCACAAATTAATTTGGAATTAATTTGGTGGATATTATTGCAATAACAATTATTGCAAATAATTAAGAAATAATAATATAAATAAAAGGAGACAAAACCACCTATATTCATAGGTGGCGTCACCTATGACTTAGTCATAGGTGACGCCTCCTTGATTTTAGGAGGGGTGGTTGTCTCCTCTTATTTGTTGACTTATTATCTCTTGATTAATTAATTTATGTTAATTAAATTTTTGCTGATAATAATTCAACAAATATTCAATTTAATATAAACTAATGTTGTTGGTTTTTAACCAACAACTATCATAGCCGTTGGTTTGCTCTTGGATTAGAATGACCGTTGGATCCATGAGAGCCATGGATTGAGATCCATTGGATCCCAAACTAATATATAAAGAGGGTAGCCTTAGCCCTTGAGGGACACACCGAGTAGACGCCTACTCTACTTCTCTCTCTCTCCCTCTCATTCTCGTGCTCTCTCTCTCTCCAATGGGTGGCCGACCACCATTGCTGAGAAGGAGAGAAGTTTTCTCCTTCGCCTTCGACGACTCGAGGATCTCCTTCTTCTTCATGGCTACTTGTTGTAGGGGAAGACGATGGATTTCGCTTGACGAAATCAGGAGATCTACTGATTGGATCTTCATCGAGGATTGCGGGAGGGACGCGACTCATCATCGTGCCCGCAAGTGCGTTCTTCGTGGATCGGACTTGAGACAGGAGGATCTCTTGTTTGGGATCTCGCGATCACAACCACGCTTCAAAGATATTCCTTATACTTTGTGGTTTGATGAAACGATCCGAGAAGTGTTCTCGTGATCATGTGGTTTCATCGTTTGATTTAAAATTTTTAAATTCCGTTGCACCTTGCGACTAGTACGACTAGTCGCCCCGATCGTATTCGATGCAATCGTCACGCTTCCGTGATGCGCTTGAGGATTCTCAATATCTTTCAAGTGGTATCATAGCCATAGGTCGAAAAAGGTTTTGGATATGATCCATGAACCATGGACGACTTGGGTTTAAAATGGTCGCGAAAAATTGTTGGCGCATTTGAATTTTTGCAACTCTGTCTAATTGATTTTTTCGGCACTGTTTAAATTGTTTAAACACGAAATACTCAATTGGAGTTTGTTCCCCATTAAACCAGGAAACCATAGGACTTGAGTTTACTAAATTTGGATTTAATTTGCTCAAGATATGTCCTTTTGAATATGCATGTATTCACAGTTGCGGGAACTGCATAACAGAACGTGATTAATTTGTTAATTACGATTTTTTTACGCCTCGAAATGCGTGAAATATCACATAGGTTCTGTAATAAATCAAGTTGGCAATCTTAGGAGACTAATTTTACGAATTTTAGATTTAAATTGATCAAGATAAGTTAATTTTAGTGATAAGGGGTCACTGCTGGAAATTGACATTTTTTGATCATGAACCTTGTGATAGTCATTCAAATAAATATTGATGAGAATTAATTGTTAATTTTCTGAAATTGGTTATTGATAAATATTTGTGGAATATTTAAAGATGATAATCAATTCCTTGAATGACATCCCACTAAACCATAATGATAAGATAGTTGATTTTGATCATTGGTTAATTTGAAATCATCAACAAACATTGTTTCCATGCAAAATCCTAGGTCATCCTACAATAGTTGTAGGACAACTTTTACATGCAAAACCTCTTGCTTGAATAGGATTGGGGATTTGTTTATCAAATCTCCTCATAATATAATCAAAAATTGTTTGATGTATATTATATGGTATAATTTCGATTGAAAGACCGATGAGCATCTCAAAGTACATGATGATCTATCTGGCATTATCCTTTCCTGAGGTGGATATGGTGTCTAGTCGGAGATCGCTGGGGTAGCAGGTTGCAACGTATGTGGTCCGTCCCACTCTCGTCGGTACTGGCCATGACAGCGGGTAGGGATTGGATAATGTCGGAGAAATCAAAGTGTATTTCTAATTATTAAAATTCGAAATAATACGTACTTTGAGATTATACCTACTATTCAAGTAAAATTCAAAGTTTGTTGATTGATAATAGGATTGATGATTGATTTAATGTGATTAAATTAATTATATCCTATGAAACACTCTATTATGAATAGATGTGTATTTCCCTTGGGAGAATTAATTATGTGAATATGATTCACGATAATTAATTACAATTTGAATATGAGGTGGAGGATCACATAAGTGACATCCATGGTCTCCCGTCAAGGCAAAGAATTTCGTCGCCAAAAGTTGTATATAGGAGACGCTTGTCCGAAGTGACAGATCCTATATATAATTATTTGGATCGGGTTCTTTGCTTCTCGAAAGAGTAAGGCCGTATATGTAGTGACCCCAATATCGGGTCCTCATATTATTGGGGCGATATTGGATTGCGTATAGCGAGTTTTAAGCCTGTTGACGTTTGGTTCAATTAGCAACGGGTCAACATCATCTTAGGGGTGGTGGGCCCGGGTGTTAAAGACCGAATTGAGAAATGCAAGTTGGACTTGCAAGGCGAAATGTGTTACCACTTCTCTTTATTCGAGTCACAGGATCTCATATTATTGGGATGTGATAAAGATAGAGAGGAGATCCCAGATCTTGCTTGAGATATAGTGGTAATTATATCTCTTTTTTTGAAAGACGATTAGGGAATAATCTTTCATAGTAGACATAGCAAGACAAATTTGATTTAAAATTCCTAAATCAAAGTAAAATATGTATATATAATATATATACCCTTATGCAAATTTCTTATTTCAGATAATCCTTCATAAAACCCACTCAATGTTATACTCAATAATAACCAGTAAAATATCATGGATTGGACTCATGATCCAGATATTGTACTTGCAATTGGACACATAATATATGTGATTGCAATGTGCAAGTTTCCTCAACATAATGAGGAATGACAATTAAATAAGACAATAAGACATCATCTTAGGGTTTGTATGTCTCTATAGTCTTGATCTTTCATCGAGTGTACTTTGGAAGTGACATGTCGATGATGATCGTAATTGTCGAATAATCCTTATAAAATCTAAGAAGATGTTCTGGCATACATATGTGCTCTAGACATTTAAACATGAATGACATGGTTCTTTACATTATGCAGAATGGTGGCTCGAAAGAGATGATGTATTCAAAAAATTTGAATACCTACCTGAACCAATGTTTTAGGAGTCTAGATGGATGTAGACATGATGAGTGTCATCATTCTACTATCTATACTCTAGTCATTCATGAAGCTTCATAATATTCATATTGTATGAATTTAATGAAGCATGTATAAATGTTGAAATGCTCTTACATTGAATTCTTTTGAATTTATTATGAGAGACCCTTAGTCTTGAACAATGGTTGTTTATAGATGAAAAGAGCATAGTGGAAGCGTGGGTCGAACCCATGTGAGAAGGAAAGTCAAAGAGTTGATTGTACTTATGTGACTTACATATGACATCCAAAGAGTTGGATGAATGCCTATACTGCAATAACTTGATGTGTTGATAGTATGACTATCAAGTCTGTCTAGAATCCTTAGAGAAGGACTCAGATAGTGCATCATAATAATCTATATCTACATTTGATCATTGAAATTGACTTGCTTATTTGATAAGATAAAGTCTGATGATTGTATCTCAATCTTCTAACAACACTTACAATGTGTTGCACATGTTTTAGAAGACTGGAAAAATTTTGATCTCAAGGTTTAAAGTTATCCACATGGATATTGATGCAATTGTTGCAACAATCTCTGTTGGATTGATAGACTTCTTAATTTTAGTGGGAGAGCCTAAGTCTCAGAGAATGTCTCTATGACCTAGATATTAGAATACGCTCATTGTTTGTTTCTAAATATTGGAAATAAACATGAATTCTGGAATAAACCTATCATAAAGAGTTATGATGGATATATTTCAGATAATAATCTAGCATCTGGTGGACTCTACTAAATTAGAAATTTAATGAATGGTTCATTGAGATTTCTAATACTGAAAGTTAAACCTTATAAGATCAATAGGAGGATAAAGATCATTTGGCAATGATTTAGCATCAAGTTTTGGACATATGTCTGCTGATGAAATCAATAGACTAGTAAGATATGAAACTTTAGAATGTCTAAAATTTCAGATCTTACATACTTGTGAATATTGTATTCAAAGTAAAATGTCCAATACACCCTTCTTTTTGGGAAAGGTGTAAGATGTCAAGGTATTCGAGATCTCATGCATATTGATGTATGTGAATCATCTATATCATAGTGAACATTGTGGATATGTGATATCTATTGATGATCATGTATGATATGAGATTTCTTCTCTTCACCTGGGAAACCTTTGAAATGTTCAAAGATTTCGTAATTTTGGTTTAGAACCAAAGTTTGAAGGAAGATTAAATGAATTTGATCTAATCAAGGTAACAAGTACATATTAGATGAATTCAAAGAATATCTTATGGAGATATGAATATCATTTCTATCTCAATCCTCCTGACACACCTAAACTCAATGGAGTTGCAGGAAGATACAATTAGATCATGTGTGACATGATTTGATCAATGATGAATTTTAGCATAATTATCCCTTAGTTTCTAGGTATATATTTGTAGTAGAGACTACAATATATATATCCTTAATATGGTTCCATGCACGTAAGCTGGAATCTAGCACTTGAGAGTGCTACTTCATTAGGAAAATAAAGGATGGTATTGGATACCTACTTTACGACCTTGAGATTCTTAAAATATCTCATCTTTGAGAATATGATTCTTATAGGATGACTCTCTTGAGAATCAAGATGAAAATGAAGTAAAGGAACTCATTTAATCTTGAGAAGATAATGGGGCTCCAGAAATCAGAAACTAAAAGGGACAGTTAAAGATGAAACACTGATACTTCTTCAAATGAGTTTGAAGATGTATTCCATGTGTCAGTTAAGTCTGATAATGATCGGACTTCATGTGATGACGCTCCTGAGGATCATAACATGGAAAGATGGATATTAGCAATAAAGGTCTAAGGTAGACTTCATATACAAGTGTTGTATATGGACCCTTGAGGATCCACTGATAAGGGTTAGACCCATTAAGGTGTAAATGGATCTTCAATAGAAAGAGGGAACCTGATGAGAAGGTAGAGACCTTCAAAGCACGGTTCGTAGCCATAAGCTACACACCGAAGAGAAGACATCCATTGCGATGTGGCTTGCTTTTCAGTGATCATGCTTAAACCCATCAGAATATTGCTAACCCTAGCTGCACAATTTGACTATGGCATCGTCAAGATGTGAGTCAAGATTGTATTCCTCTATGAATACCTCTTTGAGGATATTCACATGAAGTAGCCCCAGGGCTTCATGGTTGAGAAATGTAAGATGTGCTTGCTAAAGGACTCCATCTTTGGACTCAAATAAGCTTCTTGTAGTTAAGATTTGATGAAATTATAATTGTTATGATTTCAAATAGAATCTTGATGAACCATGTGAAGCTTAGTGGGAGTGCCATTGTGTTCATCGTGCTAAATGTAGATAATATCCTAATCATTTGGAATGATATAAGGATGATAATAAGTGTTTTGTGATCTGGCTATTCCATACCTTGAGATATGATCTCAAAGATGCCTCTTAGATCTTAGTTCTAAAGGTGTTCAGAAGCAAAGAGAAGAGGGTATTGGGACTGTCACATTTGTAGTACACCTTGGACATGTTCCATTTTTCTGGAGATTCCAAGAACGACTTTCTTACCTTTAAGATTTGGTACTGACCTATCTAAAGGGATAGCACCTCAAAGAGTTTGAGGAAGTGAATGCTAAAACTGGTTGCCCTTTTGTGCATCAGTTATGAAAAGCTGAAAGTATACTAGATGTGTACAGAAGCCAGATATCTGCCATGCAGTGGAGCAGTAAATTCTTACTAATCCTACTATGGAGATAGAACACTTAATTGCAGTAATAACAATATCTTCAAAGATGACAAGGCTTTAGAGATAGTGATCTCTAAGTCTTATCTTCAAGAAATTAAGACTTTTAGATGGAGATCTAAAAGGTCTTAACTGTGAATACCTTAGGAGATAGAGATCTCCAGGGATAAGGGTATTCTGATAAGGATAATAGAAATTTCATGCTGGTTTTAATAATATTTCTTTGAGTTGTAGTATCTAGGATACTATGACTGACAAAATTGAGTATTAGATGCATTAGATGCAACATTCGCATTAGATGCGAGCATTGCTACTGGGGATATGCAAGTGCCGTAAAAGGACTTGGCGTAGTCTCGTGGGAACAGAGTGACTGAACAGCTTACCTAGCTATTTTCTAAATAGCCTATGATTGTCACATGAGTGTGGGTTTAAATGATTAGCCCATTAATGGCTCTTTGGGCTAGTGGGGGATTGTTGGACATGCAAGCCCACGGCGAGCCATTATGCAATAAATATTATTGCACGTATCATTCCCTGATCTGAATGAAGAATAAATAATTTGCATAATAGGTCCCTCTGTATAATTAGGGTTATGTACCATGGCCATCTTAATGATCATACAGTTGTTGATTCATTAAATGAATCGTAGAGGCTGGTGTTTGGATGAATATCTAATGGGTTAGATAGTGGACTCATCAAACACCGTCAAATGATTATTAAGAGATGATCTCCAGCCTGAGTAGGAGATGGCAATCCTTTCTCACATAGACTGATATCTGACCGACCTCTCGATGCAGGTCCTCTGCATGGGAATAGTTATTTGGAGATGTTAGATTAGTTAAGTCAATGGGTTGACTTAGCGAGATCGAGATAACCTAAGTCCTATGTTGAACACTGTCACAGCATAGGCACGCAACCTCTGACCAGAGACAGATGTGTTACTATATGTCTGAGTATATACATTTGGTAGACCATTAGGTTGATGACCTAATCAAGGTATATACACCGGCGAGCTGGTGTGTATGTAAGGGCATATGAGTAATACGATCTCTCAAAGGGATCATACAGGTTCGCTTATGAACCGGAAGACATGAGCTCACTCATGAGGTATTGGGACCGATCAAATTCCATGCATGGTCGTCGTGCTTTGGAAGCATGACAAGAATTTGAAGGTATGATATATGCTTTGGGAAAGCATATGATCGATACCAAATCCCAAATGACCAAGATTGAGAAACTTGGTGATCAAACCCTGAAGAAGACAGTATAAAATAGATCTTCATCTTCAGGTTGATCATTGGTCTTCCAATATGCAGGATGTGCAGGTATTGGGAATACCTGAGGGTGATGTGATCATAAACGATTGTATAACCATGACGCTTCCAGTCCGAGGGAGTGATGAAACACTGGATTTTAGTGACTCCTCTCAGTAGAGAAGTAACTTTATCTTAGTCCAAATGTTGGACATTGATCTGAATGTGATTCAGATGCAATGAGAAGATTAAGTATACATACATGATTTAATCAAGCATCTATGAGAGGTCCGTTAGATCTGGATTTGAGATGAGATCTCAACATCGAAGTCACTATACATGGAACAATATAATCGCCCTGTCCTTATCTCCAAGTATCTGCGGAGAAGGCACATTATTCTTGAAGGAGTTCAGGAATAATTCTTGTGATGAATTTAGTATCCAAGCAAGAAGGTATTGATTATTAAATGAGATTTAATTATCAAGAATAATATGAATAAGATTCATGTTAAGAGAATGATTGTCCAAGATAATTAAATGGGATTTAATTATCAAGGATAAGCAGATCGTGGATAGTGATATCCAGAATATCTGCGTATATTATAAATGAGATTTATAATATATCAAGAGAGAGAAATATTGTAAATAACATTTGTTAATTATTAATGTGGATTGGATCCACATTAGTTAAATAATAGGAAATGTAATTTACAAATTAGTTCGGGATGTGAATATGATTCACATATTTTTCAATGGCATGATTGAAATATTCACAAATTAATTTGGAATTAATTTGGTGGATATTATTGAAATAACAATTATTGCAAATAATTAAGAAATAATAATATAAATAAAAGGACACAAAACCACCTATATTCATAGGTGGCGTCACCTATGACTTAGTCATAGGTGACGCCTCCTTGGTTTTAGGAGGGGTGGTTGTCTCCTCGTATTTGTTGACTTATTATCTCTTGATTAATTAATTTATGTTAATTAATTTTTTGTTGATAATAATTCAACAAATATTTAATTTAATATAAATTAATGTTGTTGGTTTTTAACCAACAACTATCATAGCCGTTGGATTGCTCTTGGACTACAATGACCGTTGGATCCATGAGAGCCATGGATTGAGATCCATTGGATCCCAAACTAATATATAAAGAGGGTAGCCTTAGCCCTTGAGGGACACACCTGAGTAGACGCCTACTCTAATTCTCTCTCTCACCCTCTCATTCTCGTGCTCTCTCTCTCTCTCTCCAAAGGGTGGCCGACCACCATTGCTGAGACGGAGAGAAGTTTTCGCCTTCGCCTTCGACGACTCGAGGATCTCCTTCTTCTTCGTGGCTACTTGCTGTAAGGGAAGACGACGGATTTTGCTTGACGAAATCAGGAGATCTACTGCTTGGATCTTCATCGAGGATTGTGGGAGGGGCTCGACTCATCATCGTGCCCGCAAGTGCGTTCTTCGTGGATTGGACTTGAGACAGGAGGATCTCTTGTTTGGGATCTCTTGATCACAACCACGCTTCAAAGGTATTCCTTATACTTTGTGGTTTGATGAAACGATCCGAGAAGTGTTCTCGTGATCATGTGGTTTCATCGTTTGATTTAAAATTTTTAAATTCCGCTGCTCCTTGCGACTAGTACGACTAGTCGCCCCGATCGTATTCGATGCGATCGTCACGCTTCCGTGATGCGCTTGAGGATTCTCAATATCCTTCAAGAGATTCATTCCAGAATTGACTATCTTGGCCTTTTTCTTCCTATCTTGGGTCGTTATAGGCTCTGCCGAGCTTATTATGATTATCAGAATGGTTAGATTTAGTCTTTCTAATCGGGTAGTATTTTCTAAAGGATCTATATAAAGAGAAGAAAACCACATCCTTTTTTTGATACCCAAACAACTTTGATAAGCGTGGATGGGAGATCCCTCCCAAAAGAAATGAGAAGGTGCCTCGGAATTCATTTTATTGGTACCAGAGCAGTTCTATAATTATATTGATTTTCTCTTTCAAGAGGGGTCAAGAATCCAGTCTCTTTAGCTGAGGGGGATCATCATAATCTTAATCGGGCTTGGTAATAGTATAGACTTCTTTGCATTCCCCTAGGCTATGTCTAGTATGTCCTAAGGGGCCGCGTAGACTAGATTTCGATATTTCTATAGTGCAGAAAAAAACGCCTGTCATCTTCGGAGTCAGGAGTTCAGGCTTGGCTGCGACCATACATGTCACCTAGCTTGTGAGGCTAAGCCTTGTCTTCCCCCAAGGGGTCTAGCCATTCTTTCTCCCGTGAAAGAATATATTCCCCCGGAGGCAGGCCTTATTTAATGGGGATGCGACCCGTGCTCTAGTGAGATGGCATCTTTGTGAGGAATGGCTTCTTCGTGTGGGAATGGCTTCTTCGTGAGGAAGGGCTTCTTTCCTGACTAGACTATAGAAAAGGTCAAATGATAGCCTTTAGCGGAAAGCCACCTGTACCCTACCCCAGGTCAGTCTATATATTGATTGCCCCGTCTAATGCCTAGTTTAGGCCTGCGGTCGAACTCCATTTTTTAGCGGTATCACTGACCTCTTCTAGACACGGGAGCATTGATCCAGTATGTGTCCTCCTTACTGAAGAGAGAGAGCCGCTTAGGGTTGAATTGTTCATGGTGGATTAGTTCCTCCTCCTAGTTCGATGATTCTTATAAGATATAGGATTTGAAGAAGAAAGAGGAATAGTTCAATGAACGGTGGATTGATTCCCTGAAGTTCATTCATTCATTCTGAATATTGGTATTCTTATTGTGGTGGGAATTCGAATTCCACTTCCTATTCATTCGTAGTCATAGATGAGGAAAAGTCAGTATCCTCCTATTAAGTCGGAGACATGGAGTTCCCTCCCAAAGGGCTTGGGAAAAGGACTCTTCTTTCTATATCCTTGGATGCTGAATGAAATCCTTTCCTATTTCTGCTTTATGGAGAAGGTCAGCTAGTAGGTCTTCTTTCAGTCTCAAGTATGACGCTTCATGGACTGGTAAAATGCCTATCCCTAAGCCTCTGTCGAAAGGGAGAAGTGATGCGCCTCCTATATGGTTGTGTAAGCGTCCCATTTACTTGAGTGCCTGTTGACTTTCTTTTTATCATTGACAAACCCTAGTCTACTATAGATGTCGAGTCGAAAGGGGTCCCTGAACTCCCTTTCTATCGTCTTATAGTGATCGAGGAAGACTCATTTCCTGTTGGTAGAAGTAGTGTGTTTGTTCGGGCAGGACTAGTCTTTGTCAGCCCCGACGTTGCCTTACTGCAATATCGAATATTGACTACTTCACGCTTCCCGCCAACGAGCTTATAGTCTAGTTCCCCCCGTATATCAGATATATAGTTACGGTAGGGGTCAAGCTCACTCTCGGCTTCACTTTGACGTAAACCAAGCCCGAAGTGCTTCACTGCCTTCCTTCCCCCTAAGAAAATGAAGGGAGGAACTAGATGGTGAATGAGAAGAAAGGGCTTTCTGTGATCAGGTAGTAGCTAGTCTGTCACGGTTACCAATCAGGCTCGTAGTAGGACTAGAAGGAAAAGGGGTAGTAGCTGGGCCGACATCAACTCGAATAAGATAGTTCTTCCCTACCGCTCGCCACTATATATCCTAGAAGACTACTATATATTTGCGATAGAGGAATTCTAGAATGACTAGAGTAGGAATGAAAAGAGCCAGATGCTTTGGGAATTGAGATTCTACTATTCTGATAGCCTTGCGGATTTCCCTGGCTCTTTGCCCGAGGGGACTCAAAAGATTGGAACTGATCTTTTTCCTCAGTACTTCACCAGTTCCATCTCATGAAGGAGACATCTGCAACAGGCGACCATGCAAGAATGTCGATTCACTTATGTCTGGCTATTGGGAAGAGCATGCTACCATGGACCCTCCGCTCTCCGGTGACTCTGCTTTTCCGGTCGGGCATTGTTCCACTTTCTCATGCGCCTGCGCCCAGAGTTCGAGCACTTATTTGACCCTTCCTCGACTACTCTGCTGACTATACATGTTTTGACGACTTCACTACGGGGTCAAATGATCTTTTGGCCTCAGAGCCTTACTATACAAACCCCTGCTCCCCACGTTGTTACCGCTCCCTGCTCATCTACCTCTCGTGGGCATCTTCCTCCTTATACCTCTACCGGCGGTCTCGTATATGTTTATGATTAGAAAAAAGAGAAGGCAAGTAGAATTCTATTTAAAAGCAGTTGTAAAGGAAGCAAAGGGAAGCTCGATCCATTGGTCTTTAGCAACACTTCTCATCGTCCTATCGCGGCTCCCGCGCGATCCTCCTCTCCTACTCTGCCTTGCCCTCTGTTGAGATTGATGATTCCCCAAGCTATGCACAACTGCTTGTGCGGTTACAACATCTACCATCAGCAGCAACTTCAGGCCATTTAGGTCTAGTTCTCCTTCGTCCTCGCCACGCTGCCTCCACCTCAGAGGGCCTCATTGTAGGGGGCCCTCATGGATGAACTCCGCTATATCGGATGCCTCTGTTCTAACAGATTGTGTGCCTTCTCCACTTTCGCCACTGCATATGGTTCACTTCTTCCAGTATCTAGTAGTGGTTCTCTGATTCTGACTACCGTCATTTTTTTGTTCCAGATGTTTGACATCATTCTATGCACCTCTTTTCTGTTGGCCAACTGCCCTCACCTAGTCTCGCATGCACAGTCTCATTTTCTTCCTCCTCTTGTGAGGATCGGCTTACCGGCCGCTGGGACAGGGCATGTGGGCATCGACTACTAGGTCAAATGCACCTTCCTTTGCACATCCGCTCCAACTATCAACTGTATCAAAAAAGCGAATGCAAGTAGTTCAATATAATCGCGATACTCCTTGAGAAAACCTTGAGGCTAGGTCAGAAGGGTATACTAGATATTCATGCCCATTGATTTCTGGGCATTCTTAAGGTAGGCTCCTCATTCCGAATTAAGACCTCAGTGAACGGCCCCCAACTTCCTTATATTAGGACATGACGCACTGGAAAGTAATTGGAAACAGGTCCAGACCCAGATATCTAGAGGGTCTCACAGCTGATATGAGAAGCATTATATATAGGGGAAGTCTCAGTCCGCTAGCCTTCCCTTAGATCCTCTCCTCAGCTTATATCATCATCATAATAAGTCAAGGTTCACTTGAGGAAAAACCTTTCCCGGGAGACCAGGTACTCCCAAGCCTGAGGTACAAAGTCGATTGGAAGAGAGAGGATCGGGAGAATCTTTTCCAACTCTCTAAAACTGAATGATGCTGCTGACTGGACTTTCCCCCTCTAATGATGCACCTTGTAGATTGCCTTCAAAGAAGATCTCAGCTCTAGTCGCACGTCGACTATCCTGGGACTGGTCGGCTCTCAGGGCTTTGGCTTTCCCCATATTTCTCATTAAAAGAGAAGGAAGCCTGACTTGTAGTAGTCCTACTAAACCCTAGAATCAAGACTATCACAATAGCTAAAGAGAGAACCTAGTATATGATCTTACGGAGAATCAAGTAGTCTTCGAGGCCCCATGACGAAATAGCCTCTCTTAGCCTTTGCCTGCTGGACTTCTCTTTCCAGTCTGGACATAGTTGACACTATCCGGTTCAACAGACACAGAAGATGGACCAGTTTCAGACCAGATATATATATGCAGAAAAGCCCATTGGACTTAGGGCTCGGACATTCGGGCAGGCAAGTGCCACACAGGCCTATGATAGTCAAGATGTGTGTCGGATCTTCCGAAGGCCAAAGGGACCCTGCTCGAGTGAAGTGAACATCCCGAAAAAGACTCCCTCCCTTCTCTCTGACTCAGCCGTGGGGAATGAGAACTACTTGATGGCCCTCCGTCAATGCATTCCCTAAGGGTCGGAGGTAGGCGGGCAGCGAACTGTAGGGAGCGATGAGGCTAAAGAAAGAGCCAAGGAGCGCATTCTTCTTTTAACTCACACTGGGGAAAGGTCTGTGTCTTCCCTCGGGATCCTTCCTCTTAACTTAAAGATCAAGCCTTTGCTCCCAGGAATGAGAAAGTAACAAAGCCATCTATTATTCAAAATATCTGTCGCCGCGCTGAAAATACTAGAAAATCGTTGAGTGACCTATTACTATATCAGACAAAAAGGGGCTTTCAGGTTCCGAACTCTGACCTCTGAGCACAAGAAAAAAGTAGCAATACTGGTCGAAGCAGCCTTTGATTAATGAGATTTCCAATAGCAGAGACCCTCCTTTTAGCCCTTCCCTCAGTCGTCTGTCCTAGTCGACCAGACGGGACATCCCAAGGGGTGGACATCAGGAGCGAGGTAGATAAGGCCTAAAAAAGACACATAACCACGATGTTAGAGTCAGCCTCAATAATCCACTCAGAGAAAAGCCCTCTTTCCCTAATGGACCTAAGACGGGGAAGACAACCAACGAAGGCAATAGCCACATCTGTTCAACCTAACTACCAATATTCGTCATGAAGGGGCGGAATCAAAGCCAAAGAGAGCTCCCAAAAATAGAGACCTTCAATCAGACAAAGGGAAGAACCCCCGACTCACCAAGAATTCATCGTATATAGTAAGAATAAGCCGAGTCTACCGGCTACAAGGTCCCCTTCTACTTCTCATTCCTCAAGGGCTTGTACCAGCTCCTTTTAAATATCTTTCTCTAAAATTCTAGGGGATACAATTGGAAATCAAGTCGAAATGCAATAAAAGAGTGAAAGTGGTCCTACATATGACAAACTTTTGATCTGCCTTTATACTATGTTTGTACCTGAAGCTGCTAAGCTACGAAGACATCCATCTTGCTACTTCTTGAGAACTGCGCTACTAGATCACCGCCCAACGCGTCTTCCTAGTCGGTACAGCCTCTTATATAATTTGTAGTTGATGGATAAACCATAGTATCCACGAAGGTGAATCAGAAGCTAAGCTGCTCTACTCTATATTTCAATTATCTATTTCGATTTCATTTTGTAGATGGAAAGCATCAAGAGAATTTGCTCGATTGGATATATAGTGACGGCAAAAGTCAAGGTAGAGAGAGAGAGCCTCGGGTTTAGTATATATAATTAAGCGTGGAGCATCAAGTTTTGGACTAGACAAAGGGGCCCAAAGTCAAGAAGTTGTGGAAGATTCCCAGTCGTAATCTGCTAAGGCAAACATACAATGTCATAGTGTCAGAGTGGATAGATTTTCACAGTTCATTCCACAAGAGCTAGTGGGCACCGTCTGTGTAGTGGAATAGTCTACGGGGGTTCCAACTTATAGGGGTCAGAGCTGAATTGAGAAAATCTACGTGAGAAAGATAAATCTTGATTTTTGTGATAATCACTCCACTCCTCAAAGAAGTCCTATGAAGTAGTACTATAGGAAAGGCAGGAAGCAAAAAGTTAGCAAAGGACAACGAGGACTATTGAATTACGGGGGGGAGGTAAGTGGAAGGTTAGTATGCATTGGGTTAGGCAAGACTCAAACATTGCTGTCAGCGAGGGAAGCACAACGATAGCTTTCGCCTATGTCTTCTCGCCACCTCTTGCCTTTGTTCTCTTCCCTTCCCCTCCTCCTTCTCAGATTGGACTCTCTATGCGGCGCTTGACTCGGCCGCGGCATAAGGTAGACAGCCTTTCCTTTCTCTTAGTTGCGAGTAGTGTAGCAGCGCTGATGCACCTTTCTTCTTTTCTCTAGGAAAATAGTTCCCCCTCCTCTTTCCCGCTTATCACCTTGAAGAGATAGATATAGAGGTAGAGGAATTTCTCAAACGAACCGCAGTCCTTTGTATACATCATGAGTCCATTGATTCAGGGGAAAAAAGCAAATCAGATAATAGCTTGCAGGGTGGATTTCCGAACTAGGAAGGAGAAAAGGGTGTGTGCGGGCAGGAGTAGTACGAGGGATTGGTCTTCCCCTTATAATGACGCACCTCTACTTTTCTCCCTTTTGATATAGCAGCCTACATTCTTTGATCTTCCATTATCTCTTCTCATTGAGAGCATCAAGGGAGGGAGCAGAAGCAGCATAGCCCGCGGAGCGGAGCGAGACTCGACAATGAAAATCCTGAGGGCGTAGACTAGCAAGCAATAGAAGGCAGTATAGCCACGCGGATTCAGATACAAAAAGAAGTACCACACACTGTCGCTCTGCCAGAGGCATCATTTTAGTCAAAGAAGCAATGCATAGCACCATACTACCGATTTTCACAACTATCGAGAAAAGCATCAGACCACGCAAAAAAAGGAAGATTTAAAGAGAAATCCGGAAAAGACCCGAAGGTCAACACTGCCTCTCGACGACCCTCTCCATCCTCTTTTCACCTTATTTATAGAGATTAGTGAAAAGACTGGGTAATGATTCTATAAAAAACCTCCAGAAACATCCTCGAGGAAAGGTACATCCTTTTAGATAATAGTTGGGAGGGAAAGGACAGGGAGTCCGCAGGGGGGTCTTGACGCAGGCTCTGAGGTGTGTGGTATCATCGACGGTGCGAAGCGAGAGGTGCTGTGCTGGGAAGAGGACAAGCCAGTGCCAGTCCAGCAGCAGTGGAACCCTGGCACAAAGAAAACATGACCTAGCCTCCCGGAATGCAGTGTTGAATAGGGAAGCGAGATACAACGGCCTAACCTGGTTGACCTAAAGGGAGAATCCAAATTTTCCCACTTGATCTCTATTGGAGAGTCAATCTGGCAAGAGCACTAACTCTATTCCTCTTAGTAGGGGGCCGGAGAGAGAGTTCGACAAAGAATTGCTTTTCCCATTGCCAATCCAGTTCTCGACTTTTCTAAGCCAGGAAAGAGATACATCTTGTGCCGCGAGTCACCTGAGAAGTCGTGGTCTGCTATCATATGTTCCGAAAGAAGGGAGAGAAAGAGGAGAGAATGGGGATGGGGAATGAATGTTAACTATAGGAGATTTCCTACAAATACTAATAATACATGGTTGGAAGGAAGAAGCTGATTTCGTTCCTGAGGTTTCGACATCCATTTTCTTTCTTAGAATTTCTAGTCGAATTCTCAAGTCTTAGTCTCAATCAAAGCAGAGAAGAGATCCATGGCCTCAAACCACACACACACACACACACATACAAATATATATATATATATATATATGAAAAAATAGACCTCCCTCTTTTTGCGGAATAGGGAATGCCCTGGATATATGGTCAATCAAATAAGAGAAGGTAGATAAAAGCAAATGGAAAGGATTCTGTTTTAGCCCTGCGAGACTGCCCCAAATAGATAGCATCAGAATATTATGAAGATGATGAATATATAGTTGTCGTAGTGCCAGGATGAGACTTCTTTGTTGATGACTTCCTTCTGCCCTTTTCAGAAATCCTTCTCTTCTTCCCTTGAGTACAATTTTATGGAGTTAGCCTTTCGAGTCGAGTGACTTCATAGATCTCTGAGTCCATTTCTTTGACTTGAGCTACTAGTATATAAGCAAGGTGGTTTATAATATTCGCGTCTGAATAGTCATTTCGATTCTCAAGTCTATCGCATGAAAACGACTTTCTTTCCAAGTTGATGACTGACTTCCGGAACATCTGGTTATTCTGTTCCACCAGTTCGACGGGATGGGAAAGCAAGCACTATGATACTTCTCCAGTCCCTTGAAGTAAGCACTTCATGAGAGCCAGGATGAGACTTGCTTTCTGTGATGAAGACTGACTTCCAACTAGTATATAAAAGCTCCGGTCAAACCAGTGAGAAGTAGGCTCCTAGCTTCGGGTTGTACCTAGCCCCGGGGATCATAGTTGCCAGAACGCACCATCCAAGCACGAAAAACAAAAGAGGTCTCGTCATACCGAAAAAGTGCGAACAACAATTCACCCTAATCACAGAGGAAATCTCTGCACCCGAATAAATGACTACCCAACCGCTACCAACCCGAGATAGAGGACCCACAAGAAAACAAATAAAAAGTTAACCACATCATCTAGTATTTACGGTATCGAGCATCGGAAGAGAGGGTGAGGGAAGGTGATTTCCTCCATTAGTCTGCTCAAAATCAGACGCTGACAAAAAGCGAACAGAATTTCCTCCCCGAACAGACCAGCGATACCTAGTAGAGTACCTGCACCAGACAGAGGCCGTGAATCATCGAACAAATATCCACTAAATACGACCCGGGAATTTCTCTGCTTTTCCAGCGGCGGGACAGAGACGGACCAGATCGGTAGATTCTCAATCACTGTCGGCCAGATAAGAAGGTTTGTGTGATCCCAACACGTACTGGGGTATGTAGAATCGTCGTCTTTCCTCTTATTTGCATATCTCATACAAGCTATTTTCATTTATTCTATGAGTTTGACCTATAATTGGCCGTAAGTTTAGGAGTGGCTCCCTGAATTCTACTATATTAATAATTAATAGGAGCTTCCCAAAACAAACAAAAACAAACATTTAGAATGATGAGCAAGATTACTTCTAAAGGGTGCTTAATATCTATATGACCCACCATACACCACTGACCTCAGCTCCATTCGAGTAGTAGCCTCTCTAAGAGGGTGAGTGAATACCCCTACTCAAGTAGGGAAGGAAAGTTCAGGTCAGGAGAGGTTCCCAGGGCCCTAGAGAGCTAGTCGGCCAGAGACTCAGGGCACTGGCTTCAGCTTCTTCTGACTGTGTTCCCTTTCGTGTATACCCTCAGATGTAGACTATGCTGGTTGCCCAAAGAACTCAAAGTGTTTCACACTGCCGAAATTTCACCAAGCTCAAAATAAGCTGAGGCGGTTCAACGCGGTCCGTAGGAATCCTGACTTTCCTAGTGTCAGAAAATCGGATGAACAAGGTCACCCCATGGAAGACATGCATAAGCATACTTACTGACAATAAATGCTCATATGCAACCAGACCGCTCAATTCCGATAAACTGCTTACCGAAGAGGTACGCACTGATGCAATGACTCCCCAGAGTAACAAGACAGCATTATATATAGAGGGAGGGATTTATCTGGGCGGTTCGGCCTGGTGATTGACCGTGGGCTG
This sequence comes from Ottelia alismoides, assembly GCA_037367405.1. Taxonomy (NCBI): domain Eukaryota; kingdom Viridiplantae; phylum Streptophyta; class Magnoliopsida; order Alismatales; family Hydrocharitaceae; genus Ottelia; species Ottelia alismoides. The sequence goes on along the minus strand of JAZKJV010004323.1, from coordinate 519,813 downwards.
ATTGGCACATATCCTTCCAAGTCATTTTTGAAGATAGGGAGGAAAGGCAGATCTCTGAACGACTCTATAATGCAAAGTTAAGCTCCGTCCCCGACATCGACTACTCGCTATGACGAAAATCATCGCTAAGGTCAGTTCTTTTTCTCCTGTCTTCCTTGTTCTTGCTCTTCGATCAGATAGGAGCCTCCTCCGCAGCGTAGTGATTTTCTTGATTGATAGTAGGACCGTCCGATCACTTCCTTTTATTGAGGCCAGTTATTTTGTTCCGTCCCTGCTCCCCTCAGGCTCTAGCTGCTTCTCCACTTCTTTTTCAAAGGCTCCTTAGGAGGGACTACTTCTTTCCTTGGTAAGACCTTTCTGACTTTCCTATCTCATACCGACTTCTGATCCTGCAGGATCTTCTATATTTTCTGTGGAAACTACCATACCCCCTACGACTCCCTCTCTTTGCTCCTCTCCGCCTCTTCTTTTCCCCTTCCGCCTTTATGGTCTTCTTCCTCACGACCTCAGAAGTAGGATTCAAAAGGAGATGAGAGGACATTCTACTTTCCCACTGCCTTCTCGCAGCTCTCTAAGCAGTCGGCCAACTCACAGCTCAAACTGCCCAATCCACAACATCCCTGGGAATCTTCACTCGACTGATTGATAGGTCATGTCTACTCACTTTGACGACTTGTCGAAAGAAAGAAAAGAGTACTTCCAATTATTAGATAGTGATATAAGTTTGATGCTTTGAAAGAAAGACTTATCTTGACGACTATTTTCAATCAAGCATTTTCCTAACTATTCTCAGGGGCCGCGACATTCAGAGGTGTGTTAAGGAAAGCTATAATAGGTTGTGGGAAGCAAGAGATTGGAGAGAATCGACCAGGGAAGCGAGAGCTTGGAGCGAATCGACCAGTTGAATGTATTGCTTGCTGCTTGCCTGGGCCTTCTCCCTGCACTTCACATCTGGTTCGGGATCAGCTCCATCCCTCTAATGCAGTAAGACAGCCCTATCTCCAGTCCTCTAACTTCTATCTAACTCTCTCTTTTTCACCCTTTCGCGATATCTTGTCAAACTCATTACCGATACTAAGTAGCAGTCCAAAATGCGTATCTATTTTTCATGATATTATGCATGGATCTAGTATATCACGCAAAATTCCAAAGAATAAATGGTGGGCGATTCTTCCACAATGGAATCTGATAAGTTAGATTTCGAGTCAGTGTTTATAGAATTTTTTTCTATCCGAAGAAATGATTCATCGAAAAAACGAGTCACCCCTTCTGTTGATATGGACACGTCTGAGATCAACAAATGCTTGGGAGTTCCTCTATTCAATCCTTTTATTTCTTCTTGTTGCTGGATATTGAGTTCGTATACATATTTTCTTTGTTTCCCATGCCTCTATTGAATTACAGACAGAGTTAGAAAAGATCAAATCTTTGATGATGGAATCATGCATGATTGAGTTGCTCAAATTTCTGGATAGGTCTCCAACATTAGAAGTTCATTCTTTCTGGTTAAAGAATCTATTTCTAGTTCCTCTAAAATAATTAGGAGATTCTCTGGAAGAAATACGGGGTTCTGCTTCTAGCGTCAACATGCTATTGGGCGGCGGTTCCGCTTATGGGGTCAAATCAATACGTTCTAAGAATCAATATTTGAATATCAAACTCATCGATCTCATAAGTCACATACAAAATCCCATCAAAAGAAGAATGTTTTCGAGAAATACAAGGCATCTAAGTCGTACAAGTAAAGAGATCTATTCATTGATAGGAAAAAGAAAAAGCGTGAAGGCTTCTTGTATTGATGATCAAATAGAATCCTGGGTCGTGAATAGTGATTCGATTGATGATGAAGAAAGAGAATTCTGAGTTTAGTACTCCACCCACAGAAAAAAGAATGGATCAAATTCTATCGAGTCTGACTCATAGTGATCATTTATCAAAGAATGACTCTGGTTATCAAATGATTGAACAACCAGGATCAATTTACTTACGATACGTAGTTGACATTAATCAAAAGTCTCTCATTCATTATGAGTTCAATAGATCAAATTTTGCAGAAAGACGGGTATTTCTTGCTCATTATAAGACAACTACTTATTCACAAACCTCATGTGGGGCTAATAGTTTGAATTTCTCGTCTCATGGAAAACCCTTTTCACTCCGCTTAGCTCTATCCCCTTATAGGGGTATTTTAGTGAGAGGTTCTATAAGAACTGGACGATCATATTTGGTCAAATACCTAGCGACAAACTCCTACGTTCCTTTCATTACGGTATTTCCTAACAAGTTCCCGGCATAAAGGTTTGATTGATGATATCGATATTGATGACAGTGACGATATCGATATTGATGATAGTAACGATATTCATATAGATGATGACCTTGATACAGAGTTGCTAACTATGACGAATGCGCTAATGATGTATATGACGACGAAAATCGACCGAAAAGATATCACCCTTCAATTCGAATTAGCAAAAGCAATGTCTCTTGCATAATATGGATTCCAAACCTTCATGATTTGTATGTGAATGAGTCGAATTATTTAGCCCTCGGTCTATTAGTGAACTATCTCTCCAGGGATTATGAAAGATGTTCCACTAGAAAGATTCTTGTTATTGCTTCGACTCATATTCCCCAAAAAGTTGATCCTGGCTCCGAAGAAATGAACTACATGCATTAAGATACGAAACCTTCTTATTCCAAAAGCACTTTTTCATTCTATCATATACTAGGGGATTTCACTTGGAAAAGCAAATGTTCCATACTAACGAATTCGGCCCATAACCGTGGGTTCCAATGCAGAGATCTTGTATCACTTATCAATGAGGCCTTATGAATTAGTATTACACAGAAGAAAGAAATTATAGAAACTAATACAATTAGATCAGCTCTTCATAGATAAACTTGGGATTTGCATAAGATCAGTTCAGGATCATGGGAGACTTTTCTATCAGAGAGGAAGGGCTGTTGCACAAAATGTACTTCTAGGTAATTGCCCTTTATATCCTATATCTATGTATATGAAGAAGAAAGAATGTCTGGAAAGGGATCAAAGAAGAGGCTGGGTGACTGATTTGTTTGTCAGCTTCTTTTTTGAAGAATAGTCCATCCTTGAACCTTTGGGCTTTGAATCTCAATAATGATCATTTGCATTGTCAGCTATTTTTTGAATAATGAGCATTTACTTGGACAAAGATCATTGTTGGCTTCTTGTGAAGTTCTTGTTTCGGGGATGTGTCATATCTTTGCACATCTCATAGATAATGAATGCTTGTTGGCTTTTTGTCACTAACCATCAAACCAATATCTCTTTTCTACCGGCTATCTCCTTGCATTCGACTTGTGGAACGAATGAAAGAAGCTTGTTGAATGCACTGACTACTGAATAGACTAGTTGAGAAGGAAGGACTAGCTCTGTTTGTTCCAAGCAAGAGAGAGTATATGTCCTCTTTTTGATCATGAGCGTTGGAACCGGGCATGTGTATTAGGCTGGACCCACCCCTTGATTCTCTACACTCCCAGCCGCCTTTCCAATCACTACACTAGGATTCATAGAACGATCAAGAAAGAAAAGCAGCGTACTGATATACCGTTTATCTTCATCCTCCATCAGTCTGGTTCTTTTTTTAAACCTGTGGTAGTAGAAGAGGAGTTCAGGTTGTATTCTCAGGTCTCTCATTCGTAGTAGCCTCAGCTTGTTCAGCTGAATAGAATTGCTCACGTTTGTAATGGTCTTTTGCATTCATCAAACCTTCGGTCAGATCTCCAGTATCAGGCATGTCTAGATGTATATACCCCGCTTTCTTGCGCATCAACTCAATCATTCTAAGCGTGTGAAAAGTTCAAGAATAAGGGAACCTTCTCAACTTCAGGAATGTATCTAATAGCTTGAAAGAATGATTTAATTGGGAAGCTAGACCCATGAGAACATGGTAAACGGTGTTGCATTCTATCATCTCCTCAGCTATTATGACACTTGAGCAAATAAACATAGAACCAACTTGATCAAAAAGTGACTCTTTGGCTTGAACTGTTGTTTTCTCGTCCTGTCATCTTATGGATAAAGAATCCCACTTTTGGAGTGCATGTCGTATTCAGAATTAGTGTATCTTGTAAATGCTAATGGATTGATTTCTTTTCCTTTTTTAAGGGAATGAATGTTGTGATCTGCTAGGTGTCATGTTCCTCGACAAGGCGCGTAGCGGGTAAGCAACGAGCTCATCTGTAGTTTCTCAAAGAAAAGCCAAAGAAGGCAAAAAGCAACTGAACTCAAGCAACAGGATGAAGAGTCCATGATCAATGACCAGGTTACACCCTTCCTGAAAGAAAATCCAATCATGTTAAGTACGGAACCCAGGTCATTCTGGTAATTGAAGTAGATAATTTGAGGAACAATTAGCAGTTCCAACGAATCAAACTACACATTGAAAAACGACACTACACTATGAGAAATTTGATGAGTAAATGATTGTCATGAAAGATAGTAGATGAGGATGACAGACAGAGCTGACGTTCTTATAATACTCGCTTAAGCCTACGTTCTCATGCCAACATCACTCATTCCATGTCTAGTGATACGTGGTATAGATAGGGGCTTGCATGAGAGGGAGTTACTCGTCCGAGAAGTCTCAAGTCTGAGAAATGGGAATATACAGCCTCTATCATAGAAAGCCTTTGAACCAGTGGCAGTGGGGGTTAGGCGTTGGAGTTCTCGGATCTGCTCAACCATGACCTCTATGCAATGCTTCACGTTATCCAAGTCAAGTTTCTGATATATCTGAAATGGGGCCAGTGAAGGGTCGACCTGGACTGACGGAGCCGGTGGTGGAGGCTCATAGCAAGCAGATTGTGAAGGGAGTTGATTCTGTCTGTCCATCAAAGTCAACATCTCAGCCACCTTCCCTGCAATGTGAACAAGGTCGCTATCCGAGAGGCATTGAGATAATGGTAGCCCCCTAGTGGGGCAAGTCATCTCCAAGGGTGGGCTCATCATAGGCATGGCCATAGACGATAGAGCACACAGCTCTGCATCTAATTCATCCCAAGCCCTATCTAATTCGCATAAGATCTCGTCCTGTGAGACGGGAGTAGAGTCCAAACACTCAGACCAGTACTGTTGGTCTTCTTCGTGCCCGTATGTGTCAGCCAGAGAGATGGTGGCATTGAGTGGGTCAGATGCTACCTGAGTAAGAACATTCTCAGTGTCCAAATAAGAACACTCCTCTATCCACCCACATTCGGTCTCCGGAGACAAGGAGATAGACCGGAACAATCGAGCCCTTGACCTTTCATTCCACTTTTCCCACTTCAAAGTCGAAGTGGGCCTTGGCCGTGGAGAGAAAGGGACGACCCAAGATGATGGGTGTCTAGGCCAAAGTCTTAGTGGGGTTCATCTCCATAACAAGAAAATCAATAGGTATGTTCATCCCTTACTATCACATCCTCCAATTATACTTGACCTACCATATCGATCCATCGGATCATCGAGACCGGCTTCAGCTTCCCAAAATCAAACAGTTGCTGAATGGTAGCTGGGAGGAGGTTGATTGAGGCACCCTTATCAAGGAGGGTATCCTCAAAGGTCATGTTGTCAATGGTGCATCGTACCAAAGGCACCCCAGGGTCTTTCATTTTTGGGGGTAGGAATGAGGAGATGGTATTGGATGATGCTAGTGCTCGACAACCATTCCTAGTGCTTGCAGAACGATCTCGATAGTAGACTCTGAACCAGTCCATCACATACACGTCAAGTCTAGAAAAAAGAGATAGGTCAGGTAGTTAATATATATACGAGACCCGCGACTATTTATCTAACACTATGACTTTTCTTTTCTGGAATATTTGAGCATTGGACAATGTATACTAATTTATGCTGATGTTGTATTAGGTAGTTGTGAGAATTCAGTAAATGAACGGAAGATAGACTAATCATTCCCAGTCCGGTATGAAATCTTGAACTGTCTATTTCTCGGTCAGAGTGACCAAGGCTATCTTGTGTTCTCAAACGACTTGTCAAGGAAAAGTCGTGCTTTCGTCACTGCCCGACGCTCCTGTCTGGCAGCTTCTTCCCTACTCCTCGCAACTTATAGATGGTGGACTTGCCCATTCGAGGAGCCTTTGAAAAAGAAGCTAGGGATTAATCGATATCCTTCTTTCACCGTATCGTATGCTTGCTGTCGGGAAAATGCATGAAGTCTTTATGCATTAAGGAGTCACTTTTATCCGTTGAGGGCCTGGAATGCACCATTTCTGCTTGCGCCCAAATATGAAATCAAGCTCTGCTCCCAACTAATCTAGGGATTAGATATTGCGACCTCCCTTCCCAGAAAGGCAGATTCCTATTCATCATGGCTGGGAATAAAGAGGCCAGAGGTGTCGTAAATTGATGACATTTCCCTTCACCCGCTCTTCCTCTTTGATCGCCCTTCGTATTTCATTTATATAGCTTGCAGGCTTCAATGCACGTCTACGCTCGCTGCTCTCTACTGAATGGAAATATGTTGAGGGGGGAAGGTCGGTCCCTGTTTCAGCATCGTCCCTTGGTTTGCTAACCCTATCAGAGATTTAGGGGACCATGTTTCCCAGGCCATTTCCAGACCTGCCAGCGGTCAAGGTCTAAAAAGCAAAGCGGGAGTCTTAGCGTAGCGGAGCCGGAAAGGAACGTCGAGACCTCGCAACTAGTATATAAGACCATTCTGACCAGCAAAAAGATGAAAGTGAGTGGATCTCTCTTTTCCGTAGGTGAGTGAATACTAGCTAAACCCGAGAGTATGCATGGAAAGAAGAAAGAACCACAAAAGCCACAGGGTCTTTGGTAGTCCGCGCAAAACCTCCGACCGCCTTTCACCATCCCTCTCACATTCAGCCAGAGAGCTCTTCCAGGGTCAGCCAGTCAGCAGGCAAGGGAGAAGTAGTGTCGGGTGTGACCTACTCTATAATCATGGTCAAAGCTAGGAGACGTGGAAAAGAGGGTGGATTCGAGTTCCCTCCGACTTCATAGGCGACCTCCCCGATGCGCTTGGTTGCTTATGAATATATGGGGGGTCCGCAGTATTTTGGACTAAGCTTGTGGTCACGTTTGTGATTGAAGGTGGAGAGTCGATGAAGAATCCACCACCCAGGATCTTGGACATCCCATCCCGGTTGGCGGAGGAACTCATACGGAGTGCGGTGCAGGTTCTCTCTGAGCTTCTGGAGTAGTGAGTCCCGGTTAATAAGCTCTTGCAAGACTTTGGGCGATTTCATCTCAGCTTTGATGTAGGAGATCTTTCATAACTGGGAGGTGGCCGACCATAAACTGGGGGGTCAATGGATGAATGCCAGTTAGTATCGAACCAGTACTCTGCTATTTCTCGAAAAGCCGAGGCCCCACTTGGTCCAAGAATGGTGGCGGTGATGACAGAAACAACAGAGGTAGGCATTCATAGCCCTATAACTAGCCAAAGGACCTCAGTTTGGCCTAATATAGTAATTAGGTTGATTTTCTTTATCATTCCAAGAGTCATTCCGCAGACTCATACTTGTTCTAGTACACTAAATAAAAGATGGACAAACAAGATTCTCATTATAGAACCTCATGGCGGGATTAAGATAGTATTAGCATCTTTTGATACGCTTTATCCCGCCTTTCTATTTAAGACAGTGTGCCTGCTATTGATGTTGTATGTGTACCCTGCTGGATATGAAAAAATGACACCAGCTTATTCACTCTTGATGCCAACAAGGAATGTGTCTTTCACTCTTGGTGATGCTATATCCATTACAGAAGAGGTTTTCTATGGGGAGTTTACATTCTTTCTATATCAAAGTTTAAGAAATCTAAGGAAATGTCTAAGAAAATCGGATTCATGTCAAGCTCAAATAACAGGATGAAGTCTTCGGTTCGGGTCTTTACTACTAAGAAGAAGAATGTCGAGAATGATCTCACTGAAGCTGAGATTGATAATAGCCTTCAACCCATGGTGATGCCCAGCCAGAAGCCTAGTCCTAATTAGGAAGAAGAAAGAAGATTAGTAAAATATCATAACTAAGATCAAGAGAAAAACTAATGAAAAGAGGGAGGGTTTCCTAGTAGCTAATATCGAAAGAGTGATTAATGAGGTAGATGAGAAGAATTCGCATATGGCTTATGCGGCTGGTGTTCTAAGAGTAGGTCCAGATAAATCGAAAAGACTATATAGCTAGTTGGTTTAGTTGTTCTGAATTCTTTATAGATAGCTTTGCTGAAATCAGTCTGAAGGTACTTAGTTCTTTGATTTTCCAGTCCCCCCCCCCGCCTAAACATTTAGAGATAGTCTGCAAAGTGAGATACAATCTCAATTTCTCTCGTTGTGATGCTTTTGATCAAACATTGAGTTTCCCATCACAAATACAAACTGATGAGAAATGGTGTGCTTGATGAGTTAGTAGTCTATTCTGAAGAAAAGAAGAATTTCATCTTTCGTGATTCGACTCCCTGGGAGCCTCAGCAGTGACGCTAAAGCTTGTGCTGGGTTGGAATTAGGGACTTCATCGAACTCATTGCTTTCGGGATGAGATCATCAGTCATCTACCGCTTCTTCTCTTTCCCTTTCCTCCGGCCTCATTATAGGGCCTATCCGCTCTCACTTACATTCACACATACTATCACCCTATAAGCCTTTTTGAAAGTTCTTCCTCAACAGCTACGAATTGGATATCAAATCAAAGCCTATTATACCTTTTCTTGCATTTGACTCTTGTCTACACGCTAGTATTGAAAGCAGGAGCAGATTCCAAATCTTTGAACTATTTCCCCGCTAGTGCACTCCCAGGTTGGCTAGTATCTATGAACTACTGAGGGTCTAAGATGCGGAGGGAAGGACTCGCTCACGTGGAGGAGTATGGCTTTTGACTCGAGTTAGCGGAGCATACTATATACTATGACTTTGTACGGGTATCAATATCGGTTATAATCAGAGCTGATCTTGTTCTGAGCCCCTGATATATAATTGCGGTAGTTCAGAGAAGTAGTGCTTTACTGGGTTCAGTTGTGCGGTAAACTGGTTGAGTAGACTAGAGAAATTAGGCGAGCCCGAGTGGACGTCGGATTGACCTTCTGCGTCCTCTTTCTTTCCCTCATTCTCTGTGGTCACATCTTTCTTTTTTAGAGTTTATACGATTTTCCGAGAAGATTGTTAGGGAGTCTCTATCATTATGGAAGACAGAGACGATAGAACTCCTTTCTAAATTGCTTATAGACTACTCACCCTCGTCATTATAAGGCCTAGCCTATTTATTTCATTCCGCATCAACAAGTTCCTAGCCATCATAGTCATTCATGCTCTTCTTGGGTCCTGACAACTCAGGCGGACCAGAAAAGCACTATGAAATGAAGCGAAGCTCATGGACACAAAAACCGGCCTTTTCCTACTATATATCTCCGGAGATCTAAGGGGCTTGTTTTGGTCACTGATTTTATTCATCTCAGGGCTTGTTTTGGTTATGTAGGCTAGCCGCAATCCACTACTAACTTGTCCTCTTACCAACCTTTGTCTTTTTTGTCAGAGCTTATCTAGTGGGTGATGGAAGGACATAGGGACTGAGCTTAGACCCTGAAACAATATAGATTTTGCGATATTATGCATTTTCTCTCGTGATACATACTCTATAAATCAACTAAAAAAGACTATACAAGCGAATAGAATAATAAATTTGCTCTTCATTAATTTATATATTCTCTTATTACTCTCACCAATTAATATATATATATATAGTTGATCAAGGGTATATACACCTCTATGCCATAAGAAAGAGAAGTCCATTCATTCCCGATCCGTCGCTCCAGACAGCAACTCTCATACTAGCTTGGCTTCATTACGAGACGACCCTTTCTCAGTAGTTAGTTATTCAAGGAATAAAGCTCAATCCATAGACTATATATTAATATGACGGCTTGCTCCTTTTTAGCTCATTACCTGGGCTAATTAAAAAAAGATGTCTGCACTCATTCCATCCTACGTGTCGCACCATGCATTCCAGCTTAACAGGAATGAAGACAACAACCGGACCAGCCTCACTCATTCCTTTCCTTATACTTTACGTGAAAGATGAAACGGCTCCTTCTCTTCTTTCTTGCTTCTATCATTCCTTTATCTCTATCCTTCTCTTCTCTCAGTTCCCGAAGTCAGCACAATGAGGTCGAGCGGAAAAGCCTTCAAATGATGATAAACATCGACGATTGATGTTTAAGGCAAGGTGCTTTCTTTGAAATCTTTGTCATCATGTGTTGTGACTTCTTAAGTGGGCTTTGTCTCTCAATACATCTTTCCGGGACTTGATATCATACCTTACAACACCATACGTACTAGAGAGGAATGAATACAGCTTCGTTCGTTCCTGCCAGTTGTCGCACCTCTATGGCTTGCTATGCACTATGTATTCGGGGGCTCCAACCAAGCCAATAGTCTAGTATAAACAAGCTGGCTTTGCTTCTCCACTTTCTTTCATGACGGTACAGATTTGCTTTTTCCTTAATAAATGAATGAGCGAAGGAGAGAGCTTCCTTAAAGACAAGGGACTAACTCCTGACGTAAACAATCGGACTAGTGGAATTCCGACCTGCGGAGCATTATATACTGATCTAGCAGCCAACCAACGTCAAAGAAAGAGGAGCGTCGAGGCTACTTCCCATTCCGTCCTGCCGCACCCCCGGAGCTAACCGGTTAAGCTAACTCGGAACTAACAACCAGGGAAGGTCACTGTCAACCCTTCTTGGGCGCTAGACAGCTCATGATTTACCGCAATTATATATCACCTGCATTTACCGCTATTATATATCACGGGGCTGGAATGAAGTAAGGAAGAGGCTAATGACCTCCTTTTCATTACCCTCGTCTACTTCAGTGATTCATAGGAAAACATACTTTCTACTGGCTCAAACTTCCTTCTTGCATGCGCGCTCCACCAAAGGCACACACAATAATAAGAGGTAGAGATCGATTGGTAGCATACTCGATCAAACGGGTGATTTTATCGCCTACTACGTATCCCATACAACCCCCCATGAACTGAAAGTCCATAACCCCAATTGTTATGGTAATACCATTTCATTGACCATTTGAACAGCTTCAGTTAGACCTGTCTTTCTTTGATCAGAATCGAGACGATCATGGTTCCTCCTCTGAATGAAATGAAATAGGATTCGTAGAGACCATATTAGAATTCATGGGATCCCAAGTACCCGGATCAATCGAAAGTGCGATTCTATCTATACTACTAATTCAAAAAAGATATCCACGATGTTCACAAATATTCATTTATGATCTCTTTAGAAACCATAACAATTTGCACATTGAACCCTTAAATGCATGTATTTTGGATAGATATCAAGATCATTAGATCTGCCCCTCATATGAGCATCATTGCCATTACTACTACTTCTCATACTGGAACTTCTACTTTCATTAGAAATTCCACTATAGATATAATAGTCATTGCCATTGTCAGTACCTTCTGAAATGTCACTATCAATACAGATTTCAAAATGAAGATAACTATCAATGCTACTATTAATGTTCTTATTCCAACTGGATTCAGTATAATACACGTCATAGTGGCGGTTCTGACTTTGAGATCTACTATTAAAATAATGTGATTTCATATAATTATCCTAATTTCTAGTTCACTCATAAAAGAACTCTCATTGTCAATCTCCAAAATGAGATTTTCCATATCAAAATCTATGGAATAACTATCGCCATTACTATCTATAACTAAAAAAGTGTCATCAGAAATCAAACTCCAAATATCCCTAATCTCAAATAAGCGCTCAACATTACTAGAATTTCAACTCCCACTATCATGTCAACTGGAAAAGTTTTTCTCTCAATCATTTATAACAGGGTCTTCATTTTCACTAGTATTCCCAATGGGATCATGACTATACATTGATTTATTTAGCTCACATCCGTGTTCTAATTCTGGACATCGATTTGAACCGCCATTTTTCCATAATTTCTCGATGTCCCTTACATGAAAATACAATAGATGAATAGTTATTTGATGAAGAATTATTTGACTATTTGATTTCCTATCCTAATTAAACATATGGATTCCATTATTTATCTCATTAACTAATCATGAATATATATTGAAATAATTGATTCTCTTTATGGGAATACAGGATATCGCTTCAACATTTCTATTGTGATATATATATATATATATATATATATATATATCAGATTTCATTATTTAGTTGATAGAATCTTTTCCTAGATATATTGATTATCAATATCAGGAAATCAGGAAATCTTTCTCTCCTATAGTGTACTAATTTGCTTATGAATTAGAATCAAACAAGAATTTCATATTTATTGCATCATGGAACAAAAAAGACAAGATACTCGATGGGTTGATGGTACTCTCTTCCATTGGCTTATGATATGAAAGCGGATCTCAAATAATCCATCAATCGCAAAGACCCATAGGATGAATTATGGATCCAACAATAAACAATAGAAGTCTTGAGTTCATTAGTCTTCAATCTGATCTTGTATTTATATCTTTTATATATACACTATATATATACACATGGGTTAGGTTATAGGTCTGGTTTGTATACTCAGTACATATTTCTTGATATAGTTTCTTGCTATATCCATATCAATAATCAAGAAAAGATATATATGCATAATGGATATCAAGATGGATATTTGGTTATTCTTGATTTAGGGCTCAATCATTGACTCAAAAAGAAAATGGAGCCGAGTTGATTTCATTATACTTAGGAGAACAAACAAGAATTACTGAATTATGCATGTTTAGTTATCCAAGGTATCTACCTCATTCGAATTGGATTTCTTTCCACACTTCACAAGGAGCGGCAAGTTCTGGGCTCCATATGCAAGCTTCACGGATCATTTCATTACCTTCGCTAGCTAGATCGTGCCCTTCATTCCGAGCTTGTACACACGCTTCTAAAGCCACCCTATTAGCTACTGCACCATGTGCATTTCCCCAAAGGTGTCCCAAAGTTCCTCTATCGAACTGTAGTACGGAACCATCCTCAAAAATCTCAGTCAAGGCAGGCATATAACAAACATGAATACCTCCTAAAGCCAACCGCAGAACACCTGGCATAGAGATCCAATCTTGAGTGAAGAAAATACCGTGGCTTCGGCCTTTTTCAATATCATCGTCGTGTAGTAAATCAACAAACCTAAAGGCATCTCACGTTCACCTTCCAGTTGACCTACTACTATACCAGAGTGAATGCGATCCGCACCAGACATACTAAACGCTTTAGCTAGTATACGAAAATGCATACCATGATTCTTCTGTTTATCAATAACTGCATGCATTCAAAAGTGAATGTGAAGAAGTAAGTCGTTGTCTCGGCAATAATGAGCCAAGCTAGTATTTGCGGTGAATCCCCCTGTTAAGTAGTCATGCATTACGATAGGGACTCCCAATTTCCAGCAAATACAACCCTTTTGATCATTTCTTCACACGTACCTGAAGTAGCATTCAAGTAATGTCGTTTGATTTCACCTGTTTCGGCATGCGCTTTCTAAATAGCGTCGGCACGCGAATAAGAAACCGTCTGTCCAATGCATAAATGGCAGTGAGTTTACGTTTTCATCATCTTTGGTCAAATCAAGTCCACCATGTAGACATTCATAAATGGATCTACCGTTATTTTTCGTGGATAATCCCAATTTGAGTTTCATAGTACATCCAGACGCCCATATTTGTTCAAATTCTCTCTTTCAACACCATGAGGTGGACCTTGGAAAGTTTTGGAATAAGCAAGAGCAATTCGCAGATCATCTAAGCGTAGAGCTCGTAGAGACAAATACATTACCTACAATGGAAGTCAACATGTTGGTAACAGAACCTTCTTCAAAAAGGTTTAAAGGATAAGCTACATAAGCAAGATATTGATCTTCCTCCCCAGCAATAGGCTCGATGTGGTAGCATCGTCCTTTATCACGATGAAGGCTAGTCAATCCATCAGTCCATACAGTTGTCCATGTACCAGTAGAAGATTCGGTAGCTACTACGGCCCCTGATTTTTCAGGTGGAACTCCAGGTTACGGAGTGACTCGGAAAGCTGCCAAGATATCTGTCTCTTTGGTTTCATCTTTAGGAGTCTAAGAAGTCAATTTCTCATCTTTCACACCAGCTTGAGTCTCTGATTGTGGTGACATAAGTCCCTCGCTACAACTCATTCATTCTTCATTCTCACAATGATAAGGTCTACTCGACGTGGAATATTCATGAATGAAACCTTCGAAAAAAAGATCAAGAAATTCTCAACTAAACGTGATATTATCAAGAAATTTCATTAATAAGAAAGACCATGTATTTGATTCACCAAATACATCATTATTGTATACTCTTTAATATGTTTGGCGCAACCCAATATTTGTTTGGGGGGTTTCTAATTTCTTCAAATATGCCTTTGATTTGAAATTCCATATCGAATATACTAAGAAAAATACCCTCTTAACATTAATATATGTTGTATATGTAAATCCTAGATGTGAAAATCAGCATAATTCATCTGGTATAAAACAACAATGGACTCAAATCCATAAACAAACCAAATACCAACGACCGATGAGATCGAAATAATGAATTCATCATAAATCGAGTTTTGGTTCGAATTCCCTAAATCATATCATCCTAATATTTATAATAGTATGAAGTATAGATAGGATTTCTATTTGTCGACTAACCCCGGGAAGGTAGGGAATTGCACCTCTTCCTTATCTGAAAAAGGAGGGAAAAATCTGAGGGAACCGCCATCTAGTCCTAAATACCTGCTTAGAAATGACGTAGATAGAAAGACTCTGATTGAGAGAGAGACATAAAGAACATATATAGTAAGGACTCCGATTGAGAGAGAGAGAGAGAGAGACAGAAATGACGTATAAAGAATGGAGATCCTACTACCATACCTTCCTTTCCCTCCGATCCCCTTCGAAGTCAAAGTTAGAGGGCTCGCCCGGCTCCCTTGGGCCTTCGCTCCTTGGGTCGCCTCTTTTCCCATTGATCTTTCATTCGTGCTTTACCCAGGGGACCATTTCTGTTCCGATTTCTCTTTGGTTTTGAGGCATGTCTGTGGCCTTGGGGACCTGAGAGAGTTTCTGGGAGGCTTTCGACCCTCCGGGCTCAGACCTGTGCTGAGATTTCGGCTCTAATCGGATGTACCCGAACTCTACCATCAGGCTTTTTCTCTGACGATATATATATATAGATAGAGATTTCATCCTGGCTTGTGCCTTTTGTGGAGGGGTTCTATCCTTTGGTTTCAAAGGTGACCATGGTTCCATTATCACATGGTCCCTAGGACTGATTTATTGCTCAAAAAGAAGAAAAAACGTATATTGAATTGACGTCGCGGAAGAAAGAACCTTCTGAGGACAATTCGTGAGTCTTATGTTACCGGAATCTGAAGAATGCAGAAGAATTCTCCCCCATAACGGATAAGGGGGCAGCCTAAACCTGAGGTGCTTAACATAAGAAATTCTCAATTCTATGCCCAATCCTGTCCTTGGGCATCGCAGTTCCGACCATCAAGTATATATTCATCTTTCTGGCTTGCCACCTAAAAGACCTGTAGTTCTCTGAGCGAGGGCTTCAGCCTATAATCATGCCTTTTCGATTTGTCTTTTTCTCCAGAATTTCTGATGGATCAGAATCGTCTACCAGGGGACTTTCCCCCGGAGATTAGTTAGTTAGTTCCCTCACTCCAATAGAGTTTACATGAATCAAATGTGTTTTCGTAATTAATTAGATAGTAGTTCTTTTACCAGTTTGAATATCAGCAAAGTAGTGATGATCGAAATGATTACAGAATGAATTCAAAAGTGTCAGTAGAAGGGGTCTCGCCCCCGGGTTCGAGAATTGAAAAGCCATCTGTATGCCTTAATGCTTGGTCAGTATTCTTTTTCCCCCATGGATCGCTTCTTTTTACCCAAACCATTGAAGCCAGGGGAGATGCGACCTATAACCCAGCTCAACCCAAAGGACCGGCTTGTCTTAGGGTGCTGATGAATCTGCGATTCGTCATCTTTATTCATTTATTTTAACTTAAAATCCCTTATAAAACACTTGCATTTAACATTAACTCCATATTCTTACTAACTTACATTTGTGTGTAAATATTGTACATTTCTGACTAATTTTAACCTAAAATAAATAAAAAAATAAATAAAGGAAAAATAAAGAAAATAAAAAAAAAGAAAATAAAAAAAATGAATAAAGAAAAGAAAATAAAAAAGGAAGACTGTATACAGGCTGACCCGAACCCCCGAGAGAAGGTAAAGACTTGACCTGATCGACCAGGAATAAAGTAGGGGGAGATAGGGTCCTTAACCAGAAAATCCAAAGAAAATGTGTTCTCACTTATTTTGCATATATTTGTATATCACTAACACGAATTTATTTGTACCTTAATTGACCTCAAATCAAATAATATTCAAAACCAAAGTTGTAAATAAAAATGTGTTCTAATTACTAAAATTGATTGCACAATTAAATCTTGTACAGAATAAAAGTAGCCACACTTGGAAAAAGCCACTATGCACTAATTGAAAGACCAATTCTGGCTCCATATGAGCTCAAATTGAATCAATCTCAGATCCATTGGACTCGAAATTAAATTATCTTTAAAATGGCTATATTTTCATAATTTTTGGAGTTACGGTTGAAAAGTCGGTTTTCTGGGGTGGTTTGTGGAATTTTGCCATGTATTTTTGTACATATTGTATTTGTATTTATTTGTAAATTAATCCCACTGATTTCTTAAAATAAAAAAAAATTAAAATTCTTTAAAAATAAAAAGGGGCTAATTTCGTCATTTAACCTTGTATATAGTGTCACATATGTATGTATTATATGTCTATAGTTGCTATTTTTAATTAACCATCATAAAAAATTAAAAAAATAACTTTTTTTAATTCAATTCAATAAAGTGACGAAAATTCAAAAAAATAGATAATTTTGTAATTAGTTTTATCTCTCTTTTATTTTCATTTCAAATTTCAACTCCCTTCCACCAAAAAAATTCAAAAATTCATTTTTAATTTTCAATTCTCTTTTTCAAAATTTCACTTCAATTTTCATCTCCCTTTATCCAATGAAAATTCAAAATTCAAAATTTCATCCCTTTTCTATTTATATGGCTCCTTCTCCCTCATTCCATCTTGATCAATCTTTAGAGAGAGGAGCCTGATCTCCGAGAGAAATTTCGTCGAGAATTGTGCCTAGCCTCCGAGCCGCCCGGTGACAGCGAGTCGGCCTTCGTCAAGGCGATCACGGTCCATTTTCCGCTCCTAAGGTGAGATCCGTATTTTTCTTCGCATTTTTATCTTAGTTTAATCGTATTTTATTTTTTCACATTTTTTTCCATCATCAATTTTTTTCGTTAGATTCTTAAAAATCTCCATCTCGATTTCATCTGCCACAGACTCAATTTTTCATCTCACTTTCTCGATCTCTCCGACTTCGATTTCTGTCTCCCACGATCTACCACGCACGGTGGTCGGAGAATCGGATTCAAATATCTCATGTCCGTCGGATCCTCGTTCATTTTCCGAATGTAAATAAAAAAAGATTTTATATAAAAATATTATTTCTTTAAAAAAAATTGTTTCTTTTTTATCTCTAACTTCTGTTTTGCAGGAATAGTAAAAAATAAAAAAACAAAAAAAAAATCATTTTTTTATTCTCTGTTTTTCGAGTTTACATTAAAAAATATAAAAAAACTTTTCTTCTTTGTTTCACTGTTTACAGTAAAATAAAATTACAAAAAAATTATAAAAAAAACAAAAAAAGGAACGACCCCCTCCAGGCGTCGCCGCCCCCTCGCCGCTGAGACCACCGCTGGGCCGCCGTCGAAGGGCGGCAGCACTGCCCTCAGCCGCGGCCCCTCAGCCCGCGCGACTCCCTTCCTGCCGTGCGCAGGTCGCGCTCGGCCAGCCCAGCGCCGCCCTCCTCCGCGCTTTCCAACCGCAGCACCTCCAGCGCGGGTCGTGTTGCCCCGCTCCTTCTCCGCCATCAGATCCTCGGCCCCCTCGGCTCCGTCCTCCACGCTATCCGCTCCACCATCGTTGGCCGCCCGTGCTCGCCCGTCCGTAGCCCAGTCCAGCCGCCCTCTTCCGCTGCACTCGCCACCGCCGCGCGATCACCGTCGCGCCACCCCCTCCGTCCAGGTGGCAGCGCGCCGCCCACAACTCCAACGACACCCCCGTCCCTTACCGAAGAAGAAGGATAGCGGCAGCGGGTATCCCCTCCATCCGCGCGCCGCCAGCCCGCGCGGCGGCCCCATCCGCCGAACTCGCTGCCCTCCGTCCACCTTTCGCCGCCGCCTAACAGCAGTCGCCCCCTTGCGTCGTGGAAGAGAGAAGAGAGAGGGGCGGCGCCGACCACCTTGTTTGCATCCTTGTGATTGAACGAAAGGAGCCCTAGGGGCATTTGATTCATTAAAAAGAAAAGGCGAAATTACAATCAAGCCCCCAAACATTTTTCAAATTGCATCAAAGCCAGAGCCTCAACCAGATCACATGCTTTGCACACATTCTAAGGGTAATTTGCACATTCCTCTCTATAATTTATTTAGTGTTATTTATTTATGCGAGAACAATAAATAATTGCATAACAGTCCTGTTTATCTAGACATTATTTTGCATATCCTTTTTATTTAAATAAATGTTATTCATGATCCAAAAATCTTGCAAAAATTGTGCTATGCTCTTGATGTTCATATCCATCTAGCATAAATTTTTATTGCATTTTGCCTTCATTTATTATTATTAAAAAATCAAAAACATGTCATATTTCCTTGCATGAAATTCCAAAATTCATAAAAATTCAAAAATAGCTCTAAAATATCCAAAAAAATCAGGGTAGTTGTATTTCATTGTCTTTTAATTTCTGGCTAATTTTCACCCATTATTTATTTATAAAACTAAAAAAAATTGAAAAATATTCAAAATCTTCTAAAAATCATAAACAATTCTAAAAAAATCCAAAAACTGTGATTTCAGCTCCTGTTTGTAGATATTTTCTTCTAGTTTATCTTAAAATTAGTTGTCAGGAGTTTTGGGCACTTAAAGTATTTTTAAGTTGCAAATTACTCTAGGATGTGCACATTTTCTTGTTTTCTTACTGTTTGATTTTTAGAAAAATACAAAAACATCCGAAAATTCTACAAAAATTCTCAAAAAGATTTTAAAACTTTTAAAACTCAAAAATATTTTCTTTGGATTTTTCTGAGCATTGTTGACTAATCGAAAAATTACAGAAAGAGTTGGTGTGCATATTCTTGATCTCGTTGATATTGTTTGTCATTTTTGAAAATAAAAAAAAAATTGCAAAACCAAAATCACTAAAAATCTGGAAATCAGAAAATACAAAAAAATAGAAATAAAAAAATAAAAAATAAAAAGATTCAAAAAATCACAAAAACCAAGGATAGTTGTCGTTTGAGATTCATGTTTTCTTTTAATTAGTTTCTGATTAATTGAATAACCCTCGGGAATTGTAGCCTCCCTGAGTTCGATCATGTCCGCTATACAGTTTAATAAGTAGCAAAAATAAAAAAAAATTTGTTGACACGGGTTTTAGGGATAACAACGACCGATTGACAACATTTTTACCAATTATTTTTCCGTCCTCGAATTTCATGTTCAACAAAATGGTGCCGTTGCCAGGGAGGCACGGCGAGGGTATTTAGGTTTCTCTTTTGACCTGCTATTCTTGGTTGTATATTTTTCCATTCACTTCCCTGTTTATATCCATTGCATTCATTTCATTTTTCTCATATTTAATAATTCTTTTTCTTACACATTTTTCTTTTCTTTTCTTGCGATGGCCCGCGGAGCGAAGGAGGCAATCCTAGAAGAGCCGAAGCACCCAAGCGACGAAGAGACGGCTTGATTCTTCACCAAGCCGCAGGATAGCGTGAGAAGAGGAGAAGAAGAAGTGAAGGAGACGAAAAAAAATTTAAAAAGAGAGAGAGAGAGAGTTTCTTTTCCATTTGAACTTTGTAACAGGACATTCATTTGTTACGGGGTCTGTTTCGCCAAGTGCCGGTGCACTTGGGGGACCTCATCGGTTTTGTTTTCATCGCCTTTATTTTTCTTTGTTTTCCGCGGATTTCGTGAGCTACCTCTTGATTGCTTTAATTAATTTGCTTGAGCCAGGTAATTAATTAGGTCCAAACACCATAAACAAGATATTTCTGTGCCTACAGAGTAGAGCGTAATTTGGACTTAGTCAAATTAACTTGTTCTTGCCTGTTAATAGAAGCTATCGTCTAGGATGGTTCACTTGCATTGCATATAGGATAGTTTATTTAAATTCTATGCGAATCACTTGCATGTAGAGTGCGAGCGACAAGGTACGCATCTCTAACCCCTGCATGCATCATTGTTTTTAATCGCGCATTGGCATTTCTGATCTCCTTCCTTTTTTCACTCATATAAGTTAAAAAGGAAATTGGACACTCGGTTGGCGATTCTTTGATAACTGCCTAAAATTGGGACTGCTAAAGAAAACTCGACCCTATCATTATTTTGGAGAGAGTAACCCCCTCATTGTATTCGTTTTAACTTTCTCGCGTACACACTAAGGATAGTGCCCAAATCCCATAATTCAACCTAAGTGTTTGTACAACTTTTGTGATTATCACCTAACTCTAAAACAGACAAGATTAAGAGACCGAATCTTCACGGTCTTCACATTGCGTGAGTTGGTGAATTGGGGGTTTGTATTGTGTTTGATTGCTTATGTGCTTGCTACATCCTTCTGTGCATTTGCACCTTTTTCTCTATATCTTTTAACTTAACCACTCGTGCTCTCCCGATACAGCCTTTTGTTTCGAAGATGGCCGATTGGAGTTATTTTAATCCAATCTTCGAGGATACTTTGTACTCTCTAGACGATCCACCTTCCTTTTTCCAGGAGGACTTTTCTCCTGATTTTTGTGTATATCCGCCTAACCCAATATTTCAGGAAGCGGAGGACTTTGATTTTCACCCACCCTCATTCAGCCCACCCGGTCCTGAGATTTTGGAGTCACCTTTCATGATTTCTAGACTTGAGACACTGAACCAGATGGTGGAGCATATGAATACGAGGATTAACAATCTCTTTAACATAAATACGAGACAGAACGCTGCTCCATTATTTGATGATATGGATTCACTTGAGGATAATCATGAGAGCTTGTAATCGCCCAAAAAACAAAAAAATGAGAAAATTTTGAAAAGCCAAAAAGATTCTGGGAGACACATTATTGATTCATTTTGTGAGGAAAGGACCCAAATGCCCGATCATTTTCCCACACAATCATCCACCACATGTCCCAATCTTCAGCCCGAGGATTCCATTATACAGATTGCTCTTGGAAATCCTCGTGTAAATGCTGATTCTGACCTCCTCCCTTATATGGATGAGGTCAAAAAATTAAAAAAAAATGTTGACTGAACCCGAAGTGGTAGCCAACCTTCAAGAGATCATTAAAGCTCCACTTCAACAGGCCATGACAGATTTATCTACTCCTCAACACAAAAAGAGAAAGCGAAGGAGAAGATCTGAGCGTCACATCTTTACCATGGCCACTGCCTACGCCATCTCTCACCGTCTATATTTTAAGAAAGGGAACACGACCACAGCTCTTGTGAGTTGCTCCATATCTGACTATTCTTGTGATAACGCTCTCCTTGACGGCGGTTCGTCAATCAATGTAACATCCTTCTCTATGGTACAGTCTCTTCATCTTGGGCCACTTAAGAAAACCAGGATGATAGTTCAATTTGCTGATGAATCTATCAAGAGGCCGAAGGGTATTTTAGAAAACGCTGTCATTTCTATTCAGGGCATGAATTTCACTTCGGATTTTATTGTAATGCCCATGGAGACCTCCGCCCCTGGGGAGCACCCTCCAATCATCCTGCGACGACCTTTCCTCGCCTCTGCAGGAGTCGTTATTGACTATGGTTCAGGAGAGATTCGCTTCCATTCTGATGTAGGGAGCGATGTGTTGATCACTACATCCACTACCGACCAGAGACATGCATCTCGTGAAAACCCGCCAGTGTTAGCCAACCCCAAGGAATTTGACATCGATGATAATATCAGGGATTCTTGTTATATGTTGGATGATAAGGAAACCCAAGAATTCCTCTTGAAGGAGGAAGACTCGGAAAGCATAGACCTTGGAGTTCCCCCTTCTGGAATGTGGAGATGTATTGATGACATCCGTGGAATTTACACGATAGACACCCTAGAGCGGAAGGCAGAGTCTGAAACTAGACAGGACGAACATGATTTGATTACTTCCAGTGATGAGTCTGTTCCTATTCACCTTTATTCAGATGAGACCGATCAGGCTAAATTTGATTTGATTGCTTTTATAAAGGAATTTGGGACTTTTGATAAAGGTGATGATCCAGTAGAGGCTCGCCAGGCTGAAAATGATCCTACTTTTTCGGACAATGATTTCGAGCCATTTTACTTTGATGTTTGCGAGACTTCTCAGGCCGGACATGACTACACTACTTCCAATAATCGGTTTAGGCTTGCACAATCTGAAACCGCTGAGGATACATTCTTGGTCGATCCTACTCAGTTTATGTCTAATGATGATCCTAATATCGACCTACACCTTGTCAAATCCATACCTCAGCGGTCCCGCAAGAAGGTTCATTTTCGACCTTCTTTACCTTTGTACATTAACTCCTCTTGTATATCCTTTCGTTTTACTCCGTCTTCTCCTGTTTTATCATTCACCCCTTTTCCGTGTGTGTGTATATGCTATACTTAGGATGTGCTTTATCCAAAGTATGGGGGGTGAATGATTTGTGTTGTTCATTTTCGTCTTGTTCATCACTCTAGTTGTTGCCTATACAGAGGGATACTCTACCCTAAGTATAGGGGGGGTCATGTTGTTCATATCATGTCTTTTTATATTTGAGTCTGTACATTCTCGTCATCAGTTTTCCTCTTTTGTACACTCCACTATACTTAGGATTACTTGATCCTAAGTATAGGGGGGGATCACATTCTTCTCTTCTTTTTATCTTTTCTTTTCATCTATACTTAGCACGAGTTATGTCTTCCTTTTTCGCTCTCTGATCACTATGAGGACATAGTTCGAGCTAAGTATAGGGGGGTGTCGTATATATTGTATATATACTTTAGACATTAATTGTACTTTTAAATACGTTTATTTGGGGGGTTATGTGTATAGTTTGTAAAATCCTTATGTGTAAAAAAAATTAAAATAAAAAAAACAAAAAGATAAAAAAAAATCTCTTATATACTTGTATATATTTTACTAACCCTTTTCTAAAAAAAACTACAAAACCAAAAGTCTATAAAAATTTGCAAAAAAAAACCATTTCTTTCAAATCTGCATTTTTCCTTCAAAAACAATTCCATAAAAAATTCAAAATTAGAAAATCCTTAAAAAAAGTCTGTTCTTTTCACATGTGCATCATTCCTTTTCCAAAAAAAACTCTCTGCATTGTTCATATTTTGCATTTGCATGTGCATTTTTTCAGGATAGTATTGATATTTAAACTATGTCTGGAATAAAATTGAAGATTGGAGCTTAGTTGAACCTTAATCCACCTAATTCTCATAGGAACTTCACCGAGAAAAAGGATTTTAGAAGCTTCAGGTCCTTGACTTAATTCTTTGAGTTCCACATGACAATGCGCAACGTTTGACTCTTAGTGTCTAACCTGGTCTCTTCATTCTGGGTATATCTCTGGAATAGGGAATCAATTTGTACTCTCGCACTATGCACTTATTTCAACTCAGACGGGATGTTGGAAGACTATGTGAGTTTCTTTTCTGGTAGCGTGGAAATCTAAAGACTGGAGTACGGGTTGAAATAAAGCTTCGGAAAAGGGATGGACGGCTGGGCACAATTTTTTCTAAGACCCCAAAAATTGTACGGAAACAAAAGATTCTATATCCGTAGGGGCACAACAAGATCCAAGCATAACCACCAAAAAATTCAAATACAAAGAAGCCACTACCAAATAAATATTTGACCAAAAAGGTCCAAGCTTCAAGAAACCTGCAGATCTTGGTGGAGACTCGGCTATACTGGCCAGCTCCACAAGGAGAGGTGACTACACTGCTACCATCCAGTTTTTTTCTCCTTCTTCTATTTTCTCCCCCAATTCGATTGTGAACACAGCATAACAGACCTTAGAAGGAAATACCTGACTCCCCGAGGACGAGTTATTGGAGAGGAGGTTTGCATGGTAGTCTGGCATTCTGGATGGGAAGAGCTAAAACCTTTCACACACATGAGTCGATTGTTCAATGTTCATAGGGTGTGCTTTGGGAAGAGGATTGATCTAAGATGACTTCTAAGCAGAAACTGTGACAATGATGTGTAGAACTTGAAGGCTGTTGATTTTAAAATTCTAAGTCTCACAGAAGTTCCGACACACTAATAATCCAAAGGTCCGATAGAGCTCCAAACTACAATTTTATGAAGATAAGTTTAATACTCGATGTTGTCCTACTTTCTTCATTTTCCCTTTCTTTTTCTTTTTCTTCACTTATTCATTCAAATAAGTGTTTGCTAAGGGACTAGCAAAGGTAAAGCTTAAGGGGATGATGAATCTGCAATTCATCATTTTTGTTCATTTATTTTAGCTTAAAATCCCTTATAAAAAACGTACATTTAACATTAACTCCATATTCTTACTAACTTACTTTTGTGTGTAAATATTGTACATTTCTGACTAATTTTAACCAAAAATAAATAAATAAAGAAATAAAGGAAAAATAAAAAAATAAAAAAAATAAATAAAGGAAAAGAAAATAAAAAAGGAAGACTGTATACAGGCTGACCCGAACCCCCGAGAGAAGGTCAAGACTTGACCTGATCGACTAGGAATAAAGTTGGGGGAGATATGGTCCTTAACCAGAAAATCCGAAAAAAATGTTTTCTCACTTATTTTACATATATTTGTATATCACTAACACGACATTATTTATACCTTAATTGACCTCAAATCAAATAACATTCAAAATCAAAGTTGTAAATAAAAATGTGTTCTAAATACTAAAATTGATTGCACAATTAAATCTTGTACGGAATAAAAGTAGCCATACTTGGAAAAAGCCACTAAGCACTAATTAAAAGACAAATTCCGGCTCCATAAGAGCTCAAATTGAATCAATCTCAGTTCCATTGGACTCGAAATTAAATTATCTTTAAAATGGTTGTATTTTCATAATTTTTGGAGTTACGGTTGAAAAGTCGGTTTTCTGGGATGGTTTGTGCAATTTTCCCATGTATTTTTGTGCATTTTGTATTTGTATTTATTTGTAAATTAATACCACTGATTTCTTAAAATAAAAATTAAACAAAATTCTTTAAAAATAAAAGGGGGCTAATTTTGTCATTTAACCTTGTATATAGTCACATAAGTTTGTATATATGTATATAGTTGCTATTTTTAATTAACCTTCATAAAAAATTTAAAAAATAACTTTTTTTAATTCAATTCAATAAAGTGATGAAAATTAAAAAAAATAGATAATTTTGTAATTAGTTTTATCTCTCTTTTATTTTCATTACAAATTTCAACTCCCTTCAACCAAAATAATTCAAAAAATCATTTTTAATTTCAATTCTCCTTTTCAAAATTTCACTTCAATTTTCATCTCCCTTTATCCAATAAAAATTCAAAAATTCAAATTTCATCTCTTTTCTATTTATATGGCTCCTTCTCCCTCATTCCAACTTGATCAATCTTTAGAGAGAGGAGCCCGATCTCCGAGAGAAATTTTATCGAGAACTGTGCCTAGCCTCCGAGCCGCCCGGTGACAGCGAGTCGGGCTTCGTCGAGGCGATCACGGTCCATTTTCCGTTGCTAAGGTGAGATCCGTATTTTTCTTCGCATTTTTATCTTAGTTTAATCGTATTTTACTTTTTCGCATTTTTTTCTATCGTCATTTTTTTTCTCTAGATTCTTAAAAATCTCCATCTCGATTTCATCCGCCACCGACTCGATTTTTCATCTCACATTCTCGATCTCTCCGGCTTCGATTTATATCTCCCACGATCTATCAACTCCGACCACGCACGGTGGTCGGAGAATCGGATTCGAATATCTCATGTCCGCCGGATCCTCGTTCATTTTTCGAATGTAAATAAATAAAAAAAATTATATAAAAAATTATTTCTTTCTTCTAACGTTTGTTTTGCAGGATAAATAAAAAAAATTCTTTCTTTTTTATCTCTAACTTATGTTTTGCAGGAATAGTAAAAAACAAAAAAACAAAAAAAAATCATTTTTTTTATTCTCTGTTTTTCGAGTTTACATAAAAAAATATAAAAAAACTTTTCTTCTTTGTTTTACTGTTTACACTAAAATAAATATACAAAAAAATTTAAAAAAAAGGAACGGCCCCCTCCAGGTGCCGCCGCCCCCTCGCCGCTGAGACCACCGCCCGGCCGCCGTCGAAGTGCGGCAGCGCTGCCCTCAGCCGCGGCCCCTCAGCCCGCGTGACTCCCTTCCAGCCGTGTGCGGGTCGTGCTCGGCCAGCCCATCGCCGCCCTCCTCCGCGCTTTCCAACCGCAGCACCTCCAGCACGGGTCGCGTTGCCCCGCTCCTTCTCCGCCATCATATCCTCAGCCCCCTCAGCTCCGTCCTCCACGCCATCCGCTCCACCGCCATTGGCTACCCACGCTCGCCCCTCCGCAACCCAGTCCAGTTGCCCTCTTCTGCTGCAATCGCCACCACCGCGCGATCACCGTCGCGCCACCCCCTCCATCCAGGCGGCAGCGCGCCGCCCACAACTCCAAGTACACCCCCGTCCCTTGCCGAAGAAGAAGGATAGCAGCGACGGGTATCCCCTCCATCCGCGCGCTACCAGCCCGCGTGACGGCCCGATTCGCCGAACTCGCTGCCCTCCGTCCACCTTTCGTCGCCGCCTAACAGCAGTCGCCCCCTTGCGCCTTGGAAGAGAAAAGAGAGAGGGGCGGCGCCGACCACCTTGTTTGCATCCTTATGATTAAACGAAAGGAGCCCTAGGGGCATTTGATTCATTAAAAAGAAAAGGCGAAATTACAATCAAGCCCCCTGACATTTTTCAAATTGCATCAAAGCCAGAGCCTCAACCAGATCACATGCTTTGCACACGTTCTTGGGTAATTTGCACATTCCTCTCTATCATTTATTTATTATTATTTATTTATGCGAGAACAATAAATAATTGCATAACAGTCCTATTTATTCAGACATTATTTTGCATATCCTTTTTATTCAAATAAATGTTATTCATGATCCAAAAATCTTGCAAAAATTGTGCTATTCTCTTGATGTTGATATCCATCTAGCATAAATTTTTATTGCATTTTTCCTTCATTTATTATTATTAAAAAATCAAAAAGCATGTCATTTTTCCTTGCTTGAAATTCCAAAATTCATAAAAATTCGAAAATACCTCTAAAAATTCCAAAAAAATTAGGGTAGTTGTATTTCATTGTCTTTTAGTTTCTGGCCAATTTTCACGCATTATTTATTTATAAAACCCAAAAAAATTGAAAAAAATTGAAAATCTTCTAAAAATCATAAACAATTCTACAAAAATCCAACAATTGTGATTTTAGCTCGTGTTTGTAGATATTTTGTTCTAGTTTTCTTAAAATTAGTTGTCACGAGTTTTGGGTACTTAAAGTATTTGTAAGTTGCAAATTACTCTAGGTTGTGCACATATTCTTGTTTTCTCACTGTTTGATTTTTTGAAAAATACAAAAAAAATTGAAAATTCTATAAAAATTCTCAAAAATATTTTAAAACTTTTAAAACTCAAAAATATTTTCTTTGGATTTTTCTGAGCATTGTTGACTAATCGAAAAATTACAAAAAGAGTTGGTGTGCATATTCTTGATCTCGTTCATATCGTTTATCATTTTCTAAAATAAAAAAAATTGCAAAACCAAAATCACTAAAATTTGGAAATCAGATTATACAAAAAATAGAAATAAAAAAACGTAAAAAAAATTAAAAAGATTCAAAAAATCAAAAAAAAAACCAAGGATAGTTGTCCTTTGAGATTCCTGTTTTCTTTTAATTAGATTCTGATTAATTGAATAACCCTCAGGAATTGTAGCCTCCCTGAGTTCGATCATGTCCGCTATACAGGTTAATAAGTAGCAAAAAAAATATTTTTTGTTGACACGGGTTTTGGGGATAACAACGACTGATTGACAACATTTTTACCAATTATTTTTTCCGTCCTCGAATTTCGTGTTCAATAGGAGCTTAAGGCGAATTCTGACCCTTCTGCTTGATGGTACCTTTTCATAGCATTCCCACGGCTTTCGCCTAGGTAGAGGGATGCAAACCTTGCATCATAGCATGAATGGATGGCCGCCGCTCGATGCCATGGTTCACAGTAATATTATCAAGTGTTTCGATCGTATTGATCAAAGTCTCCTGCTGGAGGCCCTTCAACAGAGGCTTGGCTCAAGCAACCAAGCGATAGTCCAACTTGTGAGAAGCTTCTAAGCAACACCGATCTACGATAGAAAGGGGAACGAGTATCCACTACTGGGTATTGGGATACCTCAGGGAAGCCCCATTTCCCCTCTTCTCATGAACATTTATTTGGATGCTTTTGACAAGAAAATGGAATAGACACTCTCTCGCTGGAGCTGGCTTCGATATGATAGATATGTTGGTGACATGATCTTTGGGATAGTCTATGATCCCTTGGAAAGAAATCAGAGTATAGAGAATCGGACGTCTCAACAGGTCAAACAACTCAGAAAGAGGCTTGCCAAAACCCTTCAAAGCCTCAAACTGAGTATGGAATTTGAAGACAGATGTTGGGGATCCACTCCTAGAGGAAAAAGGAAGCGTCTGACTTTCCTAGGTCTTGATGTGCGATTGAACGTGGAAGGAAAGGTGACCTTTTTGCCCCCGTACCATAAGTAGAGGACTCGAATAGCCGGGGCTCCTGATAGCCAACCGACGAAATGGCTCGCAAGCTTCCGCCGCTACATTCACTATGCCTATCCATTCACGGGTCAGCAAGACCGACTTGCTCCCTTCCTTACCCACTGGCTTAGAAAGCAAATTAGTGAAGAGAATAGGCCCCTTGTGGAACTGTACGTGGCTAAGTTATTCAAGATTGGTAGTGAAACTAAGGAGAAGAGACTTCTTCGTCAGGAGCGTAGAGAATTTGAAAAAGGAAAAGAAAGGTAGGGAATTGCACCTCTTGCTTATCTGAAAGGGGATACCACCAGAGGGTGCCAGAAAGTGGAGTTAGACGAGGTCGGGAAGAAAGAGTCAGAGGTAGGCTTGGACGACATACATCGTCGGTTGGTTTGCTAACCCTGATATTTGATCAAGGACTTGACATTTCTCGAACATTATTCGCACTATATACTATATATGAGGGGCCTCATGAAAGCAATCAAAGAAGAGGCTGGGTGACTGATTTGTTTGTCAACTTCTTTTTGATTTCTCATAGGAAAGTACAAATAAGCGGGGAAGACAGTCTTCTTAAAAGTGATGATCAAGGGTCTAAGCCTCTAAAGCAATGGGAAAAGATCTGAGCCTCAAATGGGCTCATGTACTCTCTAGGGTCCATTTCTTTCCTGAAAGAGGTGGATTCCGAAGGAATTGTCGGCCTGCCTTCCTCTAAGGGTATTGAAAGTAGGCCCTCAAATCCAAGCAACAAGTGACAAGAATGAAACAACCTTTCTTGATGTGTCACTCCTTTCATAAGGTCGAATGGGGTTGATTCGACCATATAGTGTTGTTCGCGAGGCCCTCTTCACTCTTCTTGAGTGGGGCGGGGGTAGGAGCGGAGAGGTGGGGCCTGCCACAATTATTTCATGTACCAAGGTTTTTCATAGGGTGTGACCTACGGGAGGATCGAATCATGTGGACTTCTCTACGCTTCCACTTTGCCTCATATCTTTCCTGGTAAGCATGGTTGGTGCGTCCGAGGCTAGGTAGCCTTGCCTAAGAATAGTCATGATCCTTCACTTGCCAGCAAGTCCGTCTTCGGCATCCGGCTGCTTGATTGATGAGATTCCTATCTAGGCGTACCAACACTTATTATGGTCAGAGGGGGCTTTCGGAACTCATCTTTTTTTTCTCCTAAGTCTGCCGTAGATAATATGGTGGATTCAGGCCTCCTTCAATCGTATGCGATCTGGCTTTCCTGGCTTCAACTTTGTCTCATATCTTTCCAGGTAAGCATGGTTGCCCCTCGCCCAAAAGAGCCTTATTAGGCTGGTCCCCGAGGGACGTAAAATGTCCTTCTTTCATGAAAGATATGAGATTGGGGGAGAAGAGGGAAGAGAGTCGTGAGGAGGGAAAAGGCACATTCTTTTTCATTGACCAGGTTGAGGTAGCGGCATCATCTATTTCCAGGTGTTAGCAGGGTTGCCCCTCGCCCAAAAGAGCCTTTTCAAGGTCGGTCCCCGAGGGACGTAAAATGTCCTTTGCTTCTTCTGGAAATATATGATGTCGGGGGTGGGGGTCAGATAGTGGTGAGGCTAGCAGAGGGGAAAGGAGGATCTTTTTCAAGTAGAATGTCTGTTTCCCTATTCATCACTGCATTCCAATAGGGATCAGAACAGCTTCTGACCACGGAAGACCACTTAAGCACCATTACGACAGCCTCTCATCTTGCCCCTATCGCACCGATATCACCAATCCACAGATCATGCCAGAAATCGATGTTGCCCACCTGACCTTTCCACTTGATGTGAAGAGCCATTTGTTTCCAGGCCTCCCCCAAGCCAACGGGCGGGGACGTGACCTAAATGGGCCTTCTCAAGATGACCATAAATCAAGGCCGGCTCGAATAAGGACTTTCATTTCTGATTCCAAGCACCTTGCTTCTTTCGCTCCCCTCAACATTCGCAGGCTACTCCGGTTCAGGAGCTAAGGATGGAGGATAACCTGGGAAATCCAACAATACTATCCCTCACTCTATTCTCTTGGGTCAAGTCAAGCTGACAGGTTGTGATCTTCCCATCCCCCCCAAGGCTGGGGAAGTCCTGGATTCTCTATTCTATTATCTGATTATAGGATGACAACATCCATTATTTCCTGGAGTCCACACATCCATTCCTACTCACTCCCCTCTGGAGAGGCAGACGGGATAGAGGAGCAAGCAAGAAGCACAGGATTGGAGTTGGGAAGGGCATGAATGAGATCTATGAATTCCATCATTGACGGATAGGAAAAGCTATGACCACCGCCACTCACTCTTTCCTCCTCCCTCTTTTCAGTCAGCTAGTCCTATTATCCCATTCTTCTTGTCCTACTTGGGCACCCCTCGTTGCACTCGAAGCTTAGTAAGAAAAGTGGAGATCCTCACTTCTCCGCCTGCCTTGCTGCCTCCGTCCTCAATCCCTCAGTCAGGCTTCGTCATTATCCTTGTCTCTGGCTCCACCTTGTTCCAAGGGTCCCTCGTACCCGCATCGAAAGTGAACAACCTGTCACAGATCAAGCCTATGTTAAGGAAGCCCTATTGATGGGTGTCTTGAGACCTTCGTTCTAGAAGGAGAGCTAGAGGGAGCTAGTATCACCTGCTTAGGGCATTCCTAGGCAATAACAGAATGTCTACTAGACCCTCGTTGCGGATCCTCTGCCTAACTCGCTTGTATAGTCAACTCTGCTCCATTTTCTCGAAAAAGACGATCGAGTCCTAGCACTCTTCTCTTTAACTTTTCTCTCTACTTTCTCAATATATTCCTCAAATATATAATCGCCCCTAGTCTCCTTGTACCATCAAGATTTGAGAGTTTATTAGAGGCTTGATTCTTCTTCATTTTGCATAATCGGCTTTCAATCTAGACTGATTTATAGAATGGTGCCTATATATCCAGGGCGAGCGAGCACGGCCTAGCCTGCTCTCTAGATTATCCCGGCTCTGCTTCAGTACCTCTCCCTACTGGTTGTTCTTGCCACTTCAACTAGACTTTCGAATATCACTGTTGATCTGGCCTTAGCTCTTCTCCTCGCTCTCTTCCTTTGCTGAAGTCGAGTATAGAAGTCGGGAAATGTCATTTTTCACATGTTATTGATTTTTTTTAAACTAGGCTCTAATAGGGATCAGTTGCATTAGATATGAAAAGTCGATTTGAGGGCTCATCAATTCCTCGATTGCCCAAAAGGCTTCTAGATGAGGCTAGAAGTGGAGAGGAGGCTTGTCGATGCTCTTTCTTCATTCCAGGGGAGAGCACTGTCTATGCTTTCTAGAGATCGGAATAGATATAGAATCTTTCACGGAAGAAAGAATGGCTTGACCTTTGAGGAAGTCTAAGCACTTCATGTGTGCGGCTCAGGCTTGATTATCTAGTTCTCTATCCCACCCCCAATCGCAATATTAGAGGACCCCACGCTAGCTGTGTATATAACCTCAGATGCGCTAGCTGTATAACCATACCTCTTCTTCTCTCGGATTACTGGATAAGCAAATTATTCCCTTCCCGACTAGAGAAATTGCGAATTCCCACTATGTCACCTGGAATGCAAGCATTGTCCTCCTCCCTTCCCGCTATATCAAGGCAAGCCCCTGTCGGATAGTACGTAGGAAGCAGGGGGCACCAGCTGACGGTGGTGGGGCTATGGGATGCTGGTGTCTATTTTGCCCTTGAACCTTCCACTGCCTCCTGGTCTCGCAATGGGAAAGATGCAGGCAGGTAGTGCGTGTAAACGAGTGAGGGTCTAGATGGCCAAGAAGGCAACGCAGGGAGGGAAGAGACTATGAAAAAGGGGGTTGTCAGCTTCCTTAGTCTACATGCGCTTATTCTCTTTCGGGATTTGGAACCTAGATTTGATTAGGGTCGGGACTGGTACTTTCGTAATATATATAAGGGGTTGCTTTCTTGCGCAGGAAGAATAAGGCAAATCCAGTCTTAGTAGGGGAATCATAGATCCAGAGGGGGTGAAAAAGAGTTCATCCATCGAGGGTAAGCTAAATGTACATCCAAGAGCAAGTCAGAGGGGAAATTGACATCGAAGATAAAGTCAGGGGGCGAAAGATGATTTGAGCATTCAATCGACCACTGGTTCTTAAGGGCCTAATTGAGAAAGTGGTCGAGCTTATTATATACGTGAGTTAGAGGATCGGAATACGGAAGTTAGGCGGAAGGAAATGATGTGGGACTAGCTGCTCTTGAGTTAGTTAGACAGTCCCACTTTTTCGGAAGAAAAGCTGATATACCTATAGATATAGATATATATCTGTCTCCTTCTATACATAGTAGCAGTTGCCCAGCTGTGGAAGGTGGGGGATCGGGGGCTTGTCGTGGAGGATGAGAGAAAGTCGTCGAAGCAGTAGCGCCATATATAGTTGAGGAAGTAGTCATAGAGTAGTGGGAGCGGCAACTATGATGGTCTTTGTTTTCGATTTGCCAGTGTAATAGCTTGCTTCAATTTATATATTCTCTTAATTACTCGCACCAATTATTTCTATAGTTTTGAAACCTCACCGAATTCTCTTCTCAGAATGTGCATCGGATCGTCGAGTTCTTACTACATCCCTAACTAGTATATAAATGCCATCGCCTCCTCTACTTCCACCAACTAGAACACTTAGAGGAGCTCCTGTGAGCAGGAGTAGATTTTGATAGTGCTTTGGGTAGCCTTGGCTTCTATCTGCATCAGGGTCTCGGTACCCTGTCCGCACTTTCTAGAAGCTAAAGAAGGTAAGGGAATTGAAAGCTAGCTTGCTTGGGAAAGGTCTGACTCTCTCCCTTGTTGCTTCGCCTTCTTCAATAAGCAGACCTCTTCTCAGTAATGGACTGAGAGCGGGAAGCCTTTGAATCGAGCAGGATCTAATGATCATGATCAAAGAAGGAGCGTGGGAATTTCTCTCTTTCCCCCCAACAAGTCTAGCCTCTTTCGTTGATCTTTGATCCCCTCTTCTGACTAGGCATTGCACTTCCCCCTGACATAGATCTTAGACTGACCGAGCCCCTGTAAAGTGGGCTTCTCCTTCTTTCAGGAGTGGGCACCCTCCCGTCCAATATCTAGTAGAAGAGTCAGAGCGCACTTCTGCCGGCTACTTCCATAGTTTGACCCTGAAGAGGACTTTCTGCCTGCCTCTTCGAGACCAAGGTCACTATAAGGCCCTCTATATATGCAACTCGGGATTGGCAGCTAATCATACTATGTTTTGGCCCTACGAGCCAAGCTAGTTCTCTTCCTACAGATAAAGAGGTATTCCTCCTGGATCAGACATCGACAGCCCTGACTTCCCGCACCTGACACCAGAAAGCAGGAAAGAGAGAGGAACTGGTATGTTGATGGGTCACCCTCTGAGTCATCAGCTAAAGCCATTCCACCAGCCCTCCTAACGCGAAAGGGAAAAACCATAACGAACCTACTTAGTAGTCCTGGGGTTCTCAGGTTCCAACATCACATGCATACAAATGAAAAGACGGTTCAACCAGTGGCGAGTCAACACTAGAATATCTTACTCGAGCACTTTACTTATCCCTAGATCTTTCCTTCCTTGCAAAGGGCTGTGCCTAAGAAGATTGACCTCAATGGTGCGCTAACTTGATAACCAGGCTTATCCTAATAATCGAGCGAAATGTTGGCATCTCTTCGAGACTAGGTAAGGCGATGGATATAGTCTTGTTGGCTTTGCTTGTCAATTCTTTTATAAAATAATCCGGAAGTCGGGAGCTATATAGTTCGAATATCAAGTAGTAGTATCAACTTTTGAACTAGCACACTTTCTGAGCCAGGATCGGCTTGGCCCATTTCTCATACGAGGAAGAAAGAGTACCTAGATCCGCATCTACTCATTTTCTTTCGCGATATAAACAAACTTTCCCAAAGCTAGGGCAAACTAGTCCCAAAAGTCAAAGTCTTTAGACCCGTAATATATTATTGGGGAAAGAGTTTGCAACAAACTATGCCTGTAGTAATTCTTGGTCCCCACCCCATGAAAGATTATTGGAGCTGGGCGAGAATAGCTCCTGCTTTACTCGTACTTAGAGATGAGTTCGAGCCTTAGAAGCATGCGAAAGGATAGGTCTGGAAGGCTTTTCTAGTATCACTCTCCATGCCTCCTTTCTTGCTTGAACCTCTTCTTTAATTAACTATATCAAATAATTAGGGGCTTTTTGTATAAGTATTTTCATATCGTTTTGATTCTCTTTTGATGATTACCATTAAAGATCTCCGCCTCCCTCTTTGAGACTGCACCCTGTTTGATACTCAGGACGGAGTTCAGACTCTCTTCTCTTCAAATTCTTATGTGAAAGAAGATCGGGATACCATATTCCTAAGCTGGGTCCCTATATATGCTACTTTAACCTCCGGGTTTTGTTTCTGAACTTGGTTGGTGTTAAGTCACCAGAATGAAAACCAACATATTTAGGTGAATGAAAATAAAGATCAATGCTAGTGAAAAAAAATTGATCAAAAAAGGAGTTAGAGAGGGCCCCATAGTCTAGTTGATGATGAGGCGTCAAATGCCGTGGGAAAACTGTCAAAGAGGGAAGGCTAGGAAGTAGGCTAGTATAGTTTACTAAGCATTGAGCGGTCAATCTCATCTCCAAATTACCTGGGGAATATTTTCATAGAAGCAGATGTCGACCGGGGAAGAGGAGTAGGGGAAGGAGGCAAAAGGAGGGGTGACCAAGGCTCGAGACGAAGGTGAGCCGCTAGGCCTAAGGTGAGACAGAGGCGCAGAGACTATAGTGGGTACGGTCTTCATAATACGTTGTTTATGTCTAATCAGCAGCAACTGTGAATGACGAAGCGTCAGCAGAGGTAGGAGGCTAGGACTTAGTATTAGCATGTGGTACGGGGGAAGGTAGGTATCAACAATGATTATTATACGCGGGAAAGCCATCTGCTTCATTTTTGAATGGGCTCGGGGGTACCGACTCACCGAACAGGACCTTCAGCAATGGGGGGCACAGGCCAGAAAGAGGTCTCTTGAAGTCCTGAAGTCTCAATAACTCGACGAAAGATCTCGACGCCAAAAACAACACTCTTGACGGGTTCCGGATATAAGTCAACTGCACTCGAGATTATCGAAAAACAGGAAGCGCTAATCCTAGTCCGGGACAGTTGTTTCCTCGCTCGAAAATGATCCATGCTCTTACCGGTAGATAAGAAGAGAAGCCCGCTCCTGTCAGTCGCGATATATGCGACTAGTTTAAGCGGATTCCACATTCATTCTTCTATTGGAGACAAGTCCTATCTCACCTACCTTTCCTAGCATGATGTCTTGGCTCCACCCCTCTTCCTCTCTCTCATGACCAATCTAAGTGAAGCGTGAATGAGTCCTAGGTTAGGGAGACAAAGGATCGATACCAGCGGCTAAAGATATTGGAATGTAGTTGCTCTTTCGTCTCTCGCTTCTGACTGATGATGGACTCCTAGTCCAGCACTCAGACGCCTCCAGAGAAGGCTCGCCCCTATCGGATCAGGGCCAGTCAGGCGAGGCAAATGATCTATATGCCTTTCTATTAGTCACTAACCATCAGACTATAGTGCTCTACTTTCAGCATATATCTGAATCAGAGTCTGGTGAGGGAAAAGTTGCCCACCCTCTTTGGTTAAATGCAGATTTGAAGTGTGCGAGGATGCGACCAACTCTCCTCCCAAGTATTGATTTTCAGCCCTCGCTTTGCCGCTCACCCGCACTCACGCTCATCTAGGCTTTTCTAGCTCACCTCATCGGGCATCGCTTTTATTTCTCTTTCAGTGTGCTGGGTTTGTCGACCTTTGAGAAAGAAAATCCCTTAAAAACAAGCGAAGAGGTTTGTTTAACTACTTTCTTCTTTGATGGCTTTCTGCCCCTGCTCTTTCTTTGAGCCTGAAGACAACCCTTGCTTACCTGCCCGTCTATTTACTTAATATGAACCTCTGCTGTGAATCCTGACACATTACTCTAGTTCCAGAACAAGAAAGAAGAATGTCAATTGAGTAGGAAGAGCTGGAATAGGCTAGGGTCTCATTCTGGCAGAGGAGGAGGTTCATCCTTAGACTTGTCTAGTCCCTTGTCCTAGGAAGACTAAAGTCCAGAAGAGCAGGATCATATTTCCAGGCCTATACTGACATGTCAGACCACAAGTCGTCGAGCGTCGGAACTATTCTCCCACTTTTTTCTGGCAATTTCTTGGCCAGAGGCTGTAGTGGAATGCTGACAACCAAACCTCAATTGTTATACTTACCTGCAGACAAGCGATGCCCTCGATCGCACCACTAATAGTCTATAGCAGGACTGGTAGGACTCCTAGCCTTTAGAGAAGGTAGGAAGAGTGCTTTGACCTCAGCCTCAAAGTCATAGTCCACAGCTAAAGAAGGAAAACCAACCTTAGGCACCTTATTGCGATTTGAGCTCACTCCCTTCTTCCTTCGGCACTTGCCTACGGTCGTCCAGCTGGGGCTCTGACTCCCCACATCAGGGTCTCAAACAAAAGGTGTATACTTCATTTGATTATACCACTCCATATCTCAATATCTAGTTGCCGGTATGTGAGTTGGGATTAGAGACGACATCTTTCCCAGCTTTCTCCTGAAAGTGATCAGTTCAGGTAAAGGATGCTATCGCGGTGGGGTAAGGCTAAGAAAGCGACTAGTTCTTAAGGCCTCATTCTAGTTGAGAGAGTTCAGAATTCCGCCAGAACTATATATCCAGGGAATGATGACGCTCAAACTTCTAGCTCTTTTGGGCATAGGAAAAATGGACTCTCGTAGCGGCGAGGCCCAACCAACTACTTCTCTATAGCGGAATATGTCACATCGGTTCACTTGAGAAGGGACATCCCTTTGCCTCAGTCCTTCTGAATCTCATAAATCGGGTGAAAGATCTTTGTGCGGATGGACATAGTGAGTAGTATGATACTATGGGCATCTGTCAACAAGTACCTGTGCTGCCTCTCATCATGTAGGTAGCCTCGACGACAACTACGTGACATCAAAGCTGAAGTCACATGGCTTCCCAGGCTATAGTCCCTCCACTCTTTGTCCTCCATCAATCACGTTCTGCCGGAGGCTGCAAGGTGTCCAGGTGCCTGGCCTGGCCTCTACCCGAAAAGCTTGTTCCGCCTGGGCAGATGAAAGCGACTTTCCTTACGATGGTGCAATCCTCATCCTTCCGCTACTATATATTACTGTCCTGTCAGCTCCCAACTATATAGCTAGGCAATCCTCTCCCATCAGATCCGTGTTGGCAGTGAAAGCCGAAGCATGATGGATAATTGTTCTGGTAAACGGGGTCTTTTCCAGACTGGTAGGAAGTGATGGTTCAGCTTACCAAGCTAACTGACGAGTCTGGTCTGAGAGGATAGGACCTAGGCGCTGAGCAAGGATCCGAAGCGGCTAATTATATAGAAAGTGGAGACTTCCCAAAGCCTAATGATAGGGGCTTTCTTCTCCTTACCTCTCCGCTGCGCATTTGACTCTTTAGTCTATTCTTCTTTATAGGGCCGTCGACCTCCCGCCCCGCCCGTGGTTCGACCGCTTCGACCAGTGAGAGGCACCCACCTTACGGGATCCATTTACTGACTTTCATTCCTAACATTCTTATATAGAAGAGGACAACCATTTCTCCTTCGCTCTGCTCGCTGCTGCGTCTTCCATCCTTGGTGCTTTGTCAGAGTAGGGACGTACGACAAATCAGGCACAGTGAGAG
This sequence comes from Ottelia alismoides, assembly GCA_037367405.1. Classification (NCBI taxonomy): domain Eukaryota; kingdom Viridiplantae; phylum Streptophyta; class Magnoliopsida; order Alismatales; family Hydrocharitaceae; genus Ottelia; species Ottelia alismoides. The sequence goes on along the minus strand of JAZKJV010004323.1, from coordinate 481,170 downwards.
AAGGCGCGTAGTAGACAATACAAGCGCTTATAGGTGGCCCGTAGGCAAAGGTGGCAGTTTCCCAGGTTTGAACTCTGAATATGGTCACCATTTTCTTCTCTTTTTTCTTTCTTTATCTAAGTCAGGAGCCTACTTTCATGAAGAGTACGACCGATGACTCACAGCCTGACTACCCTACAAACGAAATCAGAAGAAAGCCGAAAGTGGTCCTCAGTTGAGGCTAGGATTATCTTGAGCAGACAAAGGGCCTCCCGTAAGCATCTAAACATAACGCCTATAAGCAAGCGGCGAGGCTCGTGAAGCTTTAATGACATATAGGCATGATGCTATATCAAATAAAAGGTTTGACTTCCCCTAAAACTCTAGACCTTTCTCACTATATCTGACATTTAAATAATATTAGAATAGCCTATTAAAGTACTTCTATATAGAAACTCCTAGAAAGCAAACTAATGCCTACCTACAAGCTTTCGCATGTATGACTAGCTTCTTCGTTTTAGGGAAAAAGTCAACCACAATGAAAAATGCAGAAAGGTGAGCAATCAGCTGAAAGTCCGAGGGACACAGCTGAACTCCAAAGCTGACTACCTCGCATCACCCAGAGGAGATTCTAGTTAAAGCCCTCAGTCAACCACTCTTGACCATATTCTCACTGCCCTCTCACTCTTGTTGTCTGCCTGCGCTTGTAGACCAAGCCCTCACTCTTGCTCTATTATATCACACTTGCTTTCCCTAGCGGGTGACTTGAGCCCGCTAGGGAGCTATTGAGAATCCCATGATCTGACCCTTGACCTTGTCCAATGTGAAAGATAACTGCAGATAGATGTGATAGGCCGCAGGGTACGAACTATACGTACTATCAAAAGAGGGTGAGATAACCACAGTCGACCTCTCTGCCCCACACTCGTGGGTGATATACCTGCTTTTCCCTTCACGTCTCCATGCCCGTTGATTTTTCTTTATTGACCATAGGGTCAAAGTTCAGGTATATGCACTTAGGTCAATCAGGCTGAGGTCTCAGATACGCCAGGCTACCCTACTCTCGGCTTCCCTAGAGGAGGTGCAATGACGAGATGCTACGAACTAGACAGAGCGGTTCTATTACCAGGATCAAAAGCATCAAGGTCCCCAGAGCCCGAGGGCTCAGCTACAAGGTCCCCTTCTACTTCTCTCTTAGCGGGAAGCTTTCCGGGAAAGAAAGATGGAAGAAGTCTGCAGATTGAGATAGTGCCTCTTCTGACTTGAGAAGTCTAAAGCCTTAACCGACTAAGTACATGGTTCAGATGCCGGAATTCATGAACACTATGTATAGATCGGCCCTAGTCCCCTTTCACTTTCCCGCTCTGCTTCACTCTCGACTTCATTCTGCCTCATCTTCACCCCCTCTGTCTTCAGGCGCTTCTTCCTGCAGACGATTTGCGAAAGATAGCTGACAGTCAGAACTATAATGCTCGGTCCCCGACCAAAGGTAGCTGACTTTCTAGGACAAATTCAAAAAGAAGTCAGACTCATAGTGGGGACATGAGGAAAGATTATCTATTTCGACAGGTCAGAGCATCGAGGGTCAGAAGTCGGGCCCGGAACTATAGAAACTGAATCATAGGGCGGTTGCTAATTATGAACTAAGTACATGGTCTTTTTTTATCCTAGTAGAACCCGAGGTTGTACAAGTCTTCCACGAGATTTCGAGACGTGAGCTGACTTTCGGTACTACAATCTACTCGTGCTGTTCTGAATGTCTTCTATTAAAGAGCTTGTTCCGGCATACTGGTTAGATAGCTTAAGACGTCGGGAGACTACTTAGTGCAAATGTCCTTCCCATGAGAAAGAACCTAGGAGAAAGGCCTCAGACTAATGTGAGGAATGTCCCCTAGGTCTCTCTTGGACGACCGAAGGGCATGCAGTTGAGTGCAGTTCCTTTCTTACAGGGACCTTTAGCCGAGTGTCAAATTAAGGAGGTTGAGCCCGAGTACTTTTCCACTCTCAAAAAGCTTGCTTTAATTGACTATAGAAAAAAAGCTTTCTTAAGTGGTCATTCTTAGTCTTCATTCTCTGAGCGTAGAATAATCAGTCTTTCTTCTCTTAGCGCTAATACTGCTAGAGCGAGAACCTTGAGTGTTTTTGGACCCGTGAAATCACTGAAATATAAGATAGAAAAGTGAGTTCTCAGAGCCTCTAGAAATCTCTGTCCTCTCGCTCATAGGTTTTTCAGTTCCAGAGATGACATAATAGCCCCCATAGGTGAAAGAGGAGTTCGTAGTCGAAGAAGAAGGTAGTCTGTGCATGTACTCTTCCATGGAAAGTTTGCTACCAGGACTTTGACAGAGCAAGTCCTTGGGTCGACTAAGAGTGAAGGGTTATCGGAGACAAAACTGCGGGAGTAGCCTGGTAGTCCAACTCCGGGGAATTCCGACGTCGACAAGTCCGACTTGGTCTACCACATCCTGAGACCTAGCCGCTTGCTTCCCCTATTTCCGTAAGAGAGCTCAGGCACATGAAAAGCATTTCCTTCCCTGACTAATGCCCTTCCATGATGAATAGGAAAATGAACTCTTTTCTTCAAATTTCCCTCAAAAACTCACCCTCCTCTTTTCCCTACTCCTTATGGCAGGCTTCTTTCCTACATCGTATTAGCTCTCTTCCTTTCTCTCATTTGACCTTTTCTGCTTTCCCTTTTTTCCTTTTAATAGCGATAATGGATCGCGGTTTCCAAAAAAAACAAACCTATTGGCGTCATCCAAGGCTCAGTACTGGAGTCGGGGAAGATGCCTCTTCTTTCTCAGGCTAGGGTCGATCTCGGTCAGTAAAATCGAGGAAAGGAGATGATCGTAGATAGAGACTAAAACCCTAAGCGGGTGTAGGGGTGTATGTAGCCAAGTGGATCAAGGCAGTGGATTGTGAATCCACCACGCGCGGGTGAAATCCCCATCATTCGCCCTTGCTGGAATGAAAGTCCCATTGGTTACGGAGACACAAGCCCGTCCGGCCTTGGTTGGAGTCCATTTTCTCTTTGACGAGTCAATTCATCGAGGGATTGCGACCTGGGTGGTCGACTCTGAGGGAGAGGCCTGATTGACGCATTGGGAAAGTAGAGAGATGAAAGGAAAGGGAAGTTAGTGAGACTAATGGCGCTCGGGACATGGACTGAGATTGTAACTAAACCAACTCAAAGAAAAGAACAAGAGTGTGACATAGAGAAGCTAAGGGAAATATATAGTAGGAATTTCCCCACCCCATATATATATATGAGAAAAGGAACCCCCCTCTACCCATGAATGGTGAGGGGAGCGCAACACTAAATAATCCAAGCCAACCCAATGGAATTCTCTTCCTATCGTTCATGGCCTGATTCTCACCTAGCCTGAATTGCTAGCGACAGGTCTTGCCTTCATTCCCTTCCTTATATAGAAAAACTAGAATACTTCCCTTAAAGGAAGACCTCATACATCCGGGTGCAATTAGTCCTAATGCGCTTATGGATAGGGAAGTTCAGCGGCGGAGGACTACGTATTCTTTACCGGCAAGACTATCCCCAGCTAGCCAAGTCAGGTAGAGTTAGGATCAACCGAAGCAGCCAGGTTGACGGGTAGGGCGGTAGAATGTCAAGCTGATAGAGTCATAAACATACTTTGAAGATGATCTAGGCTTTGTCCTCCCTCTTCTACTGAGGGATTGAACTCGCAAGACAGAGCGTGATCCTCTCACAACTTTTTTTTTGTTTTTGCCTTCTCCAGTATTGCAAAAGAAAGGGCTTGTCCCCCTATAATATGAGAAATTAGTTATCAACTAGACCTGAAATCCGCAAGAGTCGACGTTCTTTATTGAGTCTCTGCGCAAGGATGTCCGCAGAACCGGATAAGACTAGTCACCAGAGTGTCAGAGGCTCTCTTGACTTTGTCCTGCTAGATCTTGCAGGCTTTGATGCACTCGCATCTTTCTTTGAGTGAAAGAGAGATAGACTCCACGTCGACCCCGCATGGTCGAGCCTTGGCTGGATGCTTACCTGCTCCCCATTAATATAGATAGATCGAAAGAATCCATTCTTCTTTTGCCTCTAACTGCCTTTGTCCTAGATTGCTGCTGACCTGTCCAAATCGAATGCACGTCTACCACAATTATATATCAGGGGGACGGCCTGGCTAACAAAGATCGGAATGAGGAGCAGTGGGGTAGGTAAAGAACCTCATTTTTGAGCGAACTGCAGTGAGGTCTTAGTGTTGCGAGGACAACAACCCCTATAATATAGATTTTCTCTTTCTTAAATATATTACACCTCAAAAAAGAAAATCTTTCTTCTCAAATCCAAACTATATAAAATAACTGCGGCCAACTCTTCGCTTCGTGTCACCTTTGTGTTGGAGTGATGTGGGCGGCCAACTCTTTGCTTCTTCTCGCTTTTTTCCAGCGGGCAGAGGTGCGAGCCATAGGTTGACGTAGGAGCAACTATTTCCCGATATCTATAATATAACCCCCTTTAAGCCATTTTAATATCTACTAATATCAAGAAATTCTATTCAAAAGCTTGTATTCTGTAGTTGAGATTCATTTCTTGATATTCTTAATCAAATCTCTTTCTGAAGCCCCAGGTCAGAAGCCCCTAGTTGTCCTAATATATTGCGAGAGTAGGATGATGTTAATAGTTTGGGGGCCGAGCGAGGTTTTAAAGCAAGCACTGTGGGTGAATAGGAGTAAGCAAGGATGAGAGACAAGGACCCAAGGGAGACACTTTCCGGTGGGGTGCCTCACTTGTTTTGTGTCACTCGCCTTATATCACGATCCAGAGCTTTCCTAGGGTATATATAAGCAAGCTTGAGAAGAAAACCGCCTCGGGAAGAGCTTGTGAGCGGTATCCGAATCAGGCAGTTGGAAAAGCCAGAAGCCTGAGGACCGGAGTTGAGGACTCCTGAGGGGCCATCGGGAAGTCGTCGTCCTGTATAGCCCGTGCTTGTTGGGAAGGCTCCCCAGATTGGAAAGTACACACCTGCTCATATATAGTCTCACTTTTCCTTATCTAAATCAACAAGGATGAAAAGTGAAATGCTTGTCAATTCTTGGTGTAATAGTCTTCTCCTCCCCTTCACAAAGTTAGGGGTCGTTCCTTCACTTTTCCCTTTTTCGTGTCAGAATTTGGAATTCCTCTTCCAACTTGTCCCAGAATGAGTGTGATGGTAAAGAACAACAAGAAAATGAAAGAGGAAATTTGTCCAATAGTCATAAATGGTGCCTCCACAGGTTGACATCCGATCCAACCTAGTAGTAAGCAATCCGCCAAAAGCAACCAAAAGATTCCTTGGTACATCAGGCGAAAACTGGAACCACGCACATAGAGATTTTTGAGAAAAGGTAGAGCCAACAGACATATAAAAACGAGTGCTATTGTGGATACACCTCCCGATTTGTCAGGTATACTTCGAAGAATGGCATAGATCGGTAGGAAATACCATTCCAACACAATATGAGGTGGGGTAGACATCGGATTAGCAGGTATATAATTGTCAGGATGCCCCAAAACATTAGTAGCATAAAAAAGAAAAATGGAAAAAAAGATAGAAAAGGCTACCAAACCTACGTTATCCTTTACATAAAAAGAAGGGTAAAAAGCGATTTTATCCATCTCTGAATGTACACCCAACGGATTATTGGATCCATATTGATGCAATGTGGCCAGATGAAGATGAAGAAGACTGGCACCCACTAAAATAAAGGGGAGTAAATAATGGAGACTAAAAATATGATTTAAGGTGGCATTGTCCACGGAGAAACCACCCCAAAGCCAAGTCACTGTAGTATCTCCTACTACAGGTATGGCGCTAGCCAAGCTTGTAATGACTGTTGCTCCCCAAAAGCTCATCTAGCCCCAAGGTAGTACGTATCCTATAAAAGTTGTCACAATCATTAAGAGGAATATGACAACTCTGATACACCAAACAAATTCCCTAGGACTGCTATAACTCGCATAATATAGACCACGGAAAAGATGAAGGTAAACCACAATGAAAAACATACTTGCCCCATTAGCATGCATATAACAGAGCAACCAGCCCCCTTCCACATCTCTTATAATGTGTTCTACGCTGTTGAAAGCTAGATCCACATGAGGTGTGTAATGCATAGCTAAAAAAAGGCCAGTCACTATCTGAATGGTTAAACAAATACCAACTAACGAACCGAAGCCTCACCTATAACTAAGATTGCTCGGGGTTGGATACTCTATCAAATGCTGGTTAAGTGTTGAGTATATGGGTTGTTGAATTTGAGAGAATCTATGGTTTCTTATAGGCATTATTCTTTTCTATAGTGACAACTCCTCTTCCCCTATTTACCTCCACCGCCTGATGCATAGTCTTAATAATGAATCAAAAAGAGTCCCAGGGAGACTATTGAGAAGGGGGTGGCCGGAATAGTCGACCCGCTCTATTCTACCATTACCCACACCCTTCCTCTTCTTCTATAGTAGTGCGAAAGGGGTCAGTCATTTCCCCAATCCTTTGATCGCTTATAGAGGATGCCAGAGCAATAGCACTGTGTGTCCCCCTACTTGGTGTAATGAGTACTTCGTCGAATAGGGGCCAACGGGTCTCTCATCTTGGAACGTTGGGAAGGGAGAGGGAGGGAGGTGAATTCAGCCAGGATACATAGCTTATAGATTCAGGTCTGTCAGGTTTCAAATTTGGCTATAGTACAGTTAGGCGTTGAACTATTCATTTTGGGAAATCTGGGGAGTCAACTAGATATTCGAGGGGTGAAAATGCTACTTCTGATGTCCACAAGCAGGGAACATCGGTATCAACCTCAGTGGATTCCTCATACATCGACTTCAAAGTCCACGGAAAGAAGAACTATACGAGAGTGAGGGGTCTGGAAAGATAAAGGGAGTGAGGGGGTCCGAGGTGCATCACTATAGGGGCCGAGGAAGAAGTCACTTGATGTCGCCATAGGTCATGGGGCTCTGATGCATGTGTAGAAAGGGACTAGTCTTATCGGACTGAGGGTAGGAGGATAAAAGAGAAGGAGGAGGATGGATTTTTCTATTCCTGCGGATGGTGCTAGTATGATCCCAGATTGAGGGAAGGGCCAGAAATAAAAGAGCAAAGCCACCGCACTTATACTATTGGCATTAAAAAGAATTCTTCTCGAGGAGTCGGCAAAGCTTGACAACCATATATTGAGTTCTGAGGCTTTGAAATACATATTACCTATGACCCCGTCCTGGCTCTGTGTCTTGAGGGAGGGAGTGCTCTCACCCCGGTCCCCCTCGCGTAGTCATCCTCTTCTGCCGCCAAGGATCTTGCCCATGTGATTGATTTCATACCTAACGAACTCTCTCTTGCATGTCAGTTTCTGGCTTTTCAGTAGACAATGCGTCGATGAGGTAGTGGAATAGTGATGGACGCTGAGCTGATCGTCGGTCGACCTCACACGACAGCGTCATGCTATGCTTCTCTGAGTCAACTGCGGGGACCTACCGATTATTCCTTGATTATGGACTTGCTACTAATTCTCAGCTTATCTGCTCCCCTCCTCTAAGGTTGTGTCTATGATTGACCTCCACTTGTCTAGTCGTCGTCACCTCATCTCAGTAGTCCGCAAATCCTCGCTATTTTTTGGTTGACCTTGCATTCACTGGTGTATGGGCTCGTATAGATCCACAATGCCCTATAGATAGAACAGCTTCGATTCTCTAAAAATCTCCTTTCCCTCTAAGAAGTAGTATCCTGATAGCTCGACCCTCTTCCTGCTGGCAGTAGAATGTGGAAACCCGACAGATACTCACAATGAAACGACTGTCATACCTGCTTCAACTAGTCCACATACCCATCCACCACAGTCTTCCAGTACCCTCTTCTCTTAAGAGACCATGTATGCAACTACAACATTGTCTACCTCATGATCACACCACCTTCCCGTGGCTAATGCTTCCGTTCTATCCCGGTTGATTGGAGGATGAAGAGTTCGTCTACTAAGACTGTTGATCCTACCTCGTGACCTGTGGATTCTTCCCAAATCCTATCTGATGCTAGGACTCTCTTTTGATCTTCTTCTTAGCTGAGTGAGCTTATGGAAGCGGATTCAGCCGTTGAAGCGGTAACAGCCCTCTGATCTGCTGATCACCATGACTCAAATACCCCATCTGCGCAGTGTATTTTCACTCTACCGTGGTATTATATATTAAGTTTCGACGTCATTAAAGTGTCTTCCAACTAGTAATGAAAGCTCAGGCTCAGGCTACAGCACAAAGCATTATGGGTTCTAGTTCGACTCCTATTGAGTCTGAATCAAAAATCTCAGCAGAGTGGTAGCAAGAAGGGCAAAAAAGCTATTAATTTGGTCATTTTGCACCGAAATTGCATACATCAGCTAGGACCCCTACCTCGTAGTAGTTGCCTTGATGAGGCTCGTCACTCATATCCGAGACTCACTGGACCTATAAAAGAAAGTGAAGAATGAACTTCTTCAACTCCACACTGATTGAAGATACGAGTTCCAGCAGATGAGACCGATGCCTAGCTTGATTGGAAGATCACTACTCGAATATGACACTGCGAAAACATGTCAACCCCATCACCATATGCTACTGACCTACCTTCAAACCTCTTCTTTCTACGCTTGCCCATCATCTCCTCAATGAGTGACAGCTGAAAAACAAGAGCAAGAGCTCTAACTATCCAAGAAGACACTCGATTCCTACCTTTATCCCATTTTGGTTGTCTAGATGTGGAAAATGCTGACCTACGATGAAGTTGTTCCCTTATATCTTTTTTGATGGTCATCAACATACCTAGCTTCAGCTGCTGACCTCTCAGCTGGAGGGAGCTACTGATTGAAGATAGTTAGCTTAGCGTGGGAGCTGCAGCTTTTCTTTCCGCCGAAACCTAGCTGACCAAAGACCTTAGCCAGCCTGTCAAACATGACCTTTGCTTGCTTTTCACCTTGACTTTGCTTACATGTGTGGGCATATCCATTGTACTAGTTGTGTTCCCTGGTTCATCAGATCTCCTCAGAGTTTTCTTTGCAACGAGTTGTCTGTCGTCTTGACCTCCCGGAGATTCGAGGCCCCTGAAACGAAAGTAGTCTAGTCACATTCTATGAGCAGTTGATATCCTTCTCTGCTTACCACATGGGCTCTGACTTCTGATTCACTGACTGAAACCTCGTGACCTACGTCTTGCTTTTCAGTAGAACATGCTTAACTATATGTTGTAGATTATAGTTGTATACAACTATACCAAATATATAGTGAGTTCTACCCCCTTCCCCGCTTTCGCCTACTTACCTGCGTATTGCAGTGCCCAACGTCACTATAAGCTCGCTTTCCATCTCAGAACTATTTGAATTAGAAACCTTAACCAGCGAAAGAAAGCAGACCAAGTCCACGGATCCCACCTGCATATCAGAATCATATCCTCAACCCATGAAAGCGGACAAAGCGCAATAGTATGCCCGCCTCTATTCCTACCCTTCTTCCCTAAGATTAGTCGTGGGTGGAAGAGTTCTGATCTGTTGGCTGCTATGAGACTCAATCAACCTGTGGTAGCAGACAGACCAAGCACAAGATACCACCTGATGAGACGAGAAAGAGGCTTACTGAGTGAGCAAGCGAGGAGACCTCAATCCCGCCACAAGCAACATGCCCAACATCCTATGCAAAGGACTACCTTCTTTCCTCTTCACTAACAGCTGACTCGGTTCCCTCAAAAATATTATACAAGCCTACGATATGCTGATAGAGCTCTCTCCGAAGCGACTTTCTACTAAAACTTCCTTGCTTTCTTTGAAACCTCGCTCGACAATGTGATAGATATAAATAGTCAAAGGGAGATTCTACTACTATATATATATATATCTATCTTATATCTATCTATAGTACGGAGGAAAGATTCGAGCGAAAGGAGAGGAGAATGCCGAGTTTTCCAAGGACTGGACGTAGGTAGTGGTAGCATTAACGGTATGACACGCGACCGACTTATATCTATCTATGCCTTAGGCCAAGGAAAGATGCGATTGATGCTTTCCCGTCCAGGATGTCGATGGCAGTTTTTGCGTGACTATCTTTAAGGACGTCGGGCATGCAGTTTCTGAGAGTCCTTCCCCACCCCCCCGGAAAGAGCAAAGAGAATCCTTCCTCCATGCTTTCCTGCTTTCTTGTTTAGAAGGTGGAGGAAAGGCAAGCTGCAAGAAAGCACCCCGCAGGTTGAAGGTTGAACCAAGAGCATTAGACTAGTCAGAGGCCCCCCTATTTCTATATATTTCCGTAGTTTTATACATATTTGACCTTTGTCCCAAGCAGACTATCATCTAAGCATGATTCATCGACTTCCTACTATACATCTAGTAAGTAGAGCTATCGAGGAGGCCTTTTCTATAGTTCCCCTTCGATGACTGCCCAGACTGGGAAGTCTTATTTTCGTAAGTGAAACCCATAGCTTAACTATCAATCTCTTTCCTTGGAAGTAGAATATATAATAGCAAAGATTGAGACCTTTGTCCAGAATGAATCCGGAGGTTCAGAGCTGATAGATGACTCTTATGTATTGACTTCGTCACTTCAATATAGCATGACTGCAACTCTAAAATATCGTTACTGCTATGGGTATATCCGATTGTCTAGATGGAAGCGTCGAGGGTCTTATTCAATTCGCTAAGGAGCTGATATGCCTTCTTTCTTCAACAATTATATATCAACAGGTACTGCGTCAGGTCTGACTATCCCTCTTATGGATAGATAAGGAAGAGAGTTGACAACGCTTTGTGGCATTAATTCGTACTAGATAAATAAATGGGCAATCGATAATTGTCTTTATGTAGGCTAAAGTCCATGCTTGACAACTATGATTTTGACGTGCGTGATTTTGATGCTTGGCTTATCCCGCTCTATTCTCTCTTTTCTTCCTCTTTCGGACTATAAACCATCTTCTTAACACCAGGATCGACTTTCAGGGACAACTAGACTTTCAAATATGTCGTAGGACGGGGTGTGGAGTGGCTGATTCAGTGTCTGCCTCGTGGATTGAGAAGGCAAGGTCAAAAGAGCCAGCTAGTGCATGAAGATGATGTTCTTTTTTAAAGAAGGGGGCGGGGGTATTTCTCTCAAATATATTAAGTGGAGTAGGTATCTATATAAGAGGATAAACATATGTATTACATTGGAAATGAAACTCCTCCTAGGACTAGGACAAGTAAGGACTAGTATGTGTTGGACATGCGAGCCCACGGCGAGCCATTATGCAATAAATGTTATTGCAATTCACTCCTTAATCTGAAATAAAGAGTACATAGCTTGCATAATAGGTCCCTTAGTACAATTATGGTTATGTACCATGGCCATCTTAATGATCATACAGCTGTTGATTCAATTATTGAATCATAGAGGCTGGTGCTTAGATGAATATCTAATGAGTTAGATTGAAGACTCATCAAGCACCGTCAAATGATTATTAAGAGATGATCTCCAGCCTGAGTAGGAGATGGCAATCCTTTCTTAGTTAGGTTGATATCTGACCGACTTCTTGATGCAGGTCCTCTACATAGGAATAGAGATTCGGAGGTGTCAGATTAGTTAGGTCAAAGAGTTGACTTAACGAGATCGAGATAACCAAAGTCCTATATCATATGCTGTCATGATATAGGCACACATCCTCTGACCGGAGACAGATGTGTTATTATATGTCTGAGTATGTACATTTGGCAGACCAATAGGTTGATGACCTAATCAAGGTCTATACACCAGCGCGCTGGTGTGCATATAAGGGCATATGAGTAATACGATCTCTCAAAGGGATCATACAGGTTCACTACTGAACCGGAAGACATGAGCTCACTCATGAGATATTGGGAAGAATCAAATTCCGTGCGCACGGTCGTCTCGCTTTGGAAGCTTGACTGAATTTGTAGGTTTGATATATACTTTTGGAAAGTATATGATCAAGACCTAGGTATGATATATGCTTTTGGAAAGTATATGATCGATACCGACTCCCAATGATCGAATGAGAAACTTACTGATAAAACCCTGAAGTAGACAGTATAAAGTTGATCTAATACTTCGGGTTTATTCTGAGCCTTCCAGTATGCAGGATGTACAGGTATTAGGAATACCTGAGGGTGATGTGATCATAAACGATTGTATAACCATGACGCTTCCATTCCTAGGGAGTGATGAAACGGGTCTGGATTTTAGTGACTCCTCTCAATAGAGAAGTAATCTGATCTTAGTCGAAATGTTGGACAATGATCAGAATGTGATTCAGATGCAATGAGAAGATTAGATTTGCGGTCTTGATTTAATCAATCATCTATGGGAGGCCCGAGATCTGGATTTGAGATATGATCTCAATATCCATGTCACTATACGTGGAACAATACAATCGCCCTGTCCTTATCTCCAAGTATTCGCGGAGAAAGCGCATTATCCTTGAAAGAGTTCATGGATAATTCTATTGTTGATATATGTATCCGAGCATTGAGAAAATGGATAATTAAATGTGATTTAATTATCATGAATAATATGAATTTGATTCATATTATAAGGAGAGTGATCTTAGATAATTAAATGTGATTTGATTATCAATGATGTAGATAATGTGAATGTGATTCATATTATTTGGGTACATGAGAATAAGTTATCCAATATAATCAAATATGATTTAATTGTTATGGATAAGAATAATGTAGATAGAAATATCCAATTATTTATAATATATTATAAATGTGATTTATAATGTATTAGAGAGAGTTAATTATAATTTATATGTGTTGATTAATTATTATGTGTATTGGATACACATTGTGTAATTAATTGACAATGTAAATTATATGTTGTTTTGGGTTGTGAATTTGATTCACAATTTTTCTATGGCAAGATTGCAATATTGTCAAAATATAATTATGAATTATTTTTAAAGAATAAAAAGCCAACAAAAGTTGTTGGAAATAAATAGAGGAGATTTTCAAGGAGATATGCAATCTCATGGATTTTCATGAGATTGCTCTCTCCATGGAAAGAGGGGGACGGCACATCATTCCTATAAGGAATGTGTGGCTGTCCACTTTGGAAGGTACGTGGAGATGAAATCTCCATGTATCTTCTCTCCTTATTTATTGGTTTGATTTGGATTAATTTGTATTTGATTTTGACAAATATATTTTGATCTAAATTTGTTGGTTTTACCAACAACAATCTTAGCCATTGGATTGACATAAATCAATCTCATCCATTGATTTTATATGTCACATGGATTGAGATCCATGGATCCCAAAACTCTATAAATAGAGAGGCACTCCATGCTCTCTAGTTTTACACACAACACATCTCTCTCTCTCTCTTTCTTTCTAGATGTCAGCCCTCTCTCTCCCTCTCATGGCCGTCCACCATGGATGCCATGGAGAGGTTCTCCATCGCCGTGGCATCATCGTTATGCTGCCCGTTCTTCTGCTCGTGGATCTCCGTCTCCTTCGGTGCGCCTCGCTCGTGAAGAAGACGTCGGATCTCGTGTGTCGAGATCAGTAGATCCGCCGCTTGGATCATCAACATGGATTGCGAGACGCACGCGGTTCATCCCAGCGCTCGCAAGCGTCTCCTCCGTCGGATCGGACTTGAGACAGGAGGTCTCTTCGTTTAGAGACTCGATCGCAACCATGCTTCAAGAGGTAATCCTATTACTTGTTTGTGGTTTAGACCAAACGATTCGAGAAGTGTTCTTGGATCATGAGGTTTCGTCGTATAAAATTTTTTTAAATTCCGCTGCATCGAGCAACTAGTCCGACTAGTCGCTCCTCGTCGTATTCGATACGACGCTCACGCTTCCATGATGCGCTTGAGGATCTAACCATATCCTTCAAGTGGTATCAGAGCCTTAGGTCGACGGTTTCGAATATGATTCGCTAACCGAGGACGACTTGGGTTCGTTAAGGTCGCAAAAGTTTTTTTAGCGCATTTGATTTCGAAGATCTGTTTAGTGTAATTTTTCGGCCATGTTTAAATTGTTTAAACACGAAAATAGCACTTGAATTTTGTTCCCCATTAAATAAGGAAACCATAGGATCTGAGTTTGCGTAAATCGGATTTTGTATGCTCTAGATATGGTCGTTTTAATGAACATGTATGCACTGTTGCGGAAACTGTGAATCTGAACGTGATTAAAATGTTAATTACTGTTTAGACTTGACTCAAAATGCGTGAAACATCACTTGTTTTCTGTTCTAAATTAAATTAACAAACTTTAGAAATTGACTTTGCTTAATTTGGATGTAAATTGATTGAGATATGCTAATTTTAGTAAGTAGGGGTCACTGCTGAAATTACTTTCCTAATCAAGAACCATGTGATTGTCAATTAATGAAACTAATTGTTAATTTCGAGAAATAATTATGGAAAATATTTGTGAAATATTAGAGAATGATTATTTCCTTAATTGACTTGGCCCCAATCAATTAATTGATTAGATTTTATCTAAATCATAATTGAAATCACAATCATCAAACTCTTGCTTGAATAGGATTGGGAATTTGTCTAGCAAATTTCCTTATAATCAAAATTGTTTTGATTACTATATGGTATAATTTCGGTTGAAGAACCGATGATCATCTCAAGTACAAATTAATCAATTTGGCATTATCCTTTCCCGAGGCGGATATGGCGTCTAGTCGGGGATCGCTGGGGTAGCGGGTTGCAACGTATGCGGTCCGTCCCACTCCCGCCGGTAATGGCCATGACAGCGGGTAGGGCCGGGATAATGTCCGAGGGATTATGATGTATTTTTCTAATTATTAAAATACAAATTAATACGTACTTTGAGAATAATACCATATATATATATATTCAAGCATAAAATTAAGTTTGATTGATTGAGTTGGATTAATAATTAATTTAATATGATTAAGTTAATTATATCCAATTGATAATACTCTAATATGATTAGAGTTAATAATTCCCTTGGAAGAATTAGTTATATGAATGTGATTCATAGTAATTAATTAAATTTAAATAAGAGGTGGAGGATCACATAAGTGACATACATGGTCTCCCGTCAAGGCGAAGGGTTTCCGTCGCCAGGGATTGTATATAGGAGACGCCTGTACATAGTGACAGCTCCTATATACAAGCGCATCTGGATCGGACTCTTTGCTTCTCGAAAGAGTAAGGCCGTATGTGTAGTGGCCCCAATATCGGATCCTCATATTATTTGGGTGATATTGGATTGCGCATAGCGAGTTCTATTCTTGTTGACGGTTGGTTCAATTGATGACGGGTCAACATCACCTAAGGGGTGGTGGGCCCGGGCATTAAAGACCGAATTGGGAAATGCAAGTTGGACTTGCAAGGCGGAATGTGTTCCCGCTTCTCTTTAATGAAGTTGCAGTTTCTCATATTATTGGGATGTAACAAAGATAAAGAGGAGATCCCAGATCTTGCTGAGATATAATGGTAAGTATATCTCTTACATTGAAAGTGATTAAGGGAATGAACTTTCATTGTTGACATGGCAATACAACTTTGATATGAAAATTCCTAAATCAAAGTATAATATGTATATATATAAATATATACACTCATGCAAATTTCTTATTTCAGATAATCCTTCATTAAACCCACTCATTTGTATACTCAAGAATAACCAGTAAAATATCATGGATTGGACCCTTGATCCAGATATTGTAATTCCAATTGGACACATAATCTATGTGGTTGCAATATGCAAGTTTCCTCATAATAATGAGAAGTGATAATTAAATAGACAATAGGACTAAAACCCTAGGGTTTGTATGTCTCTATAAGTCTTGATCTCATCGAATGTACTTTGGAAGTGACAGGTCGATAATGATCATAATTATCAAATAATCCTTATAAAATCAATAAATATATTCTGGCATACATATGTGCTCTTGACATTAAATCATGAATGACATTGTTCTCTGCATCATGTAGAATGGTAGCTCTATAAGAGATGATGTATTCAAATTGTTTGAGTACCTACCTGAACCTATGTTTTAAGAGTTTAGATGGATGTAGTTGATGAGTGTCATCATTCTACTATCTATACTCTAGTCATTCATGAAGCTTCATAATATTCATATTGTATGAATTGGGTGAAGCATGTATAAATGTCGAAATGCTCTTACATTAAATTCTTTTGAATTTAACATAAGAGGTCCTTAGTCTTAAGCATTGGTTGTTTATAGATAAAGGGAGCGCAGTGGAAGCATGGGTTGGACCCAAGCAAGAAGTATAATCAAAGAGTTGACTGTACTTCTATGACTTCCATATGACATCCAAAGAGTTGGGTAAATGCCAATACTGCATAAAATTGATGTATTGATAGTATGACTATCAAATCTATCTAGAATCTTTAGAGAAGGAATCAGATAGTGTATCAGATTAATCTACATATAATCATTGATATTGACTTACTTATTTGATAAGATAAAGTCTAATAATTGTATCTCAATTTTCTAATGACACTTGCAATTGGTTGCATATGTATTAGAAATTTGATCTTAAGGTTTATTGGTCATCCATGTTGAAAGTAATGCAAGTGTTGCAACAATTTCCATGAGATCAATAGACTTCATATTTTCAGTGGGAGCCCTTAGTCTTAGAGAATGTCTCTATGACCTACATATTAGAATACACTCATTGTTTATTTCTAATTGTTGGATACAAACATGAATTCTGAAATAAATCTATCATAAGGGGTTATGATGGAGATATTTTAGATAGTAATCTAAGATCTAGTGGACTCTTTTAAATTAGAAAATTAATGAATGGTTCATTAAGTATTTTAATAATGAGAATTAAAAGGATCAATAGGAGGATAAAGATCATTTGATAATGATCTGACATCAAATTTTGGACATATGTCTGTTGATGAGATCAATAGTCTAGTAAGACATGAAACTTTAGATTGTCTAAAGATTCAAATCTCACATACTTGTGAATATTGTATTCAAAGTAAAATGTCTAATACATCCTTCCTTGGGAAAGGTGTAAGATACCAAGGTATTAAGGATCTCATACATATTGATGTATGCAGATCATCTATATCATAGTAAACATTATGGATATGTGATATCTGTTAATGATTATGTATGATATGAGATCTCTTCTCTTCACCTAAGAAACCTTTGAAATGTTCAAAGATTTCGCAATTTTGGTTTAGAACCAAAGTTTGAAGGAAGATGAAATGAATTTGATCTAACCAAGGTAGCCTGTACCTATTAGATGAATTCAAGAAATACCTTGTGGAGATATGAATATCATTCCTATCTCAATCCTCCTAATGAACCTTAACTGAAAGGAGTTGTAGGGAGATACAATTGATCATGTGTGACATGATTTAATCAATGATTAATCCTAGCATAATTATCTCTTAAGTTTCCAAGATATATATGTAGTAGAGACTGCAATATATACTTAATAAGGTTCCATGCATGTAAGCTGGAATCTAGCACTAGAGAGTGCTACATCATTAGGAAAATAAAGGATGGTATTATATACCGACTTTATGACCTTGATATTCATAAAAGATTTCGTCTTTGAGAATATGATTCTTATAGGATGACTCTCTTGAGAATCAAGATGAAAATGAAGTAAAGGAACTCATTTAATCTTGAAAAGATAATGAGGCTCCTGAAATCGGAAACTAAAATAGATAATTAAAGATGAAACATTAATACCTCTTCAAATATGTTTGAGGATGGATTCTATGTGTCAGTTAAATCTGAAAATGATCGGACTTCATGTGATGAAGCTCCTGAGGATCATGACATGGAAAGATGGATGTTAGAAATAAAAGTCTAATGTAGACATCATATACAAGTGTTGTAAATGGACCCTCGAGGATCCACCTATATGGGTCAGACCCAATAAGGTGTAAATGGATCTTCATGAGAAAGAGGGAACCTGATGAGAAGGTAGAGACCTTCAAAGCACGGTTCGTAGCCATGAGCTACACATCAAAGAGAAGGCATCGCTTACGATAAGACTTGCTCTCCAGTGACCTTGCTTTAACCCATCAGAATATTGCTAACCATAGCTACACAACTTGACTATGACATCTTCATGATGTGAGTCAAGATTGCATTCCTCTATGAATACCTCTCTGAGGATATTCATATGAAGTAGCCCCAGGGCTTCATGGTTGAGGAAAGCAAGGTGTGCAAGCCAAAGAACTCCATCTTGGGACTCAAATAAGCTTCTTGTATTTGGAACATAAGATTTGATGAAATTGTAAATGTTATGATTTCAGATAAAATCTTGATGAACCATGTGAAGCTTAGTGGGAGTACCATTGTATTCATTGTGCTAAATGTAGACATTATCCTAATCATTTGGAATGATATAAGAATAAATAATAAATGTTTTATAATTTGGTTGTTCCATACCTTGAGATACGATCTCAAGGATACCTCTTAGATCTTAATTCTGAAGTCGTTCAGAAGCAAAGAGAAGAGGGTATTGGGACTGTCACATTAGTAGTACACCTTGGACTTATTCCATTTTCTGGAAAAATTCCAAGAAAGGCTTCCTTCCCTTAAGATGTGGTAGTGACCTGTCTAAAGGGATAGCACCTCAAAGAGTTGAGGAAGTGAATGCTAGAACTGCTTGCACTTGTGCATCAGTTATGAGAAGCTGGGTATATGCTAGATGTGTACAAGAGCCAGATGTCTGCCATGCAGTGGGAGTAGTAAACTATTACTTATCCTACTCTGGAAATAAAACACTTAGTTGCAGTAATAACAATATCTTCAAAGATAATGAAACTTAGAGATAGTGATCTCAAAGTCTTATCTTCAAAGGTTTAAGACCTTGTAGATAGTGATCTATAAGGGTCTTAACTGTAGATACCTTAGGAGATAGAGATCCCCAGGAATGAAGGTATTCTAATAAGGATTATGGGAATACCGGTTATGATAATTAATAAGATGTAGTGTCAAGAACACTATAACCAACAAAATTGAGTATCGGTTGCATGAGATGCAACATTCGCATTGGATGCGAGCACTGTTACTAGGAGATATGCAAGTACCGTAAAAGGACTTGGCGTAGTCTCTTAGGAATGGAGTGATTGATCAGCTTACATAGATATTTTCTAAATAGCCTATGATTGTCACATGAGTGTGGGTTTAAATGATTAGCCCATTAATGGCTCTTTGGGCTAGTGGGAGATTGTTGGACATGCGAGCCCACGACGAGCCATTATGCAATAAATGTTATTGCAATTCACTCCTTAATCTGAAAAAAAGAGTACATAGCTTGCATAATAGGTCCCTTAGTACAATTAGGGTTATGTACCATGGCCATCTTAATGATCATACAACTGTTGATTTAATTATTGAATCATAGAGGCTGGTGCTTAGATGAATATCTAATGTGTTAGATTGAGGAATCATCAAGCACCGTCAAATGATTATTAAGAGATACAGCCTGAGTAGGAGATGGCAATCCTTTCTCAGTTAGGCTGAAATCTGACCGACTTCTTGATGCAGGTCCTCTACATAGGAATAGAGATTCGGAGGTGTCAAATTAGTTAGGTCAAAGAGTTGACTTAACGAGATCGAGATAACCAAAGTCCTATATCATATGCTGTCATGATATAGGCACACATCCTCTGACCGGAGACAGATGTGTTACTATATGTCTGAGTATGTACGTTTGGCAGACCAATAGGTTGATGACCTAATCAAGGTCTATACACCGACGCACTGGTGTGCATATAAGGGCATATGAGTAATACGATCTCTCAAAGGGATCATACAGGTTCACTACTGAACCGGAAGACATGAGCTCACTCATGAGATATTGGGAAGAATCAAATTCCGTGCGCACGGTCGTCTCTCTTTGGAAGCTTGACTGAATTTGTAGGTTTGATATATACTTTTGGAAAGTATATGATCAAGACCTAGGTATGATATATGCTTTTGGAAAGTATATGATCGATACCGACTCCCAATGATCGAATGAGAAACTTACTGATAAAACCCTGAAGTAGACAATATAAAGTTGATCTAATACTTCGGGTTTATTCTGAGTCTTCCAGTATGCAGGATGTACAGGTATTAGGAATACCTGAGGGTGATGTGATCATAAACGATTGTATAACCATGACGCTTCCATTCCTAGGGAGTGATGAAACGGGTCTGGATTTTAGTGACTCCTCTCAATAGAGAAGTAATCTGATCTTAGTCCAAATGTTGGACATTGATCTGAATGTGATTCAGATGCAATGAGAAGATTAGATTTGCGGTCTTGATTTAATCAAGCATCTATGGGAGGCCCGAGATCTGGATTTGAGATATGATCTCAATATCCATGTCACTATACGTGGAACAATACAATCGCCCTGTCCTTATCTCCAAGTATTCGCGGAGAAAGCGCATTATCCTTGAAAGAGTTCATGGATAATTCTATTGTTGATATATGTATCCGAGCATTGAGAAAATGGATAATTAAATGTGATTTAATTATCATGAATAATATGAATTTGATTCATATTATAAGGAGAGTTATCTTAGATAATTAAATGTGATTTGATTATCAAAGATGTAGATAATGTGAATGTGATTCATATTATTTGAGTACATGAGAATAAGTTATCCAATATAATTAAATATGATTTAATTGTTATGGATAAGAATAATGTGGATAGAAATATCCAATTATTCATAATATATTATAAATGTGATTTATAATGTATTAGAGAGAGTTAATTATAATTTATATGTGTTGATTAATTATTATGTGTATTGGATACACATTGTGTAATTAATTGACAATGTAAATTATATGTTGTTTTGGGTTGTGAATTTGATTCACAATTTTTCTATGGCAAGATTGCAATATTCTCAAAATATAATTGTGAATTATTTTTGAAGAAGAAAAAGCCAAAAAAAGTTTTTGGAAATAAATAGATGAGATTTTCCAGGAGATATGCAATCTCATGGATTTCCATGAGATTGCTCTCTCCATGGAAAGAGGGGGGCGGCACATCATTTCTATAAGGAATGTGTGGCCATCCACTTTGGAAGGTACATGGAGATGAAATCTCCATGTATCTTCTCTCCTTATTTATTGGTTTGATTTGGATTAATTTGTAATTGATTTTGACAAATATATTTTGATCTAAATTTGTGGGTTTTACCAACAACAATTTTAGCCATTGGATTGACATAAATCAATCTCATCCATTGATTTTACATGTCACATGGATTGAGATCCATGGATCCCAAAATCCTATAAATAGAGAGGCACTCCATGCTCTCTATTTTTACACACAACACATCTCTCTCTCTCTTTCTTTCTAGAGGTCAGCCCTCTCTCTCTCCCTCTCATGGCCGTCCACCTTGGATGCCATGGAGAGGTTCTCCATCACAGCGACATCGTCGTTATGCTGCACATTCTTCTGCTCGTGGATCTCCGTCTCCTTCGGTGCGCCTCGCTCGTGACGAAGACGTCGGATCTCGTGTGTTGAGATCAGGAGATCCGCCGCTTGGATCATCAACATGGATTGCGAGAAGCACGCGGTTCATCCCCGCGCTCGCAAGCGTCTCCTCCGTCGGATCGGACTTGAGACAAGAGGTCTCTTCGTTTAGAGACTCGATCGCAACCACGCTTCAAGAGGTAATCCTATTACTTGTTTGTGGTTTAGACGAAACGATTCGAGAAGTGTTCTTGGATCATGTGGTTTCGTCGTATAAATTTTTTTTAAATTCCACTGCATCGAGCAACTAGTCCGACTAGTCGCTCCTCGTCGTATTCGATACGACACTCACGCTTCCGTGATGCGCTTGAGGATCTAACCATATCCTTCAGTATACATTCCCGCGTCAGGATTTCTTCGAGGGCTTGTGAGACCTGCTTTGCCGCTGGGACTCTCATTCCTCGTCTCGGCCTAGCCCCCTTAGCTTGACGATTGGAAGAGACTCTCGCCACTTCCCGCTTGTCCGGGAATATGGTTAGCTAGAAAGCCCGCCTAGGATGTATAAGAAGTGATGTTCATGCCTAGAACGTCAAAGGGGGTGCGTAGATGTACAGTGATTTGGACTTGAGACTTCTCCTTTCTCTACTGAAGTGCACGACACCATTTATAGTACATGCAAGTCGAGGGCAGAACAAAACAATAGGGGTAGAATACTAGCAGAATGCAGAACTTCTCAGCTAGACCTTTCCTGATTATATATATATGAGGGGGAATGGACTTAGGGGAAAAGAGGCAGATCACCTAGTCCTTTCCCTCTGATACCGCCGGGAAATCTGAGTCTCCGTGCTCTGCTTCACTGACTGATTGATTAGGGATGTCTGAGGCCATTCTACCTTCCTATCTTATCTGGCTTCCCCTTCGGCGACGAAGCCCCAAGGGCAAGCGGGTCTCAGTCTCCATTTCCGCTTTCTATGTCAGCCCCTCTAAAACATTATACACAATAAGGCCCTCACTTTGAAGCCTGACCGATGTGTCCTATCTTTCCTCTCATACTGCGGCTGAGAATGTCTGATCTCACTTTGTCAACTAGGTTTGCTCGCTCCATGCAAGATAGTTGAGTTCTGCCCAATCCCTTAACTTGAGCTTTCCGGAAGGTAGACAGATTTCTTAGAACTCCAGCACCCTCTGGAAGCGCTTAGGGAAATAGCCTCAGCTATAATATCAAAGAAATTTTCAAGCTTGGCAAGAAGACCCATTTGAATCACGGATCCCTCCGTCCTAGGTAACATCCAGCAAGGGATTCAGAGAAGGAAAAGGAACTAAGGATAAGAGTGTGTTTCGGAAAAAAGCTAATCGTCATAAAAATACTCCTGATCTCTTTTCCTTTTGACCTCTATCACCACCTTCTGACGCACGTCTATGCTTGCTTCGTCAACTAGGCTCACACTCTCTACCCCTTTTATATAGTATAAATATTTCAAGCCTAGAAACCTTGTCCTTGTATTCCACTTCCAACTTTTACTTTTGTGCGCTGAGATTTGAGAAAATAGATTTATAAATAATGGGTAGGAGTCTTTTGATTTCATAGTAGATTCCTGGCTATGAGATAGTCCCAGCGAAGTGAGAAGTCCGGATAGGAACGACGTCGTCTATGAATAGGCTAGGGATCTCACGAAAAAAGCCTATGCTTTGGGGTTGTCTTCCTCTATTAAGATGATATGGGCAGTGTGTGGTAAGATGGATGCATAGGAGTCCGTTCTAGACTGGTTTTGAAAGTGAGCGTTAAAAGCCAAGAAAACTATATCAAGTCTGGTGAAAGATGATTCCTCTAGTCCTTCGTTCTCTCAGCCAGTTCTGACTCCTACGTCTACTATATGTCACGTTAATCCTTTAATCGCTAAAGGCAAGGAGGAGGATTTCCTTTATCAGACGTCTTGGTGTGAAGTCCTATAGAAAGCGACTCGAGGAGCGGACTAAGCTGATTTGAGGACTAGTATCAACGTACATTTTGGATTGATAGTCAAGCCCAGCAAGAGTGAGACCTCAGGTCACAGTTCGAGAGTAGAGATACATTGAGGAAAGACAAACTATATGCAAAACACAAGCTATATGCAAAAATGCACGTAGCATTTCTAATGTGGTCTTTCTTGCGCTAGGATTTCCCACAAGGGGCAGTGTGGAAGTGGGAGCGCAGTCAGTCTCTGAAAGACTAGTATATATGGGCTTTCTAGGTAAATCTAAGAAGATGTCAATATATAATGAAGAAAGAATGGTATCAGAGATTCGGATCGCTCTTTCTCGATGCCATTAGTGAGATCCTCATTTGGCTAGCCTTCCATATCCCTGAACTCTTTTCTTATGCCTTTTTGACCAGCTCAACACCTATCCCGTGCTTGACTTCTCTACTTACCTAAAGTGGAACAATATGCCTACCTTGTGACTCCGGGACTCTTATCTAAATTAAAGACCGCTGATGGTGCGAAGCAAGTCAGATGCTTCCATTTGGGTATAGAAGTGAGAACAGAGAGGTAAACTGATAGAGAAGCAAAGCAGCGAGGTTCAGTTCCAACTTCAACTCACTCTACTTTCCTTGGACTCGAATCCCGCCTGACACCAGGGCTTGACTACAACACATTAGACCTCGTGGATTGTATGCTAATTTCTTCTTATATATCCTCTTCTCAGTCCGGCATTCCTAACCTACATCATAAATTCTTAGTGGGGCACAGGCATACTACAACATTGCAGCATTTTATCTCATATACTAACCTACACCCCGTAACCACCTGACTACCCCTTTTCGTCTATCGCCTCCCCCTCGCCTCGCATCCTTGTCAATAAGTAAATCAGACCCGGAGCTCAGTTCCCAATACTATTCTCTTTCAAAGTATAATATTAACGTCAGCTAGAATCCTACTCGTCTTTCCCGTACGTAGAATGTCCCTCCGGGGGAAGAAGAGTAGCAGAGAGAGAGAGGACTCTCTGAGACGTTTCATATCCTCTTTTCTTGTATAGAAGACCCAACTACCTTCCGGTCATGCTCTCCCTGTCGCTGAGAATGATGATCACTTCGTCTTATTTATTACCTCTTCGAGACTGGCTCTGAACTGCTTTCTTTTTTCTGAGAGCCCCATGTATGTCTTTGCCTAGCTCTGCTTTGATAGTGTAGTGCCACAAGATCCATGTTGTGGTCACCCCGTGTCACTTCCTAGGGACTTCGGGTGGCTTCTTTTCGCACGTATATATCATGAAGCTCCCTCGCTCACCGCTCAACCGGCGCTCTAAGAACAAACGAAAAAGTCTGACGCTCTTCCCTTTCTCTCATGAGAGTCCGGCCCTAACTACCTCGCTCGACTCCGGTCACATCGATACCCCCGCTAACTGAGAGCGGAACAAGGATCCTCTCATTGAAGCAGCTACATCAACTGCAGATTTCTAGGTCAGGTGGGTTCCTTCCCTAAGAACTAGCCCCCAATCTGAGGGCGAACCACTCGCTAGCTATTCGGTCTAGTCCTATCGGATCTTCTCTTCGAGCCTCATATGCTATGATTCATTTGTTTAGTTTTGCTCTTGTCCGTCTTGCCTTCCGCCGAAGTGAGGCCTTCGAGATGCAGAGATGCTCCAGAATAGGCATGTCTAGAGGAAGATAACTAGATCACTGGGCCCTTAAGTCTATCCACGTCAATTCCCTTTTATATAAGACGGAAGAAAGTAAATAAGACGCTTAGGGTTAAAGCTGAAACCAAAGACCCGGGGCTTCCCTGGGCTCATCCTATCTCGACAAATGGGAGTAGCGGGAACAGACAGCCAGGTAAATCTAGGAATGAAAGGCCACTTATGGGCATTACGGAGAGGGTAGAGGTGGCAAAGAGTAGTAGACTATGAAATCGCGACTAAGAAAGATTGACGAAGAGGGGTTATAATTGGAGATACAGATAGGGGCTCTGTTTCCTAAAGCCCGAACATGGGACTAGCCATTTGCACCCGCGTAGATGTACTCTTTTCATTTTCTAAGTAGATAGATATGGCTCAAACTGACTAGCGAAAAAAGCCGGGTGAGGTCGACCTTCCATTTTCCAAGTCTCTCATATGCTGGTTTCCTGATCTACCTTCTTCTTCTCTCCTACTACTTCTCCACATCTCGTTTTGATGCTCCCTACTGTTCGCTACCCACCTACCTCCGACCCTTAGGGAATGCATTGACGGAGGGCCATCAGACAACTATCTTTGCCCTAGGCTCACTTATCAACTTCTCGGGAAATTACCTTAGTCAGTCAAGCTGTCCAAGACCTAGCCGCGCCAGAAAATCCATCAAATCTTCCTCGGAAATCTGTCGAATAGACCCCGATTTCTCAAAGAGGGGGGTATAGGGAATGTCTACTGTGCCCTAAATCGATCTTTCTCCTGACTAAGCTCATTTCCAAGAACATTCAGCCTCTATCTTCGTCGAGTGGTCAGTATGCTCTGCTCCATATGTACTGAAAGAGGACTGATCTAGCGGGGGGCTATAAAGACAAGTTCTTCTGTTCTGTGCAGGTACATCTGACTCAGCTTAATTTTTAGTTGTGATGCTAGACCAAAGCCGCTCGAGAAGGGAGAGGAAAGGGCTGCGAAGCTAGACCAAAGCCTCCCGAAGGCTCTGAGAGCGAGGAAGAAGCATGTCTACTCGACGTCCCTATATAACAAAGGGGACTCGCTCGGTCTGAGTCCGTATATGATCTCGTGGATTTTGGTGCTTTTTTTTTAGCTCTTTGTTTTCTCGTAGGTTCTCTCTCTTCTTGACGTAGGAAAATACTTCCACTTGATGTCTAGTTTCGACACCGCCGCTCACCCCCTCTGAAAACTTCCTAATTCACTTATAACTAATTTCCAAAATTTCGACCGATCAATATAGTGCTTCCGGGATGCGAAATCCCTCCCATTTGGCTGAGCACTTCTCGAAGTCCAGGCTAGTTCCGAGCATTAGATAAGGCAAAACCTTGGATCCCTAGCTTGAAATCGCTAGAGGGTCAAAGGTCTCACTATGATCATTCCCAGTGCGAGTGAATTTCGAGTGTCTTCTTGGATAGTTAGGGCTCTTTCTGGATTCCCGAGTCTGGGTAAAGATAGCGCTTAGGGCTCTCTCTGTCTTAGTACCAAGTCAAATAATCTCATACTTCTTTCTTAGTTTTTTGAAGAAGCTATTCCCGCCCCCTGCAAAGTCACTGGTAGCTCCAGCCTAGATGTAGACGTCGAGCCAACCAACTAGCCTAGAAACTCTCCCATCTACCTTTCGTAGCCTGATGCCGCCGCGGAGAACTCCCACACCTCGACTACAGCCCTAGCCCTCTTTCATATCAGAAATCAGAAAGGATATATGAACACTATGGAAATGGAAGCGAGTCCTAGTTTGTAGTAGGAGTTGAGGCAGGTAAATCGACTGCAGGGACATCTATAGGGGTGTAAGAAAATTCTCAAGTTCGATATTCGCTCAGGTTCGGCTTGCTAAAAGTTCGATTCAGATTCGGTTAGGAAATAAACGAACCGAACCTTAACACAAGTTTAGGCTCGCTTAAATAAACGAACCGAACCTAAAATTCATAGGTTCGCTCAGGTTCGATTCGTTAAAAGCTTGATAAACAATCACATATACATATTTACAAATCCTTATCCGTAGAAGTGGACTTATTTTTTGATGAGTGGTTTTTTATCCTAGGGTAAGTGAATTTGTCTAGAGATAACTATATATTTACGGGATAACTAGATTTTATCTCGGTATAAACAATCCAAAAATAAATAGTCACATCATGTTTACAACATCTATCATCTATGTTCTAGTACTTTTCCCTTCTTTATCTTCAAATCAAAAGAACAAGTACAAGCATTACTTATCGAATATCTCCGCATTATTCTTATTCCTTATCCCCATCTGAATAGATATAAAATATATTATAATTATACTTTTTTCAAAGAGACGAATCCTTATTAATCTAATTTTTTCAAAAGATAAAGATGAGTTAGATAAAGTAAAAAACTAAATGAATATTTATTCTAACTGTAAATACACACATATATTTCCATTTCTCTTCTTTTCACTCCCTCTTATTAGAGAATTCTTAAGTTCGATATTCGCTTAGGTTCGATTCGTTTAAAAAGAGGTTCAATTTGGATTCGGTTCGAAAATAAACGAATCGAACCTGAACACAAGTTTAGGCTCGATTAAATATATGAACCGAACCTAAAAAACATAGGTTCGCTCAGGTTCGGTCCGTTTACACCCCTAGACATCTATGACGTTCTCAACTACCTCCTATCTGGGCATTGTGATGTGTCAAAACGACTTTAGATTTGCATGATGTACAGAAAAACAAGACAATGGATAGAGTGATTCTTGGTTGTTCTTGCCCAATTATATATAGTAGATTAGAGGAAGACATCATAACTCCATCTGACTTCTTCCTGTTCGTTCTCTGCTCCACCGCGACTCGCTTGGTTCAGAAGAGTTGTTGTACACAGACAGCAAGACGAACCTACTTGTTACCTTTTGATTCTCCGCTTCCTCTTTCGTTTTTCCTTTCACCTTTTTACCGAGTGCTAGCATCCTTGACCTCTTGACCTTTGACCTCGGATTTGCTTATGCTACACCTCGTCCCCCTGAATATTCTCAAGTACGGCCCATCCCCCGGCTTCGGGTCTTTGACCTCCTCTACTCTATCGCTACTCCTCGTCCCCTCTATGCTTTGCCTTGACCTTGCTTGATGCTAGTTGTTCTCCTTTTCTCTCTGCCAGGGGTACCATGGAAGAATGCATCCCTACAGCAGGGGTCTTGGGGTAGCCTTCCTGGTAAAGCATCAGCCGCGAATAGAATGACGTCTTCAATATAGACAAAAGGCGTTTTCCTTCCCAAGTGGAAGCCCTTGGATCAGGGTGCTTTATCTAGCCCTTGTGCAAGCATTGAGACTAGGGGAAGAAAGGCAGATGGGGTATCGGTCTAGGTTAGATCCCTAGGGAGGGACGTAGGAGAT
The DNA here is from genome assembly GCA_037367405.1 of Ottelia alismoides. Lineage (NCBI taxonomy): Eukaryota > Viridiplantae > Streptophyta > Magnoliopsida > Alismatales > Hydrocharitaceae > Ottelia > Ottelia alismoides. Next base: position 452,750 of record JAZKJV010004323.1, on the reverse strand, counting down.
CCGAATTCCGCTTTCTTGATTATTTGACTCTTTCATTATGTCTTCCCAGGAGTAGGTGAGCAAATGGGATTACCTTTGGTTTTTCGTTCACCTTTCTTTTTTCTGGTTCAAGTCGAATACCTGCCTCCATTCTTGTGATGTGAAAACTTTTTTCTTCCTTAGCTTGTGAAGCGGGAAAAAAAAGAGAGGCGGGTCGAAGCCCTCTCTCTGATAGAAGAGGGTTCTGATGAGCAGAAGGTTTTGATGAAGATGTGCCCTTTTGCATTGGAAGCCATTGCCATCTTCTTTTTGTCTTCTGTTTTCCATCCTATTTAAAACCGAACCAAGGTCCAAGCTTCTTTCTTCATAGAAAAGCTGAGTTTTGGGATCCATTTTCATGTCGACTAAATTCCAGAATCCAGGGACAGAATGAAGAAATCAAGAACTACCTATATTACACTCGGTTCCTACGTACTTGAATTCCTGTTAAATGAAAGAAAATGAAGGCATTTCAGTCCATTTTGACGTGGCCCTTTTGTCTCTAAAGAGGGATCTTCCTATGATTTGTCCCCCTAAGCCTTGGTCAATGAAGGAGTCTGCTTTGAAAAAAGTCCTACATCAAATTCCACTGAGCCTGCACGATTTGAATGGAGGTTACTTAAGCCAACCTTGGGAAACAATAATTCATTGCAAGGGGAAGGAGGATGACTTTTCAGCTTTTTTAAAAAAATGCTTTTATATATGTGAGGTTTTGACCTTCACTCAAAATCAGCCTATGCAAATTAACAATGAGATGTTGGATTTGCTTTAGACAAAGCAAGAGAAATTGACATCATTGGGTCTTCTCATGCCTTCTTTCCTTTCTGATGTCAAGTACTCGCGAAAAAGTCAGGGAGGAGTTGGCCAGAGTTTTGAATATATACAAATTCGATCGGCTCGTTAATATCCTTGATGATCGAATTAGAAGAGTTCGCTACGAGCAGTTTCTCATTGATAACGCTTCCGCCTATGAGGGCTATGAATTCTTTTTGCCTAGGGGAAAATACATCTATCCGATCTTTTGACTTTTGAGGAGGGAGATATGGTATGAAGTCTAATTCTGTTTGTCCCCCACGGGACCCATAGATTAACCGACCATGATGAGCTTTTTGATATGCGTGAGAATGTAGTTTTTTATTCCACAGCCCTGCATTACCAATAATTTCCAAGCCACAAAAAGATGGTTTCATGAGGGGGAAGATCAAAGTGTGGACAACTTATTGGAACTTTCTGAGGGGGCTAAGAACCCATACCAATTTCTTGGTCATTTATTGACGATCGATGGTTATAATACAGAGGAACGTGATAGAAAGACTTCCCGTCACCTTGGATGTTTCTTCTTGTTTTTACCAAATATTAAGCTATTTTCTTTTAAAGAAGGACTTGGCCTGAGAAAATCTCATTCAAATTGAAAAAGGGGAAAAATAGGTCTTTGGGGGCACTTACCGAAGATATCAAAATGAGCATGGAAAAGCTATTTCTAGAGGAACAGGGTCTGCAGAAGCTACGAAGCTTGCGCAGGAACTTTCCACACGAAAAGAGACCAGAGAGGGAGCCTTCTGAGACTCTTGAGAAAGAAAAGAGAACCTCCCTCTTGTTCATTTTTTGACTCATTTTTGGAGAGAGAAATTCACTTCTATTATGTCTATGGTTTTCTGTATTTTTTTTGCAAAGCCATTAAGCACAAAAATGAATTGTTTACCACTTCTCATTATAAGAAAGTGATGGATCAGAAGGAAATATGGATCTCAGAACAGAAGAAAGGGAAATGGCACCAAATCTGTATTCAAATCCCCACTGCTGCATGGGATAAAGGTCAGAGTATAGGGGTGACCTTTTCAAACTTTTGAAGTCAAAAAGAAGACGAGATTTCTGAGAGTCTATATCGTCGTTGCGCCAATCGAAAAATCCCCATATATTCAACTCTCGATCATTTTGTCACCAACTGCCTTCATTCTCATCTTCATTCTTGATTCTGTTCTCTGTCTTTTATTGAAGGTGATGCCCCATATATGTATATAACTAATCGCGATTTACGAGACCTGCCATGAAAATGTAATTGGAACTACTAAGCTTACTGTCCCCCTGCAAGAGTGGCAGGAAGAGAATCCCCTAGGAAGAAGTTGCTAGGGAACCTGGTTGATGAGAGCCAGAATCCCAGATTGCTTGATTTCTCTTGATCTAAGGGCACTTCCAAACTCGCTCAACAACGCGAGAGATATATACAGGAAGAAACGGGTTTCCAGAGCCCTCTGAAAGAGGGAGGTTGTGTAGTAGTCAGACCTGGGAAAGATTGCATCCTAGGAGCAAGCTCACCTTTCTGACTGCCCCATATATCTAGTCCTCTTCCCTCTTTCCCGAACCTTTCCCCTCTTTCCAGTGCAGCCAGTCGACTTCAGGGTCAAGCCACCCACCAGGCAAATCCTCGCTCGATGAATGGGGAGGGAAATCCCCATCTAAGATAGATAAGAATCGTACCAGTCCTTTTTTCCATTACTAGACTTTCGAATGTAATGCAAAATGCCCTTTGATTTTTGTTTTCTAATAGCTTCGAAGTTTCCCTCGCTCCACTTTGCCCTCTGAGGAGCGATCAATTTAGGGGCTTTTCTCACTCGCATTTCAAGTCTCTAAGGTCTACGCTTGCACCACTCCAAGCTTTAAAGACCAGATATATATTAACAAGAGGAAAAAGGCTGTTGAGATAGTAGATTTCTGAGATATCCAGGCATAGTAAAGTGTTGGACATGCGAGCCCACGGCGAGCCATTATGCAATAAATGTTATTGCAATTCACTCCTTAATCTGAAATAAAGAGTACATAGTTTGCATAATAGGTCCCTTAGTGCAATTAGGGTTATGTACCATGGCCATCTTAATGATCATACGGCTGTTGATTCAATTATTGAATCATAGAGGCTGGTGCTTAGATGAATATCTAATGAGTTAGATTGAGGACTCATCAAGCACCGTCAAATGATTATTAAGAGATGATCTCCAGCCTGAGTAGGAGATGGCAATCCTTTCTAAGTTAGGCTGATATCTGACCGTCTTCTTGATGCTGGTCCTCTACATAGGAATAGAGATTCGGAGGCGTCAGATGAGTTAGGTCAAAGAGTTGACTTAACGAGATCGAGATAACCAAAGTCCTATATCGTATGCTGTCATGATATAGGCACGCATCCTCTGACCGGAGACAGATGTGTTACTATATGTTTGAGTATGTACATTTGGCAGACCAATAGGTTGATGACCTAATCAAGGTCTATACACCGGCGCGCTGGTGCGCATATAAGGGCATATGAGTAGTACGATATCTCAAAGGGATCATAAAGGTTCAGTTATATAACCGGAAGACATGAGCTCACTCATGAGATATTGGGAAGAACCAAATTCCATGTGCATGGTCGTCTCGCTTTGGAAGCTTGACTGAATTTGTAGGTTTGATATATACTTTTGGAAAGTATATGATCAAGACCTAGGTATGATATATGCTTTTGGAAAGTATATGATCGATACCGACTCCCAATGATCGAATGAGAAACTTACTGATAGAACCCTGAAGTAGACAGTGTAAAGTTGATCTAATACTTCGGGTTTATTCTAAGTCTTCCAGTATGCAGGATGTACAGGTGTTAGGAATACCTGAGGGTGATGTGATCATAAACGGTTGTATAACCATGACGCTTCCATTCCTAGGGAGTGATGAAACGGGTCTGGATTTTAGTGACTCCTCTCAGTAGAGAAGTAATCTGATCTTAGTCCAAATGTTGGACATTGATCTGAATGTGATTCAGATTCAATGAGAAGATTAGATTTGCGGTCTTGATTTAATCAAGCATCTATGGGAGGCCCGAGATCTGGATTTGAGATGTGATCTCAATATCCTTGTCACTATACGTGGAACAATACAATCGCCCTGTCCTTATCTCCAAGTATTCGCGGAGAAAACGCATTATCCTTGAACGAGTTCATGGATAATTCTATTGTTGATATATGTATCCGAGCATTGAGAAAATAGATAATTAAATGTGATTTAATTATCATGAATAATATTAATTTGATTCGTATTATAAGGAGAGTTATCTTAGATAATTAAATGTGATTTGATTATCAAAGATGTAAATAATGTGAATGTGATTCATATTATTTGAGTACATGAGAATAAGTTATCCAATATAATTAAATGTGATTTAATTATTATGGATAAGAATAATGTGGATAGTAATATCCAATTATTCATAATATATTATAAATGTGATTTATAATATATTAGAGAGAGTTAAATATAATTTATATTAGTAGATTAATTATTAATGTGTATTGGATACACTGTCTAATTAATTGAAAATGTAAATTACATTTTGTTTTGGGTTGTGAATATGATTCACAATATTCCAATGTCAAGATTGAAATATTCCCAAATTTAATTGAGAATTATTTTGGTGAATAAAAATCCCAACAAATAGTTGTTGGAAAATAAGTAGAGAGAAAATCAAGGAGATGTGCAATCTCATGGGAATCCATGAGATTGCCCTCTAAAGGGGAAGGTTGATCTCCTTCGTATTTTCTCTCCTTATTTGATTGATTTAATTTGGTATTAATATTTATTTGATTTATCAAATATATTTTATCAAAATTAAATCACGAGTTGTTGGTTTTTACCAACAATAATCTTGACCATTGGATTGACATAAATCAATCTTATCCATTGATTTTATATGTCACATGGATTGAGATCCATGGATCCCAAAACCCTATAAATAGAGAGGCATACCATGCTCTCTATTTTACACACAATGCTTGAGAAGCATCTCTCTCTCTCTCTCTAGAGGTCAGCCCTCTCTCTCCCTCTCATGGCCGTCCACCATGGATGCCATGGAGAGGTTCTCCATCGCTGCAGCATAGTCGTTATGCTGCCCGATCGTCTGCTCGTGGATCTCCGTCTCCTTCGGTGCACCTCGCTCGTGAAGAAGATGTCGGATCTCGTGTGTCGAGATCAGGAGATCCGTCGCTTGGATCATCAACATGGATTGCGAGAAGAACGCGGTTCATCCCCGCGCTCGCAAGCTTCTCCTCCGTCGGATCGGACTTGAGACAGGAGGTCTCTTCGTTTAGAGACTCGATCGCAACCACGCTTCAAGAGGTAATCCTATTACTTGTTTGTGGTTTAGACGAAACGATTCGAGAAGTGTTCTTGGATCATGTGGTTTCGTCGTATAATTTTTTTTAAATTCCGCTGCATCGAGCAACTAGTCCGACTAGTCGCTCCTCGTCGTGTTCGATACGACGCTCACGCTTCCGTGATGCGCTTGAGGATCTAACCATATCCTTCAAGTGGTATCATAAAGAGCAAGGCCCTTGTCCCTGGGGAAGGAGTGATACAAAACAACGTACACTGTGAGGCCTACACCTTTTTCCTCTTCGAAGGAAGGAAGATAGCCCTCTACTCTAGGAGAGATAAGGGTATGGGATTTCGGTTCAATTAATCAAATAAAACCACTTTGCCATTTTATATATAACGTTTCTAGGACAACTCTTGGAGGACTCTAGACTGGAAGTGGGAAAGTAGGAAAGAGCGACCTTACATGACGCATCTCTACGTGCGCCGAGGCACCCTCATTTACCTTGAAAAAGAGGCTAATATAGAAATAGCACCCTTTTTCGAGTCGAGTTCTGGTCAGGGAGCCCTAGACCCAGATCAGAATAGAAAGATGTTCTCTTTCGACTAGTATATAGCTTGGGAAAGGACTTCGAGTTCCTCGAGTTGAGGACTTCGAACTTTTATATAAAAGATTGTTCCACCATCTATGTCAGTTCATCAATCATCCCTCCTCTTTCTGACTGACCTCATGCCTGCCTGGAAGGAGTGTCCGAGATATCTAGATGGAGCTAGGGGGAAGGACGCTTCCTCGGATAGTGCGCATTCCAATCGCATTTCTGACTTGACTTAAATCATCCAACTAGAAACTATATAAAAAAAGGGTTGGTATGGCAACCAGTTGAGGAAAGTAATGTCAGAAATGCACTCTTTCAGGGAAAATCAAAAGAAGGAGCTAGTCCGGGAAGACGACCTGGCTTCAACTTCTTAGCCTGGCCGTAGCTAGAGGGGCGGGCTACTGTGCTAGGCTTCTTTGGGACGATGCGAAGCGGTCAGAAATGCTCGTCCTAGCAGTATAGTTAACGATGCAGTCGAGTCTCTAACCTCGTCAAGGACCGAGACTATGAGCTCTAGAATCCGTCCACCTGAGCCTTCGAGATGTCGACTGATTGCGTCGGAAGAGAATAAGCGCACACACCCCTGCCTCTCCAGTCGAGCTACTGTCATACGTCACTCTTAGCCTGTCGAACTCCGAGGTAAGCGCTTGGAAGATATGTATTGTCTTGACCAGGAAAATGAGGTGGTGGTATCAGAGAGGTCAGTCGAAGGTGTGGAAAAGAGAACTCCGGACGCTAATTATCAAGAAAAGTGATTGGGATAGGAAAAGAATGGATAGTCCACGTGAGGATGACTCCCATACCTTGTTCAGTGGTCAGGATCGTACCTAGAATTGAGAATATAAAGCAAATTGCCAGTATTTATGCCTCGACCCAGACACTTAGATAGGCTATTGGCTTCCATTTTCTTTAGGCGTAGGAACCCATTTTATATAGTTTAAATAATTCAAGCTGCTTGGAACCCAACGTCACTATAAGCTCGCAGTGTTCATCAGTCAGGGGACAACAAAGATAGAGCCGAATCTCATCCATCTAACCCTTGCTTTAAAAAACTATCGAGATATGTAAGGCATCTACTATTAACAGTTATGAGATATTAACGGTCCTTCACTATTACCTGAGTTCATATCGAACTTATGAAACTCCCTCATCTACCTCGCTAGCCAAAAACCCGCACCCTAGCCTGACCTCGGATATGCTAGCCTCTACCGCCATACATGGCCTTACATGACAGTTGGAGGGCGTAATAGAGCTATAGGATTTTCTATCCTAATTCCCTACCCAAAGACATAGTTTCGTCTTCCACAGAGTGAGGGGCAGTATCCGTCCAACTGAGGAAGGAAGTATTGGGTGGTTTTGTTTGTATTTCATTATAGAAATTCAGGTAACTAGAATATCCAGATTTACATAACATTTACAATTAGCCCTACACTGCCTTAAAGAGATTATACGATGACCCCTTACACACATTTATAGACGCACTAGGCGAGAGAGAAAGTCATACTTCAGCTATGAAAGAAATGTAAGCTGGATCAAATGAAGAACCTAGAGAAAATAATGGAATGAACAAATCAAAGATTGGACTATTGATAAGGGGGTCAAACTACTACTATAAGATTCCAGAGGAGTGAGAACATAACCTTACGATGTTTAAAACAAGGATTTACCAGTCAGAAAGAAATAGATTATCATGGACAAACTCCAAAAAACACGCAATTAGGGACACCTCTTGTAAAAAAGTAGAGAAAGGATCGGATAAGGATCTATCCGACCTATACAACTACTAACTATATTATTCAAGCTAATCAAATATAGGACTTTGAAAGGCATACTCTCTATCTTTCTTTATACTTAGTGAGTCTCTAAGTTAGACTAGACTATCCGATCCCATGGCCACAGACAAGCGAGAGAACCATAGCTCAGGAACTATACATTATGATGTCCTCGGATGGTTCTTCCAATATCTCTGATGCATTTCAGGCTATTAGTCAGGCAAACTGATGCATTCTCACTGCATCTGAGGGTTGATATCATGCGCCTAGTCATCAGTGGCTTTCAGGTTTACGCAGTAAGTGAGACCTTAGTCTATGAGAGGTCAGGAGTAGTCGCCCGTGCCGCTGGCTCGAGGAAAATCTAAATAATAACATAAAGAACTAGATTTTCGAATATGCTCGAGTCCGCTTGAGACTCGCTGCCTCCGAGGACGAACTATCGGGAAGGAGAGTCTTCTCCATTAACTGGATACTCCGACCACGAAGTCTAATCTCAGGTCTCACTAGGATTCATCCCACCCACGAACTAGACTCAAAGGAGAAGAAAATAACTAGCTATCCGATCTGAAAAGCTAAAGGGTGATCCCCAGGACGGACACACTCTCACTCTAAGGGCAGTCTGCCTTATCGGCTAATCCCTCATCATGGGAAGAACTTCCGGAGTGCCTTCTACTTCTAATAGGCCATGAAATAGATATCAAGCCTTCTCCACCAAGCACAAAGCCAAATGACAGGTACTCGCTTCCTAATGAGGTCAGTCACTCCAGGCCTGGGGACCGCGACGCTTTCCTTCGGTTGTAAGCATCAAGCAACGAGAGTGGTGTCAAAGAATCAGAATTGAGAACCAATGTTTTATGCTCACGAAAGGCTAAGCTATGTATACGAGTCGAGTTATACTGTACTGAGGTAACAAACTCGGGTGGGCAATTAGTACACATGCATTGTTTCTGTGAGAAGAAAGATGATGTGCGCACGAACCATAAGGCCATAGCCACATCTAGTCAACTGTCCTGAACCTGCGGCTAAGCGCAGGTATGATACGTGTAGAGGTGCAAGAAGCGAGGTCAAAGGTCTAAAGTGAGCAAGCTGACATAGGTAGTAGATGGCGTGCTCGATGATGAGAAATTCCTAAACAGTTTTTGATGAACCTAAACCAATAAGACTATATAGGTTTTGAGAATGAAGAATTCTGGTGTCTGAAACCAAGGAGGACTAGTTCAGCATTTGCAGAAAGCATTTGATATCTGTACTTCCTGTCTTCCGTGAAATCCTCTACTTCCACTCTCAAAGAAGCAGAGGGGAATGAGTCTATGCAGAAGCAGATCGAGAGCAAAAGATAGTGGTCAAGGATCAACAGATTCGAACGTCAATCTCAAAAAAACTGTGAGCAAAAAGCATGAGTATTGAACCAGGCTTGGAGCTGAAGCATAGAGGAGGGCTCATCCGATCGTCGAAGAAGGGGAGAGATGCCAGCTGAGAAGAGTTCAAATGCGAATCAAAGGTAGTTCCCTAGTGGAGGCGAAGGAGAGGAGGGCAGATGCAAACTATATAATCGGTGGTTATATCAGACGGAGGGCTATGCCTTCGAGAAAGAGCTAGGAATCATGGAAAGATAGTAGAGACGATAGATGGTGCCTCAGCTTCTGACAACCATGGAGCCTCAGCAAGAAGGGGGTATGTAGAACCGAAAAAATGAAAATGTAGTCAAGCAGTGTCATACTCGCCATTCATTTCTCCTAGGTCTCTTGATAGTGGCAGCGAATCTGTAGTGATATACTCTTATTCATCGACGCTCTCCAAAGTTCTAGCCTTTAGAGGTAATGTAGAGCGCGAGTATACTTAGAGGGATCATAATCTGTCGGTCACTACTACAAGGCAGGAAGAGGCAGGTCAAGAGCAGCTTATTAGCTAGAAAGAGGCAGAGTGGATTCAATAAGCAAAGAAGGAGCTTACGGAGGTACCTAAGAAGTGGATACGGAGATCAAGTGGATAAGCAGTCTTCGAGGCCCCTGAAAAGAAAGTAGTCTAGTTCTCAGCTTCGATGAGGTCTCAAAGAGCTGAGGTTTGTCTCCAGTCGATCAAAGAGGGAGCGAGTTGAGGCAGAGAGGTGCCGAGGCAGAAAGCGAAAATAAAAGGCTTTTTTGAGAATATAATAACTGTCAGTCCACCACACCTATCTCTATCGTCTTTCCAAAGGCTAGCCTTAGCCCTCGCTCGACTGAATGAATCTACTGACACACACAGGGCCCACAATAGGGTGGCGCTTTATAGCGACTGAACAACCTGACTACTAACTAAAGGAAGGCAGTGGAGTGATGGAACGAAACGAGCCTCACTTAAGGCGATACAAATCCTTGCGAGCGAGTTCCATGGTCCATAGGGGGGGACCGTTGTCACGATATAAGAAGAGGCTTAGTTAGCCGGATCTCACTCTCAGGCTAGGGAGAAGAGGAGCCTACTTATTTCATTTGGATTTGAGCTCGAGAAATTCTCTAAAAATATATAATAGGCAATTGGGATAGTTGGCTTGCAATGCACTCCTTTCTTTGCTTGCTCTTTTCCTCGGTTGGTCTTCAACCTCACTTCTGCTCGTACATAGGTGCTCACAGACATACGTCTGTAGTTGACATAGGCTTAGGGCTCAATTGAGATATATGGTTGATGGGCTTTCTTTGATAGAGGTCGAAAGCCAGTAAAAGTGGGCCGCCTATAGCCTGCCAGGAAAGAGCCGCCAATTTCCAAATGTGCTTTTCTGATATTAGCCTAAGAATCTGCACCCTTTGAAAGCACCTTTCTTGCTACGAGTTTACCGAGATATGAAAATCTTGTATATATTCCAAAAAAGCCGCTAGTGCGGATGGGAATGAGGAGATATAGGTTAGGGCAGTCTTTTCGTGTTTTCTGACCCGTAATAAATAACACGAAGCGAGTGATCCCCGGGCCTATAATATTCGAGTCCTCCATCATATATAGTAGGAAGTTGATCGAATAGAAGTTCCTGGCAGTTGAGGGAACCGTGCATCTAGCTCGAAAGCAGGAAATAGATAGAAAGGCTTTCTTTGTCTTCCAAGCGTCGAGGAGCATCTCTCAGTCTCAGCTACCCGCTCGACTTCTTTGCTGTCATTGATCATGACTTTAAGCTATCTATCCAGCCCCCTATGGGAAGTAATAGGGAAAGAAAAGCTCTTGTGGGTTGTCTCATAACCCTAAGAGAACCCTCTATAGTTTTGTAAAGTACACAATTTCTTTGAGCTGACTCGCTCCTTTCGCAAAGTTAGCAGGAAGGTCACTCACTATACTATAGTTTGGTTGGTGGCTAATGTAAGGAAGGAGAGTTGGCAACATGACTACGATGTGAGCGGGAAAGCAGTAATATCAAGCCTAGTTGATCGGAGTCTTAAGAGGGAAGTGGAAAGTGGCATTAAACCCGGGAGTCCCATGGGAAGTAGAATAGCTTCTTCTCAGTCTGGGCTGATTCTAACTGAATAATTGGGATAGCCTCCCACCTATAGCCCTCCGGGGGTAGGGTAGAGAGGGGAGCCCCCTGGGGGTCAGGGGGAGAGGGGGATACCCATACACCTACTCTATAGATGGTGAGAGGGTGAACTAGATATCAAGAGAAATGAAAGTAGGTCAGCCTCACTCCCCACTCGGGTCATTCGTTATTCCTTCGGTCAGCTTGCAGTTCACCTCCCCTTATCAATAGTCTCATTGTCTTTACACTAAGTATGTGAAAACAATGTCTTAACACATTGGGGGTCGTAAGTTGCTACTCTTCATGGTTATCGGTCAGGACTGTGTCTGCAGAACAAGAAAAAGCCATAAGTTGAAGACCTGTGAATCCTTGGGACTCTCGTGGCGCCCCCGCAACTACCTTTCTAGGTTGGAGACCACCTCACCTGACAGCGGCCCCCATCGCTCGGGAGAGGAAGAAGGGTACGCTCAATCGGTAGTTCATTTGAAGGGGCAAAGAAGCTCTCTTGTCCTTTGATGGGAGAGGGGCGAAGAAGCTCTCTTGTCCTTTGACGGGAGAGGGGAGAAGAAGCTCTCTTGTCCTTAGATGGGAGAGGGGTGAAGAAGCTCTCTTGTCCTTTGACAGGAGAGGGTCTGATCTTGTTTCATACTTGTCTTCTAGCTAGCTACAAGCAAACCACTCCAGAGGGGGTCTTCTCCACGTCCATCATCCCAAGAGTGGATCGGCTCTCCGATGTCAGAGTGAATTGGATAGCCCCACTGGGTTCTCCAGTTGAATCAATTCCCCTCATCGCAAGAAGCCATCCTTATCCCCCTGCCTCAATCTTGATTAAACCCAGTCCCCGGTAGCCTCTATATGTATGGGGGGCTGTCCCAGGGGTAGATTGGGAACTTGAGAATCCGACCTTTCTTTAGGGAGCAAGGATCGCGAGCCCTATTAGCCATCAGGCGGGTCTTCGTTGAATCAACCCCACCCGAGTGAAAGCAGCGAGCAGGCTCAGTGAAAATACATAATACCTACTAATATCAATGTATTTAATATAATAAAAGCTTTGCGAAGACTTTCTTTATATAGTTTTCTTCACTTCACACTTATTTATATAGGGATTGACATTTGCTTTTTGAGTCGCGTAGGTGAGTGGTAAGCATAGGAGGCGTGCCCGAAGGGCAGCGGCTGCAGTGTGGTTTCAGGTGTTGTCGCATCATTGAGATCCGCAGGGTGGGTGGCGGGGACTTCGACAGACCTTTAAATAAGGGGTGCTAGGCTTAGTAGGGCTCAAACCTACAATATCATCGTTATGAGCGGTACATTTCAACCAATTAAACTATAAGCCCCTACCGGTATTTACATGTAATTCGCTCACTTCGAGAAATGTGGACTCCTCTTGAGGAGACCCGGAGTCTGCGGAGGAAAGGATCCGTTGACTTCATCTTCTAACCTGGGGGGAATGAAAGAGGCGAATTCGCGACGGCGAAAACAATGACGAAACTCAGCACGTGGGCACTCAAAGCTCAAAGCAAGACACAAATATATATATATATATATATATATATATATATATATAATTGGGGCTCTCTATTTGCTTGCCAATTTTATGGCTGCTCGAGCCCATCTTGGAGGCAGGAGGGATGTGTGAGGCCATCGTTTCCGTAGCCCAGAATATATAATCTAATTGCCAGTCTGTCGGGTTACTGATAACCGGCCCCCAGAGGTGCAAGGCTAACACAAAGTACCACACGCGACGCTGTGACGTTCGGGCCTCTCCCCCAAGAGTCACTTCACTACACTAACCATAACGTAGGACTACTAAGGCATACAGATGATAGACTTTCCCAAGCAGCACAAACAGAAAAATCAAAGCTTAAGGGAAGAATGGTTATTATAAGAGAATACAAAGTCAATCAGGATCCAAGCTTCAGCCTTGTTCTTTTCTTCTAACGCCTTCGCGCACTACGTGAGCTCGTGACCGAGAGTCCAGTCGCTAACTCCGCTGCTGCCATTTCACTCGGGCTTATCCAAGAGAGGAAGGCTTTTTCAAATGTGATAGAAATTCATTTAAAAAAAAAGACAAGACTCTTTTTGAGGTATTTGCAAAATAGGACCTTATCGCGATTAGTCCAAAGGTCAATGTTTGAGAGTGGGTTTTAGGGTTTTTGATTTTAATAATAGCGGAGAATGAATCACGGAAGCTGTAATATCGGACTTATAGGCATTTCTCTATTACCACCGAGATCAGCACACGAATAGTAGCCATATGTGCCACGGGTGAAAAGGTGAAGTCACGTACATCTGCGTCTATCCCTTGGCTACGCGATCGTACCTTATAACGCTCCACAGAGCCATCAGCACGTTGACAGTGCCATTTACATCCCACAACAGAAGCATCAGCTAGCTCCCTATCCTCCATGGCCTGAGGCCATTTCGGATCAAGTAGTGCCAGGGTGGCCTCTAATATAATAGAATCTCTGTGGACAATGCTTTAGCTTATCAAATCCCTAGCTGGAAAGTCAAAAATCCCTATATTCAAAGTCGAAAATCCAGAAAGAATGCTGGAGCCTATCGCGAAAAAAAGAAATGCGAAGGAGACATAGTGAATATCTAGTAGAGTCTGGGATGCATGGTATTGTAAATACTCTTTCATGTCCTCTGCCCCTTTCTCTTGGCAATGGAAAAAAGCAAATCACTATCAATATCAACATCTTCCCTACGTCACCAGAATTTTCACCTGCATCTAGCAGGTCAGATGTACGCTGCTCAGACCCTAGTCCTCGTCACCAGCCTCACCTGCATCCACAGAGTCAGGAACATGCTCCTCAAACCTGACCTCAGACTCAATAGGCGATTGATGTGATCGTGAGGTAGACTGCCCCATATATATACGTAAGGGATCCCGAAACCGACTCGATGACTCCTCTGTGGCGGGATAGGACTCTAAAGGTACAGTAGGAAGAGGCATAGGAGCAGGAACTATATAGGAAGGGGTGCTATGTAAGGTTGAGCGAGTCACTATAGTAGAAAAAGGAAGAGACGACCCTATAGTGACGTGGTGACATCATCACTCACATATTGAGGTCTCAGAAGAGGATCATAGCACCTATATCCTTTCAGAGTCCGTGAATAATGAAAAGGAATTTGACTACCCACGGTGAATAGATAGCTGAGGCATTAATTAAAGTGCTCACATTATATACAAGATTTTCCCAATTAAATTACATATTACTATCATCTACAAAAGCTGGGCCTTATGAGGCTGCTGCAGCAATAGAAATGGACCTTCATGTTCGCAGTTTGAGTTCTACCCCGGGGTCTTTCCAAGCGACATAATTCCATCTTCAACCCCCTACGTACTACTTGAATATTTAATAAGAGAGGGGCTTCACTCACAGGCGCTGACTGGGAAGTTCGATGTTGTGTGACTAAGTTATAAGCTTTGCTTATCGCACCCTCAGTCCGCCAATTCACGCTCCATTTCAGAACTTGAACTATATATTCGAGAGCTGGAACTTGTCTACGCATGCGAGGATAGGCCTTGGACCTCGTGGGTGGAGTACGTAGCGTAGTGAGGAGGCATGTTTGTCTATGCTGCGAGATGAATGTCCTGAGAGATTTTCTTCCGATAGAACCACCCAGCTAGGATACGAGGTAGGTGGGTCAGGGTCAGGATGTCAGCATGTCTTTGTCTACGCAACATCTTGTTTGGATTGATCCTGGTGAGTCGATGACCTAGTCCACTGGCTTGCGTCGGAAGAATGACTAATCTGTTACATCTGCGCTAGGAAGGGAACGAGCAGACTAACTATAGGAGGTGCGAGATAGGAGCGAATGAAGTGGAAGTGAGCAGGGGCCGAGGAAAGGGAATGTTCAATAAATAACCTAGGACCACCCCTCTCTTCTATATTAATTACTCGCTCCAGGAAAGGGAGAAGCAATCCGCTAGCCCTTTGAATCCTCGACCGTAGGGTACAACAAGGACCACCGGGAAAGTGCAAATGGCATGCTTCCTTTTGTTCCAAGCTTCCTCTTTCCTCCACCTTCGAGAAGGCCAAGCAGCAACTAGAGCAGCTTAATGAGAATAAGGCACCTCTCATTCCCCTTTAATATAGTTTCTTCCATTTTATATGTATTTTAGATCTCAAAGCTTCAGTTCCCCAGTTAGGCTTCAGAAAGGCAAGGAAAGCAGATGAGAAATAGATAGATAGTGAGTTCCACTTTCCTTAGGGGATCGGGGAAGTTGACTCATTCCCCGCTACTATCGCGTTGTAGTTGTGGGAAGACTCTTCAAAGAGCTAATTAAACATCAACGGTTAACTAAATCCTAACCCGAAAGAATTTGATGAATTCCCGAGAAAGGATCAGATGAGATGTGGACTTTCAGCTGTAGTACTTGAGCTGGGACAGGAACATGATCTTCATATCCTTATCTCCTTAAGTCCGACTTAAAGTCTGGGCTCAGCACTTCATCTAAGACTTTGGAGTCGATCACATTCTCCTTATAGACTTTCGGGAAGGCTGTCAAGTGAGCATCACGAGAAAGGTGTAGTAGAATGTTATGAAAGTCTCTAACACTCACTCTTTCCCGGCCTCCTATAGTACCATCTTCTTTGTTGATTTTTCATAAGTAAAGGAATCATACGCGATTATTAGTTAACATTCTACTCTTCTTCATCTCAGCTTCGCAATCATAAGTCAGCCTTTCCCGTGGGATCGTCCCACCTTTCATCTTTGAAGCCTTCCCCTTCTGAACTCCTAGCTCCAACCCTTTGACACTACCACATTCATCTCCTTCCTGAATTCTGAGTTGATATTAGGGCTTGGAAAGTGTGTTAATTGTTAATAGTTTGCATTATGAAATGCCCGTCATTGCCGCCGATGGTGATATGAGATGGATATAGTTATCAAACCAGATTTAATCTAGTCGAAAGTAGTTGATGATTCTAACTGAATAATTAGTTTTGGACTAGCAGGCTGAGAGTCAGTTGATGATCTCTTTCCGCATCACTAAGTTCTTTTAATCATTCTCGGGAGCTGCGTCCTATCGAAAGAAAGCATGGCAGCTGGCAAGGCCTTTTCTTCTAGTTGGTAGCTTTGAGTTCCCGGCGTGTCCAAGCTGGTCTTCTTTTCGCATCGCATCCCCTTGTATTAGGGGACGGGCAAGCCGAAATATATAATAGGAGCAGGGTGTGGAGTGCTTTCTTTCTCCTCTCATGGTTTGGGAAGACTTCGCTCCTCAACAGCAGAGGTCTGCTAAGCCAATAGTCTGTATAATTAACTCATCCTCGCCTGCCTGGGGCAAACATCAACGATAAAGAGGCTTTGGTTCCACGGCAAATCATCCACTATCGTCCTAGTGAGGGTCTGGGATGGGAAAAGAAATAAACAACCCCTGTGGGGGTTGCTGGAAGATGAAAGCCCTCCTGTTCCGGGAACTACTCATTTGTTAACGGTAAACGAATCGATGAGTACTAGAGGCTACTTAACTGAAAAAGCTGACATTCAATCAACAGAGAAATCCTAGGTCCCACTATCTATAAAGTTGTCTTGCTGCTTGTAAAAGCCATCCGTAGTCCGTCCCTAGGGTGTGTTGGTGATTTTCCAAGAATCCACAGTCGTAGGAGCTGTCTATAAGCAAGCACCAAGGCTAAGTAGATGAGCAAATAGCGACTTCATCCCCACACCTTTCGAGTCGAGGAACAAATACTAATCAAAAGCTGGTGGGACCTTCACATTTCAAGTGAAAGATCTGCCTCCGCGCGGTTGAAGAACTACGTACGGGACGAAAAGTGACATGCATTTTCAAGTATGTCATTGTTAAGGTGACCTCTAATCTGATATCTAATACTATAGGAATTTGGGAGATTGGGCACGGTTGGACCGCACTGTTGGGAGAGAGAAAAGACTGGATGGAGCCACCAAGCAAGCCTGACGGTTCGACCAGGGTGACGAAACTACAACTAGGGATGAGACGCAGGGGCAATTCGACCCTGATGACTAAACTCAACGTCGAAGAGAACGAAGCAATTAGAGCTAGGGGCATAGGCTTTGGACGGCCCAACGCATGCATTATTTCCCCTCCCAACTGAGGGAAAGCAGGACATACTACGTATTCTCGGACTATCTATAATACAAATAAGAGTATCTATAGGACATACAAATATACAATGCTCTCCCATTTCCTTTGGCCGACCTGTGTGCTTGTGCTCTCGAGTATGAGTGAGACCCGGGCTAAAGTCATCATCAAAGAGGATCTCAAAAGCAATATATATATCTACTCTGACTCTCAACCCGCGAATAGGAGTAAGCAAGAAGAGTAGCAGCCTCAGGAAAAGGCCTCTTCTCTGGGCTTGGAAGAGACAAGCTCAATGAGTGCTAGGCTAGGGCTAGTCCTCAGGTTGCCGGATGAGGAAAGGTTAAGGTAGCCACTTGAAGACTCAGTAGCGAGATTGCCCGCCTCATGCAGCTCTTTCCCAATCACCTCCGGGGAACCGTACCAACCAAAGGTCAGTCATTAATGGGCGAGGGAGCTAGGCATAAGAGTTTGCGAATAAGGAGAAAGGACGGAAATGACAACTCCCTCACACTACCTACTAGACTCTCACTGGGAGGGGAGCAACATATAACTACATGGGAAAGACATCTCTCTCGCTTCAGCATTGGCCTACTAAAGCACCTACACTCAATCACTTCGTGACTAGGTAAGGCGATGATGCTTGGCTTGCTCTTGGACTATTCTCAAGAAAAGCAGTCTTCTCTGTTATATATTAGACCCTCAGGAAAGTAGATAAGATAACTAACTCCATCATCATCAAGGGATGAAGGCAGTGGTCAATGTGCCCACTAAGACCCTCTTCCCTCCTTCACAGTAGTTTCCCAGGTTTGAACTAATAACATCGAAGCCCCGTAATCAACAATGGCTTTCCAGGGAAGGACTCCGTCAACGAAGATGAGGATGAAGGAAGGGCATCGATTAACCTTACTGCCTTAGATATCATGATATATAGTAGGACTCGACTTGTCTCAACGCCTTAGATATATAGCTAGGAACTATGTAGTTGCTTTAGCTAGTCTGTTTTTCATGGTGAGACTGGGAATGAGAAGATGTATCTATTGCTCCTCCTTCCTTACCTTCATTATAGCTTCAGAGCGAACCCTCAAAGCTATACATAGATCATGACGGGCTTCACATCGGGATGAAGCGGATTCTTGATGGTGGACTAGACTAGACCTCTAATAATCATGTTTGAGTGGGGAAGCTCGCACCACCCAACAACAAAAGAAAATAAGGGGCCCTTCTGTAAAAACCTTCGAGAGGGGAGTCGAGGTCTACCTCAAGTTGTGAAGTCTCTTACAAGAAAGACACCCTTCAGTCTATTCACCTTTCACATATTTGATCTACTTCTTCCCATCAATTGACTTAAAGGAGAGATAATTGCTTACTTTGCCAGAGAAAAAGAGAGCAGAAAGGACCCCACTGGAAAACCACATACATCTCTAAGCGGATGAGACCTTGCAACTGAGCCCACCCAAGGGAGCAGAGCTTTTTAGATTTTGAAAAGTATTCGGAACCAGAATACATATATATATAGTGGCGAGAGGATGTCGAATTCTTTCTAGTCTTGGAGCTTATATGTCGGCACACAGCTCAGATCTCCCTCATTCTTTTAGAGGAAAAGGGAAGTAGACATCAGCGTGCAGTGAATCCTCGAGATTCCTCTCAGGAGAGGAGCATGATTATATAGCCAAAGGTCACACTGATAGGAGAGGAGGCGGGTGAGAGCGAGTCAGATTTTCTTATGTCAGGTCAGGCCAGGCTATCTAGTAGACTCAAGCCAGGTTGCAGATCTTCCGCCTCAAAAGAGAGATGGTAGTCGGTCTTCTTCTCAAAGAGGATGTGAAGGTCAGCGAAGAAGATGTCTGCCACCTATTATATATCGCGAAGAGGTTGGTGAAGGTCTTTCCCCTCATTGTCGTTTTATAGAGATTTTTTCATAGAATAGAACTCTTGAATGGAAAGGAGATGTAGCCGCTTTGCTCTGCCCCACTGCCCCATTTCTGCATCATTGAGAATGGTTTTTGTTCCCTAAGCACTTTGCTTGAAACTGGGGATCACTCGCTTCTTGCTTGCTTGCTAGAAACCGCTTTTTTCCTGGGGAACTTGCACATCCACTGGCCCTATACTAGACATCCATCCAACCTGATGTGATAGCTCAAAACTCAGCTGAGGCTACGCCCGATTGGCCTGAGGGTTCTGATGGCTCAGCCTATGGCTTTCATGGTTGAACTGGAAACTCGTCCATACACCTGGAGTCGGATGTTCGTGACCTCTCACTTGTAATCCTGTGCTTTCGTTCTCAACCCATCCTGTTCATCTCTCTTGAAAGACGCGCATTCCCTCGCTAGCTGCGGGTTCTGGACCGCATGTCGAATTACCGGCTGGTATTGGGCAGTTTTTGAAACTGGCAGCTGACATGCTTGCTTCTTCACTTGGATGTTCGGGCGAGCTTTGAGGCAAGACAAGAAGCGTAGGCAGGGGAAAGACAGAGGTTAATAGGTAAATCTCAAGCTTTTTTCAATTCTTTAGTCTAGTAGCTTTGATTCTCACTTGCTTCTCTTTCCCGATAGATTCACTAACTACTTATTATATTAGGATGAAAGGCATATTCCCTTTCACTGTTCCCCCCGGAAAGCACTTCTTCGCTTTTAATGACGTCTATCAGGAAAGCGAGCACTCAAAGCAAGAGTCCTCAATCAAGCGGGACTATCGCGTTACCCCGCTAGAATAGCACCAGGAACTCTCACGGAAACATCACTTGTTGTACAAAGAATCCATAGTCCCCGTGAGGGTGGCAGTAGTCCCTTGGAATGCTAGCAGTGTCAGTCTTGCTTTTTCCCGTCTTTCTCTCATAAGAAGTGCATCCATCCATCCCCCTTCTCGTCGACCTAGCTTGATAGTCTCTCTCATTTCTACTATCTTTCTCACGGCTTCACCACCTTCACACACTCTCATCCTTCGGCGCTTAGCCCTCCATCATGACCTCCGTCAGCTGACTTCCGGCAGGAACCCTCTATAATAGGCTTCGATCTCTTCAGCTTGAAAGAAGCTAGGCTATGAGGATTTGACCATCACTCTTCCCTCCTTCAAAGAGTCTTAGGGAAGGAGATTTCTCTCCTATTCAGCTCTTTTCAAGCCTCACAAGCGGTCGATATTGTACTTGATTTTCAAAATTAATGGAATGAAAAGCAAGCTATCTCATCCCGGCAGTAAGACTAATATAATAACTCTTTTTTGATATCAAAGTTTTCATAATATTATGTGTTGCCTTATCAAAATCAAAGAACTTATATATCGCTCGTTGGTTTGCTAGGTACTTCATGAATGACAATTACTCCCTCCCGAACTCGCTTATGGGGGATGACTTGTCGGCTACCAAGCCCTTGCTGCCGCTATATGATAAGTTGTTCTCTAATTGGTCTGCCTTGCGAAATCCTACTATCTTGCCAGAAGAATCCGTAGGTACGGCTGGTATAGAGCCTCAGATTAGCTTGAGGGAAGTGCGTATAACAAAGGACCTCGTCTGAATTCGAACTAGATTGCTCCGGGAAGAGAGTAAAGCGAGAGGGGATGAATAGTGGGAAAGGAATCATCACTTTCAGGACGAGAATTTCCAAGTTCCCACTTGTTCAAAGCATCAACCAAGAGGCATAGATAGCGCTATCCCCTGGAGGAAGAACAAAAGGGGGGTATGATCGGACTTATGAGATATAGTTGAGGGTACTACTGAAATGATTGGAGAAATTGATGTGCGCCCCGGAACCATTCTCATTATCTTGGCAAGCTGCTGAGTTTTGGCCTGGGAAAGAGGCAATAAGTGCCACGAAACAATGCGATGTGATCGGTCATCGGCATGTAAACATTGTGGTAGCTAGAACCCGGTGGGAAGCAGAGTTATACAGAGTTAGCTGGCCCCAGAGCAGAGGAGTGAGAAATAGGCAATTGATGTCTTTGCTAAGTGAGGGGGCTTATAGCCAGTTGTGGTAGACTTCTTTTTCATTTCACCTGATATATAATAGAGAGAGTTCGACGAGTTGAGTTAAGCTGTGTGGGGCGAGCCAGTCCCCGCGGATTCAGGAGTGAAGAATTCCCTTCCTCAGTACTACTAAGTTCAACAATTCCTTTCCTCTCCTTTCAGGTCTTTCCCCCACTACTATATATGACACAGCTCGACGAATGGCTCTAATCCAATTCTGTAAATAGTCAAGCCCTAATATTTAATAGGAGGGTCTATCCTGTGCTTCTAACCATCTATAACTAATTCCCTCGAAGACTCGGAATCTCTTCTTCTCCTCTGACTCACTCTTAGTCAAGTCAAGGAGTAGGACTTCTAGAAATTGCTTCTCCTCTTAGTCTAAGGAAAGGAATAGATACCGGTTAGGGCTAGGAAAGTCTTAGGAGTTCACTTCCTTTCCTCCTAAGCTCAGTTTCAGTAGTGGATACTGGTACTTTCCTCTCATGGATGTCACAGCGGTCCAGGGTTCACTCGAGACCTCGGTTAAGAGTAGAGGATTCCTGACCTCGAACTCTCCTAAGGTACAAGCGGAATTTCAAAAATATTCTTGATATATAGTTATAAGCCTTAGTTCTATCACCATCCGGGAATCACCTAAATAGAACTCAGTTTTCTAGTATTTCGAGTATTATATATCTTGTTATATTTAACATGAAAGGTTAGTCCCCCACCTTCCAAAGGATGTGCCCGAGATGAGCCCCTATTATATATATATATATATATATATATATATATATATATTCGGAGGTCACGGAGAAGATCCGGAGTCGGAGGCATGTTGACTTCCTGTAAGCATCGGGAAAGGAAAGAAAGTCTAGGATAAGCAAGCATTCCGCCCAGCAGAGCCAAGGAGAAGGTTGTTGTAGTGCTCAGTTATGAAGGCCGCATAGCTAAGAAAGAGAGGCAGGAACCCTGGCTCTCTAGACCTCCCAATAGTAGGGGAGGGCAAGCTCCGCAACTGATTGATTGCCACACACTCTCTCTCAGTAGATTGCTGTTTGAGGTAGGGTCTCCCTAAAGGAGGGGGGATAGTCTCTGAGGTCCCTTCCTTTGTGCTCTACTTTCTTCAGCACTTTTCGAAACTATTTCTTTGTTGTCAACATCGTTACATCCTTCAATTATCTCAGTTCTACTTGAAAAGTCAAATCTTCGGGACTTTCCAGACATCAGTGAGTCCGGAGCCCGGACATTCTCTACGGAGCCTTCTCGAGTGCGCATTCTATCTAAGTCAGAACTTGGATTTTTCGAGTTCATTTATTTATCAAGTGCGAATTTAGGCCTCAAGCAAGAACTACAGATAACACGATTTTTCTCGCTCATTCTTGAGACTAGGTTATGACCAATGGGAAATGGGTCAACTCTGAACTCCTTTTGTCGACGCTGTCTGAGCATACTTTGTCATCAATTCTTGGCCGGCCGGAGAAGTAATGTCTTGACCTAGACTTTCACTCTCTGCTTCCTAGCTCGTACGGCTGAGAAAGACTGGGATGCGATGTCGAAGCTTTTCAATGGAATTGGGCAGTTTCCTTTGTGCCTTCGACTGGTGTCTACGTGCGATGCCTACCGCTCTGGTCCGCTAAGCCGTACTGCTCGAAAGACTTGGGCGGAGCTATATTCACAACTATATTTTCAGTCTGATATAAATAGTGAGAATTAGATATTCTAAAAACAAAGTTGATATTCAAATATTTTCTATAGTTTTTCCAATTTTTCATTATATAAAATCAAGAAAGAAAAATGTCGAGCGAGTCAACCTTTTCTAGATGGTCAAGGAGTTCAGGTAGTGGGGAGTCAGAGAAGGATCATTAGTTCCCGGGGCAGCTGCTCTATATATAGGGCAATACTGTCTAATCCCAGTATCTTTAGCTTTCTCTGTGGAGGTCCGAGCATTTAGGGGGGCCCCTCCTGACTTTCCCGTGAGTGAAGGGAGTCGAGGGTTGTGTCTCGCAGGATGTGGATAATCTCATAGCCAGAAGCACGGGAAAGGTGGTCTCGCGGGTAGTAACAAGGCTGAGGCTAGCCTTCATAGTCTGCAGCAGGGAGAGAGAGAGAATGAAGCTCAGTCATCTCTTTCATCTTAATATCAAGGCTATCAAAACTCCATCTGTTGCCCGTCAGGCAGGAGAGGGATTATGTGATCTAGTTGCGCTGGTGAGAAGCAAAAAAAAACAGTAAAGCGAACCGTGCTTGCATTTCTCATTGCACACGACTTTCTATATGTATACATCTAATACAGAGATTTCGAATAAATCTCAGAAAGTTGACTACACAATTGATTTAACCACTATTGCATGAGAATTTCAGAAGAAAAATGATTCAATTTCTTTCTCTCTCAAACATGATTTGAAGATTCTTTCTATCGCGATTTACACAGTCTCATATCCAATCATTTTATATTGACTTTACCAAGTCATTGATACAAACAATATCCAAATACCAAATACGTTCTCTATATGTCCTATGTGATGGAAAAGAAGTTTTTGGCATGACCAAAGAAAGAACTTGTTCTTCTTCCATAAAGAATTCTTCTAAAAACCTTGAACCGCAAAAAAGCGTGTACTGTAGTTTGATGCTTACGAGCCAAGGTTCTAGCACATGAAAGTATCTGTATATACTCCATCCGATACTCACTCTGTTTTTTTTAGGATACACTATAATAATGAGAAAGATTTCTACATATCCAAACAAATCTTTCAAGAATTTCAGAAAAGGAGAAATCAGTCCAAATCGGTTGACTAATGGGATGCCCAGATACAATTCCAAATTGAGCTTTAGACAACGACCCAATGAGAGGAATAACTTGAACTATAGTCTCGAATTTCTTAGTAACTGTGTTTATTAGAAATGAATACTCTAGCATTTGACTTTTCACTGCCAAAGGATTTCTTAATTCACTTGAAAGATAACCAAGAAAATAGAAAGAATTATTTGATAATTGGTTTTTATTTTGCCTATATGGTTGAGACCAAAAAGCAAAATGACATTCAAAAAATGGACAAGATAACATTTCCATTTCTTCATCCGATTTCCTTTTGAAGCGAGAATGGATTTTGCTTGATATCTAACATAATGCATGCTTTGATCCTCGAACAACTGTAAACTTTTCAGAAAACCATGACGAAAAACTACTACAAGATGTTTGATTTTTCCATAGAAATGTGTTCGCTCAATAAAGTCTCCAAAGGATGTTGATAGTAAATAAGAGGAATGTCTACGGAGAAAATGAAATACTGATTCATATTCAGATACATCATAATTCTATAGGAAACTAAATAGTCTTTGATTTTCTTTTGAAAAAAGGGAAATGGATTTCTTTAGAGTAATGAATCTATTCCCCATTTGAATATAAAATCAATCGCAATAAATGCAAAGAGGGAACAACTTTTATTTTGACGAATTGGAATCAAGACTTTAAGATGAATAGGATACCTGAATGTCAAGTATGGCTCGTAATAATCTATCATCCAGAGCATAGGATGATTCATTCATCACTTGAGGCGTGAATTTACCTACTCTAATCTCTCCCGTTTCCACCAAAGCTCCAAACATCACAATTCCACTTCTGTCTAAATTGCGGAGTAAATTATACTAGAAATGCGGTATTTCCCTAGTTCTTCTTTCAGGACCTTGACTTGTCATATTAGTAAGAAATTCAGACTTTCTTATGTGAAAATCAGTTTAAATATTGTTATATACTAAACACTCAATAATAAGTACAACATCTTCCAAATTGTAGCCACATATAATCTATTAAGGCATATAAGCTATTAAAACATTTTTTCCCAAAGAGAATTCTCGTAGCCGCACCGTCCGCTAAAATGGGCCCTTTATTCATGTATTTACCCCGTGGAACTCGAGGTTTTTGATGCATACAAGTCTTTTTGTTGGAACGTTGATACATAACTAATGGAATGTTTATAGTGTTCCAATTATTTGAGAAAATCATCTTGTAAGTATCAGTATAAATGACCTTTCCTGCATGTTCGGCTATAGCCAAAACCCCCGAATCTAGGGCCGCATGGCCTTCCAGCCCACAACAATGCACTTCTCAGACTGAGAAAGCGGAACCACTTGACGTTGCGCTCATTAAAGCCCGATTTGCATCGTTATGCTCGATAAAAGGAATGAGGGACGCTCCAATAGCAAAATCGTGGAAAGGCAAAATGCTTCGAAGATGAATTACTTCCCGTCAGGAATTCTTGACGAGAACAATTGATTCTTCATGAATACTGAATTTCCTGCAGCTATCATATAATATGAATCTCTACTTGGTGACAAAGAAACTATATGTCCTTCTTTTGATCTATCAGATATTTCATCAGAGGGACTCTCTATCGATCCCCAATGACCAATCCTCACATGAATAGCTAAGGATCCAATAAGTCCAACATTGATTCCCTCAGACATGTCAAGTGGCCAAATACCTGCATAGTGACAAGGGTGGATATCTCGTATCCGAAAACAGGCAGTTCGACCTTCCTCCAGGACCCAAATAACTCAACTTTTGCCCATGAACGGTTTGTGCCAATGGATTAGTTCGATCCAAAATAGGAGATAAAGGATGTAGACCAAAAAAGCATTGATAAGTGGTTGTTAATGAAGTTGAAGTTCCTCAATTTTGAGGAGTCGGTATCAATTTATGCTGGATTGCCCCAGATATAGTTCCTCGATCTGCATTTGATAAACGAACAAGAGCTAATCACAAATTTATCCTGTAATAGATCTGCTACAGAGAGAATACGTTTCTTTTTCAAATAATTCATATCGTCAAGTGTACCCATTCCTAATTGAATTTAGATCAAATGATTGGCAGCAACCAATACATCTCGCCGTAACAAAAATGTCTTGTTCTGAGGTATATCAAGATTGAGTCTTTGATTCATATTTCATTCACCAATCCTTCATAATTCACATCTTTGTTGAAAAAATCTCTTTTGTAATTCCGGACTCTAAAATACTAGGTCACCGCCTACACTAGCAAATTGTTGATCAAACTCCAAAATGGCATTTTCCTTTGACCCAATCATTTTTTTATCCTGGAAAATACAAGCAAATTTCAGGGTAACAAACATTATCTAGAATTTCTCTGAGATTCTCACCCTAGAACTAGAATAGAGATTTTGTGTTTCCTACTCACGCGGGCCCATACTCGTGCTTTTCTATCAATTTCGAATTCAGATCTTCCTCCCTAATCTTAGATTCTAGTGCAGGTATAAATCGAAATGCCGTTATGGTCCAATTCTGAACGGTAGTAGATACCCGCGCTTTGCAATATTTGATTAATCACAACTCGGTAAATTCTATTTACTATAAAGGTTCCCAGGGAACTCATTAGAGGAATGTTTCCAATAAATACGGTTTGTTCTTGCATATCTCTACTGGTTTTCTAAATGAATCCCGCGGTTACATATAATGAAGAAGAATATGTGAGTGATTCATACACTGCATCTCTTTATTTTATCAAAGGTTCCACCAATTGATATGTTTCCACAAAGAATTTCAATTCCATTTCATGATTCGTATCTTCCTTTTTTGGAAATTGATGAAGCTCTTCTGTCAAGCCGTGATTAATGAACCTACAAAATCCCTCAAATTGTATCTGGCTAAATCCAAGTATTGTGGACATTTCCTCATTTCCATTACAAAGCATCTTAATCAGAAGTTTCCTATTTATCGAAAAAATCCCATTATTGGCTCATACTTTATCGAACCATAATCTTATGGATCGATCTAGCAATGATGGAATATATATCTTGTTTACTGAATCACATGACATTTTAGACAACCTTATCCATATTTATAGACTTCATAGCTATAAACAGAGACAAAACATAAAAATCAAGAAAATTCTCGCTGCAAATTGGAATTGACGACAAATACAAATGGAAATGGATTGATAAAGCACATCTCTTTTGGAAAGAAAATTATGCAACTTACACTTATGGTATGGAGTCTTGTATAGTATAGAATAGCAAAATTCATCCAATTTCTACCTATTATGATATGATAATCGACCAAAAAATATTCATAATTTCATCTGCTCTCTGTGAATGAGATAAAGACTATATTAGAGAAATCGCGATTAGGAGATGTATATAATAGACTTTGATTTAGGTTATTCATGGTGCTGATAGAGATCATGAAGCTCTCTCAACTCAACCGAAAGGTAGGTTGTTGCAGAGGGGCTAAGCGCTTCCCGGCGGTGAGTATAAAAGCTCTGAGTGGCGGGCTGACCTTAGGCGGACTTGCAGGGGGCACAAAGCAGAGCCATTAGGCGGGCGCAAATGCGGGTTTGCAAGTAAGGTAGAAGATCAATCATCCCAGCACCTCACGTAAATAGCAGTTCTATAATATATGTCACGAGCTATTTATATAACCCGTATAGAGAAGGGGAGGAAAAGAAGTTGGTCGTAGGTCTCCGGGTCGCACAAATGCCTATTTGAAGAGAGGCCTCAAGTCGGGTATCACCACTGCGCCGTCAGGGATAGTCTTCCCCAACTGGAAAGGCACCATGATGTTGAGTTCTGGAAAGGCACTATGATGTTGAGTGTGAGGGTCCCCACACCCCAATCAAATAAGGAACGAGAGCACGAGGGCCCACCCTGGAAGGTGGCTGGGAGAATGTAATACGTCTGACGACGTCTTACCGGTTGTCAAGTTTCCACAGATACCCAATAATTTTATTTCCAATTCTGGTTCCACTCGAGAAATCTGTTACGCCTAATCGCCTTCGAGGCAAGACAGTAGAAGCAACCTATTACATCCCTAGCTATTAGTAGTCAGAACCAGGCTTTCAACTACTAATTATACAAGAGGCTGGTGAGGACCCTGAAGGTTGCCAACCACTGGCGCATCTGTCCACGCAACCAAGTACGCTCCAAAATAGGATGACCACTGAGGTTGAACCTAGGTCTCACTGGGAATCTGATGATCAAGCCAAACTTCAACCTAGGATCTCACATGACTATATATGTATCAATCTGGAACAGTTCAACCTGAGAACTTGCTTTCTCTCCCCCTCACGCACCGGCAGTTCAGCTCTTGACTCAGGTCTCCTCCTCAACTCCTACACGCATCTCTGTTCTTCTCTGATCCGCTCACACATCGTCTATTTGGGCGACCCAGATTCTCTGAGAAAGTGGCTCGAATCGCCTACTACTGATAATCGTGAATAATGAGAAAGGCTTTTTTGAGATTTCTTATCTTGATATATAACGCGGATCTCTGCCTTCCTCAGACACTTGATCGACTGAGGTCGTGGTTTCAGCCAAGTCTTTTCCTGGACGAGTCTTTACCGTCGAGAATTTTCCACAGAGCTTTTCCACTAGAAAGAAGGTGAAAGAGATAGCGCCAGATACGAGGGATTTCCCTCTTCTCAGTGTTGAAGTGCATAAGTAATGTCGAACCCGTGAGTTTCTCGTGCTAAATTCATTCCAACTATGAAAAAAGCAAAGAGATATAACTATAAAAAATGGTTGACTTTTCTTCAATATATATTTGTTGCGATCGAGCGGGGGTGAGTGAGGCTAGGTGATCAGCTTGTTGGTCAGCAATTGCTTGCCCCTGATCTGCCTTTCGAGTGACGAATTGAAGGTCGACGGAAAGGTGCCAGCTAGTCTTCCTGATAATGCGGGTTTCTTGAACATTATTCACACTAGATACTATATATGAGGGGCCTTAGGAAAGGGGACAGATTTGAGAGCGGTAGAAGGAGGTTAGAGAGAATATTGGACCACTTTTTGATTTGTGGAAGTGGTCTTGATAGGCAATGCGTGGTGGAGGTCATTCTCTTCAAGTTGACTTTCATCATCATATATCCCCAAAGTATTTGGCTGAGGTCGTTATGCAGGTAAGGACATAGAAGGGTCGACCACTGATTTCCCGCACCCGGTTGAGATCGCATGTGCAAACTCCTTGCTGAAACAACCAGGGGTCTTGAATGTCACTGGAACTTTTTGCGGGTCTTGAAAGGTCCCTTGGGAAGTGCCTGCTGCAGAACAGGGGTTCCGGAGGGCTTGTGGTGACAGCGTAGGCAAGTCAGATCGGATGTCTGCAAACTGCCAAGCATTCTCCTGATTGCTCTTCTCCATGTTCTTTTTGAGGTCGTGCATCATTTTCATTAGAGCACCGATATCATTATAGAGTGGTTGGGTGCTCCAACGGTTGTGTACTCGACGAGGAGGGGGCCTGCGGCAAGTACAACGGTTGCTCTTGTGCTGGTGGTTGCGATGGTGCGGTGATGTACCGACCTTGGTGATTGACCTGTACTGGTTGTTGCGGACTTGGGGTTCGCCATGATTAATTTTGATGAGTGAAAGGAAATCCCTCGTACTACTCTCGACTACTATATCTATAGATGCATAAGCGGTCGCCTTAAATAGATAGATGTGAAAAAGCTCTGCTTTTTTTCCTCCTTCATCATAGGCTCAACTTTCATTCTACCTTGGACTAGTGCCCTGACCAACTAGATAGCATGGGATTATTAGATGAAACACAATACTCTTTGATATTACTAGTTGGCAATGCACATTAATATTTGAGAGAAAGTCATCCCATTTCTTAGGAGATGTGTCCCCCTCCCAGTCTCGGGAATGATAGACCTCGAGGGTGGAAGTCACTATTAAGATAATAAGTGGTAGTATATCTCTTCGCACTTGATGTCTATGTTCCACTTACAACGTCATTATAGGGCTTCCTTTCTTTCCTGCCGAGTAATGTAGGAGGAGGTTTCTTTGAGGAGTGCTTCCCTACTGTAATAGGGCTAGGTCTCGAAGCAAGATTCTCTGTGGATAAGATCAGGGCCTCTCTCTTCTGTTTAAGCACGAAAGCCCCATATCAAAAACAAGATCCTGAGCTCCGCTCCTATGCCTTTTGCCGGTCAACATTTCTCTACTAGCATGAAAGTTTCCGATTTGATATAGTTAGAAAAAACCTATTGCCGGATTTGACTGACATCCCTACTGGATGCCTCTGCCGTAGTTGACCAGAGGATGAGAGTAGGGTATGCAAGCGTACGAGCTGGAGGAGCGAGGGAAAGGGAAAAGAAAATGTATAGTATAGTCTGTCCCGACGTCTTCCCGCATTCCGCGATTCTTAAGCGTACTTCACTTTCTTTTAAATATTTCAGAAGAGCTTTCTCCCTCCCTACCCCGCAGGGATAGTAGCCGGGCCCTGCTGCTTTTTTTGGCTTTAGGGCAACAGAACTAGATATTAGGGGGCAAACGTCAGAGAGAAAGAGGAGAAAGCAGGAAGAATGTCCTCACCTGAACTTAGGAGTGGGAAAGAGGTAGACCGGATCTGAGACCCCAAATAACTATCGTGCAGGAAGAGTTGAGCTAGTTATTCTTTTCTTCTCACTTCATTACCGTAGTTCTTCAACCTCCTGACTTGAGCCTCCATCCCGGACTATCATCCTCCATGTCATACTATCGCTCAATCGAACTCTTCGAACGTAGTCCTTTTAGTGGTTTTTATTAACTCTATATATCCGGACAGAAAAGTGGCACGTCCCTAGACTATTGATGAGCTGTCCTACTACAACTATCATATATAATACGTAGAGCCAACGCTTGCTGAGTGAGACTGAAATCATACCTCTCTACCCGCCCCTGCTACTCAACTGACCTCGGAACGGGGTAGTTGTTGACCTTTGTTTAGTTATTTATGTAGGTAGAAGGATAGGCAATTGAAGTATGCATACTTGCTGGCTTTATAAAGGAAGGCTTGCTCTTTCACAGTCCAGAGTGTACGAAGGTAGGCGATGATAGCCAGAATTAGTGAGTCCGGATATTTTTGGAATATATTTCTCAAAAAGTTGTTGGTGAGCCCTATTACATTCGAGTAGTTGGCTTAGAAAGCGGCTTGTCGAATGCGGTCCTTTAATCGCTCTTTCCTTTGGGCAGGCAGGAGGCATTGAATGAAGCGGTGTTGGCTGTTCGGAAAAGTTTTTTCATCATGACGACTAGGGGGCTTGTCGAGTGTGAGCAAGGTCGAGCTGTTTTATATAATAGCGGACTATCAAAAAAGTATATATCTATAAGAGCCCTTACCTGGGGCCCTAATATATTAGGGGGATCACAACCGCTTTGTCTGGTCTGTCAAAGAAAGCCCAGAATGACTCCTGAAAGCTGATTGCATTTTGCAGGTTATCCAATTCATCTCATCTTTGACTACTCACTGACGACCTCCTTGACGTGCTGCTGATGCTCTCACCCCAGAACAGACGTTCAGTCATTCACTGCCCCATTTTCTTTAGATTTTCTAGTATTTTCAGTGCTTCTCTGACCGCAGTGGCTCTTTCCTGGAATGCCTACCTCCATCTGCCCTTCCGGCTGCTTTCGAAAACCTACCGGTCGTACGGCATTGAGAGAAAAGCAACCATTAGCCGATAACCCAGCCTGAACCCGGTAAAGAGGTAAGCTAGTCCGCGGGTAAGGGATGAAATGAACGGAGGAATCGAGGGATTCCCTGCAGTTATCATATAGCTGTCTCTTCACTCAGGCGCTTTCTCGGAGTCGGAGTCCCTTGCTCTGTATCTGACCTAGTGGACTGAGATACCAATCTTTCTTGATCTCAAGATGACTCACACACTTTTTTCCCCACTCGGAATCCAGGATAAATCACGATTTCTTGCTTCAATTGGTTTCAGGCTCCAGTCTCACTCTGAGATGATGAGAATTTGCCATTGCCTCCGCCGAGCCAGCGTCATTATACGATCAAGATCTTGTCTACTGCCCCTAGTCCTGTTGCAAACAACTGGAAATCCCCAACCCTCAGCAGCAAGCTCTTGTGATTTCCCTGAAGATGAAGCGGGTAAGAGTCAGTCATCGCTTTCTCCTGATCTTGATGCATCAAAGCCCCAGTGGAAAAGACAGCAAGATGGCCGTGTGGAAGGAGAGGAGCTTTTCACTCAAAGACAGGTTATGCGGCCAATGCCTCAAACTGATATTCCTCACGATTTGGCTTCCTCTTTTGGATGGTGAGGCCGTCTTCTACCTTATCTTTCTCTTTGGCAGGTCTCCCTCAAATTACTTTCAAGCATGCGACTAGACTTTCTATATAATAAGCTCGATTCCAATTATTTAGCGGAAGGAGGAGCGAATGAGGATATTAATCAACATCTGGCAATCTTCAACCTAGTCTCTTTTCCCTAAGTAGCTGGACCCTTCAAGCTCTACATAATAAGCTCACGAGGAGCTTCGACTAAGAGGCTGAGTAATGGCATTTTCCAGGTCCATCCCCTCTGTTGAGATCTTTGTTCTGAACTTGCGCTTTCGGGTCTATATATGATCACCGGATGACCGCCAGAGGGAGATCTTTTGATGGATTCGTCATCTTCTAGGGTTTTCAAGCAGCTTCCTCAAATAGATTATTTTCTTTATCTAGAAATTGGGGAAGATAGAAAGAAGTCATGTAGTGAATCAATGCCATTCGAGCTACGTGATATAATATGTCATTTTTATTTAGAAGAAAGTCAATGTTCGCTGCAACTCTTATTAGTAGTCTCAATATCGTGGTAGGCATCCTTTCCGTTTGAGGATAGGAACTCTCGCGATATATTATTTGGAATCACCACTACTTTATATTCGGCTGAGCCTCCTTGTAGATTCGGTTTCATTCTTGGGTCTAACGCCTTTTTGATTTACCATGACAACCTATCACTTCGGAAATAGCCCTATATATATAATTTGTTCTGTCCCCTACTTACCCGTTTTATATATTATTTTTGAACCACTACTCGTAGCTGTCGCCTGCATTCGACCTTTTCTGCTCCTGAGGCTAACTATTCTTAGGGGCCTTATCGCATCGTTTACAGCGCATCCACGTTGGAACCCCACTCGTACCTATATAGAGCCACCATCTAACATCTGATTCTGAGTCCTTCATTTGGAATATATAGGCATCATTATAGGGGGAAGGAGATCTTCGCTCGAATTATACTGATGTCAGAGGGGTCCCCAAAAGCAAAACCTTTCCTTCCCCATGAAGTTGACACGCAGGGACAACCTCGACTATTATATATCTAGATGAAAAGCATCTCGGAATGGGGGTCGAGAAATATATATTAATAGCGAGACTCCCCCAAATATATAATGGCCTTCATTGACCGATTAATTAGGGGGAAAGTGCGCTCAACACCACGTCTCCGAGTCTAGGGCGCTCCGCAAGGGGCTAGGTGGGTCTCATTGCGGCTCTCTTAACCTTCGCTTCCACTTTCTATATAATCAGCTACGACTAGATCGTTTCTATCACTGACCACTAGTCCAAAGGCTCCTAAGCTCTATCTCTAGACCCCCTACCATCCCCTCACCTTCGATGCTATCTCTTTCGAAAGCAAGAGGCTGATTGATCAAAAAGCGGTAGGGTCGAATCGATGCGAAGGATGGGAGATGAAAGTGCATGATACTGAGGCTTGATTCTTTCTTGCCTGGGATCAAATACGTTTGGGCCAGATTCTTCCTTTTGAGATGATGAATCGATGAAAATATGGGAAGGGGGTTGATAAGTCAGTCAAGCTGATCAGTCTCTTCCAGTACCCTTTCCATCACTTTATATATAGATAGTTGGTCCCTGAAGTGGTTTCTTTGTAGTTGAGACTTTGAATCCGAGCATCCTAGGAGAGATCGATGAACATGTGCAAGAAACACCAGAAAGATGGTATATAATTGAAAAGGTAGGAGGCGGGACGAAGTGGAGCAGAGCAATATATATAATGGAAGCTATTTTCTTCACCTTATATATCTCGATAGCTGTGAGACAAAGAAGATAGAGGCCTCCTTGCGACAGAGCAAAATAGCGACTATACTATATACTATCTAATTCCTTTGCCGCAGCCATCGCTCAACAAAAGGGGACAAAGTAGTTGACTCGCTAGGCAAAGGGGACCTAGGGTCTATTCAGTCTGGGCTCTTTTCTCTATATTCAAGCTCTGTCCAATTCGCTAAATATATCATTAAAGGCTCGGCCTAGCGCTCTGGGAGGCCCAGAGAGCGAGGACTACAGGTCTTTTTTTGACAAGG
Source organism: Ottelia alismoides (assembly GCA_037367405.1). NCBI lineage: Eukaryota > Viridiplantae > Streptophyta > Magnoliopsida > Alismatales > Hydrocharitaceae > Ottelia > Ottelia alismoides. Next base: position 418,688 of record JAZKJV010004323.1, on the reverse strand, counting down.
CTTCCTCTTGGAATATATGTACTTTCCCTTCCACTCGAGCCCCCATATATATAGTGGCCTTTTCACTTCCCTTCGTGCACCACCCAGCATTGCAGACCACCCAAACTAGATATTCGGGCATTTTATGCTCCAGGAGGCTCTCTTCCAGCTAATTCCAGTCTGACTAAAGATCCTTTATGAGCACGACACTCCTGCCTAGGACCGCTTCCTTAGCCTTCATGGGTCTTAGTGCAAAGTCTAAATGCAAATCCTGCTCCGACTGAGCAGAACCGAAACTGAGGACCCCCCCTGGACCTACTTTCAGATACCTACCTTGTCAGAGGGGAGATAAAAGCTGGATGAGTCCCTTGCCCTAATATGACACACTCATACTTTTGAGAACATATTTAGATAATTGCAAACGTTTATCACTATTTGAATTAGCCTTTGACTTAAGGAGGAGTCGAGTGAGGGCAAAGCGGACGGCTACAGTGTCAGCGGTGAAGCGAGTGGAGCTGATGTTCTGAAAGAGAATCTCGACGTGGAAAGAGCTTGTAAGCATGTGTGATCAACAAGAAGCTTCAGGGACCCAGTGCCGAAAGGTGAATGCTGAAAGCAGACGAGGGTCTGAAGTCGGTCACTATAGGTCCTGTTGATTGAGCACTAAGCTTTGGGTACTACGAAGCTGAGTAAGGTAACCAAGGAAAGGTGAGGTAGACAAGGTGTGAGTGTAGCCCGACAAGTACATATTCTACATATGCTTCTTCTGTTCTAAGAAAATCGAGGTGGTGGTGGCCGGAGAACATTGAAGCTACTATGTGGGAGAGGGAGTTATCTTAGCTGGTTAAGGATGTTGTATAGTTTACAAAGAAGGCTAGGACTATCCCGTGGATAGATTATTTACTTCATGGGCTGGCAGGGAAAGGACCAGTAGGGAAGTCTTTAGGCAACTACTATTTTCTTATTATATTAATAGTAGTTGGAAAATGTCACGAGGTCAAATACTACCTCACACTAGGAGTCAGGAGATTATCCTCAGACACCCAAGGATGAAAAGCCCAATCTCTAGTAGGGGGTCAAAACCAAAGGCTAGTACCTGTTGATTGAGCGCTCAGTTCTGGCATAGGTGAGAGGCAAGTCGAAGAAAGACGAAGGTCATGATGCGAGCCCTTCACCTCCGGCCTCTTCCCTAACATCCTTACCTCACTCTGCTAGAACGTCACTATAGAGCCACTGTGCCTCTAAACTCCTCCCTGGTCTTTTTTTCCCGGGGTCTGAAGTGATGGTAGGGTCTCCTGCGAACTACCTAACCTTGAATCCTGGTCCTCTCCACTGGTTCTATCAGATCAAGCAAGCAATGTAGCGCAGACAGTCAAGACCTCACTACTATCCCCGGAAACTCGAGTAGAAGCAAGGGAAACTATTTAGTATATCGAGAACTCAAGCTTCGAACTTATATAACTATATAATAATTTGTAGGACGATCTTTGACATCTTTCTTGCACCACACACCCAACCTTAGTGCCCCCGCTAGGTTATTTGCTAAGGTCTGCTTCTCTTTTATACCCTTGGTTCTGGACTATCGGAAAGATCCCCAGAAGGTATAATACGATAGTTGGTTAGGCAGGGGAGGATAGGTATTCGGCTAGCTTAGCCGAAGCATCAAGACCCTCTGTCTTTGCCTGATCATGATTCTCGGCTCGGAAAGAACCCCAATCTACCCTCCTCAATGCTTCTTCCTTAGCAGGGAAAGCAGAATTTAGAACGTTTTTTCGGGAAAAGGAGACCGGCGGGTTGCCACTTTTTAGTAGTGGGTGAGGCCTATATTCTAAGCTGCAAGACTGAGATGCTAGTAGGCAGGTCGACATGTGCTCTTTTCCGTGATCAGTAGGACAAGAAGGTATAAGTCCTTATTCAATGAAAAAGACAATAAGAGATAGATATTGAGGTCAAAGGTCAAAAGTGATTAAGAAAAGTGGTGGTCTGGGGGGAAAGCAGCAGGGAAAGAGACATTCCTCCTAGGATTCTACTTTAGCTCAATAGGCTTTGGCCAGGTATAGGCTATGGTCTGAGGCTTTTCAATATATATTAGTAGCTCGAAAAAGCAATTTCTTATTTATTCTTTTTTCAATCAAAAGAAATTGAAAATAGATTAATGAAATATAAAATAAATAGCTTAAGTCAAAGTCAGTCAATATAAAATGACAAGAGTTGAGGGAAAGCAAGCCCTATCTTCAATCCCAAGGGCGCACTCAAAGGAAAGCGATTAGGTTAAGGACCTTCTACAGTCAACACGATGGAGAAGGTCAGCATGATTTCCAACCCGGCGCACTCAGTCTCCTATTCTATTTGATTATATTAAGTTCAGTTCAGTCTTCCCCGTCGCTGCTAGTCTAATCTCCCTTCCTTAGGTCTAATCTCCGGACCGAATCTGGTTAGTTAACAATACATCCCACGAACTATACTCATCGGAGAGAGAGGCTTTTCATCAATAGAACAAAGGGATATTGTCTGAACCAAGGACGAAGTCTAATGCCGGAGGGAGGGATCAAGTCTGTTTTCAGTCTAATGCCAGAATGGATCATGGGTAAAGAAAGAGTACTACCATCCTTCGGACGAACTCTCCTCTCTGTCCTTGCCTACCGTGGACGTCTCTCTATCCACTGTTTCGCTTGACGCTCCACTAAACTATTATATATTAAAGAAGGTCTCGCTGCCTTCTCCGCCGATCTCAGCTAAGGAATGAGCCCCTAATATATAATCCAAGCTGAGGCTCTGCCCTTCGGTTGGCCCCCTCGATCTCTGCCGCTTCTACCCTCGAATCTCGTCTCTGGTCTTCTTTCCCATCTTCTAGTTTCTTCACTTATGAGTGGTCTCATTTTGTTATAGCCTTCGAAAATCGATGTGGTCTAGCTACTATCGGACTCTCTGGTTGACCCCCTCGCACACTTCCTAAACTAGGCTCGCACACCTATGGCTGAGATGCATTCCTGAGGACGAGAAGGTAGAAATTGATGCAGGAGAGGAGGTTTACGTAGATTAATCAACCCTCAGCTCAATCCTTTTTCTCAGCTCATTTCTTTTCTCACAGCTCATTGCTTTTCCCTCTACCTCACCCTTGATTAGAGAACCTCGCAACTGGAGTAGGCTTTCCCTTGAGGCTGGATGATCACGGAATCATTCGTCACTATCCGTTGGTTGGAATAGTGTACTAAGTCCTAGATAGTACCCTTGCAACTGCAACTAGAAGGGGCTAAGCCTCTTAACTCGACTAGGCTTCGCTTTTCAGCTACACCCTCTCTCTGCTTCGCTCCTACTCTATCTTACTGGTGATGGATGAGATATTCTCTTTGCCGTTTTATATAGTTGGAGAAAGTGTGTATTACGAGAAGTATTACAATCGAATCTGTATTACGAAGATCTCGGAGTTATTCTCCAGCACTAGATCTTGCTTACCTTCCCGACCTTCCTACCACCTCCCTGTCAACCTGACTGTTCTTCGGCTTGACCCTTGTACCAGAGCCCCCGTACGGGAATGTCACCAGATCTGCCTTCCCTTTCTCATCATTGTCCGTGGAACCGGCTTCACCTTCTCTTCCCGAGTCACTTTGCCTTTTGGGCCTTTTCAGAAGCATAGAGAGTGAGCTCAGAATTCTATATATTCCGTGGAAACTCGCTATTATAATATAAGTCAAGCGAGAAGAGAGAGCAAATGGATGGTGGGCCTAGAGATGGGAAGGTCGAGAGGTGGACTGAGATCAGGGGTGGGATTAGATATCATAGACATAAAGGATGGATACTAGGTAGGCCCTGTGCCTATCGACCCCTGTTGTGCTCTAGCTAATGCCTTCACTAGATTTTGGGTGAAGAAGGGAGCAGCCGGCCTTGGTGCATGGTTCAGTCTAGAAGGAAAGGACTCAGCCGAACTTGAGCACGTACTCAAGCCCTTTCTCGACATACTTTTTGGTAGTACCGGTGACCAAATAGATAGCTCAGACCCGAATGAAAACATATAAATTATCTCACTTTGATATAATCTTTGAGTTATTTTGTCTATTTGATAAGAAAAACTATCACGATTAGAAAAGGGATTATAGGGATTGGTCTCTTCTTTAATAAGAGCTGAAGGAAAACCTGCCTTGAATGCACATACCTAGTTAACAGCTCTGTCCATAAGGCATTCAAATGTGCGGCCCGGTGCCTGCCCTGCCTTCTCTAGTGAAAGAGAATAAGCTCCATTCGCTTTTGAGCTCTGCTCCCTCTTGCTCTTCCCGCGACTACCTGGCTTTTTCACAATCAAGCGCTTACTCGCTCTTTCCCCATAGCGAATCAAAAATTCTTCCCTGACTTACAATTGCACTTCCCCGGTATGAGACTTCTCTACTTTCCCCGGGTGCGAATCGGATAGAAAGAAAGAAAAGTGATGAAAACTGACCGACCCCCTCTGGCCTTCCGGGGGCTCGCATCCAAAACTCACGATCTTTCTTTTAGCTTATATATATATAGTTTTCCCGTATTTTTTGAAAACTATGGTCAAATAGATCTAGCTACTACCATACTGCCTTACTCGCCTCGGCTTTTTTCCCTTAGAAATCTTGTTGTTGACTTGCCTGAGACCGTTGTGATTGCGCTAATTCCCCAGCTCGTCGAATTCCCACCGCTACCCTCGGAGAAGCTCGGGTATCATAGGTCACTGCCTTGCTTCTCGCTTCTAGAGCTTGCTAAAAGGAAAAGGGCCTCTGGCGGTGGCAAGAACTGAGAAAAAAGCTTCTCACATCTTCCTCATACTATCTTTTTCTAATATTATATATTAGGGGTCTAGTCTAGTCCACTCACGATTTGATATAGTAGAAGTCGGCATCTCGCTCCCGCTCTGGCCAACCTCGCTCATCTGGAACTCTCACTGAAACTGTGCGTATAGACTATCTGATCCTACCCCTAGTACTATCGGGAAAGGTTGAAGGCAAGAGGCCAATTCGATAGGATAAGATCTGTCAAACTCTAGACCTCCTATGCGTCGGAAGGCCTCATTGTCTTCCTACCCAGCTTTGAGGGCTTGTGGCTTAGGGGCATTGCTGCGGTAGGTCGAGGGCTAAGAATGATTACCGACGGCTATATATAAGTAATCTGAATGATGATTCCAATAATACAAACTATTTATATTAGTTATCTCAGCTTTTCATAGACGCTTTCTTTCGACTCGCATATCTCTACGGACTAGTGGGCAGTTAGCTTGATTATGCAGTAACGATGCTAGGGAGGGGCAAGGTAGGCATTCTAGGTCAGCAATATATCAGAAGAATAGGCAAATTTCCGAAACTTTGCTTTTTAGTATATTGTGGAGGATGACTTCTTGCTAAATTCTTAGGCACTATGGTATCACAGCCTACCATCACCCTGCACCTTGATGCTTCGAGAAAAGGAGGTCAGGGACTGCCCTCTCTCTCCCCGTACCTATGAGTCGGTTGATGAGTTTATGCTATCTAACTACTTTCTTATGCTCCTCGACTACTCCCGAATTCCCATACTCTCTACTAATAGATGGGGCATGAGCTTGTAGAGATTTTCCTTGCACCAGAACCTTCCTGCGCCAAGCACTCTGACTATGCTTCCCATTCCCTCAAGGTAGTCGGCTGACCAGCCTTTGGTCGATCTATCCTCTCCTCTACGCTATCACCTACGCAAACTAGATATTCGGCCCGTTTAGGGCTCATGGTCTGCTACTTCCACTGTTGATTGAGAATTTCCCGGGATTGATTGGTCTCCGGTTACCAAATATAGGATACAAGGCAGCGAAGTGTTGAGGCTCGTCCGTCTTTCTTTGGGTTAGGAGTGAGGTTGTCAGCTTTAGGGTACTAGTCCCATGTCCTGCCTTTCCGAGTAGTCCAATGTCCAAGCTTATTAGAGTAGGGTCCCCGTATCGGGAAGGCAAAAGGGATTAGGCCTAGGGAAATCGTCAGGTCCCAGGAAAGAGACACGTAGCTCAAACCCCTCTGCATTCAAACCAAAGGTCTTAGTCAACAGGTGAAGAAGCGGTTATTGACAGGCATGTAGCCGGTTTCACATGGCGGAAGGCAGCCACAGGTTCTGAACGCTTCTTTTTTCCTTAGAGATATGTGGTTCAACCTATAACTGAAAGTGGGGTGTCAAGGTTCAACCTCTGTGTCTACCGAGCTTTGTCAATCAGTGAGTGACCCTCGTAGTTGTGGTTGGTAACTCCAGACATCCGTCCGTAAGACGGAAGCTGCAGGTGGGCCTTTCGCTTCGAGTCGGGCTGCTCCGTCGGGTCTTAGCATCCGAGATATTCACATTCATAGGTAGAGTCCAGGTCGGTACTATTGCTTCCACAGATCGATTGGGGCAGAGGAAGGTTTTCCTCATGGGTTCCCAAGGGGTGCTCAATCATTCCACATAAAAAAAGCAAGGAACTGGTCTGGTTTTTCTGGGGATGCGCTATTTCTAGATCTTCACAGGGTGAGGAATCAGGAGTCATTTCACGGGAGGCGTCGATTGTGCTATAGCTAACTATTGATGGGAAGGAGCGGGTGAAAGTGAAGACGTCATTCTCCTTGCTTAGCCGCTTAGAGTCCTACCTCTGTCAGCTTTCACTAGTGGATTAGAGAACAGCCCTGGTTCGCGTGCACACCCTAACACCCCTGGAATGCTTTTGTATCCCCAGTAAGCTGCTGTGATGCTACCTAATCAGCTCTGAAACTTCTAACTCGCTAATACCTCGCACCAATTATTTTCTTATATATAGTAGTAAATAGTAGGGCCTTCTCTAGTAAAAAAACCCTTGTCCCAGACCAAGAAAAAGTCCTTCCACCATATGTCCCCCCTTTGACCCCCCCAAGGAAAGAGAGCAGAGAAAGCCTAACTCGCACATTCGTGAGCGGACAATCACTGACATGCGCTCGGAGGCGAGGGAACCCTAGGATGCCCAAAGGGATTTTGGGACTGAACTCTCTAAAGAAAGTCTCAGGGCCTTCGGACGACTCACTCGAGTTCCCCTCACTTCCTGTTGCATCCCCAATACTTGCTCATTCGTTCGCGGGCACTCACATGAGCTCTCTCAAAGAGAATGAGATAGGGTGGCCTTGTTTAAAAGAAGAAGCTCCACAATGGCGGATAGAGAACATACCTCATTTGGAGACGCAGTGAAGATAGGGCTCAGGACTCACCTCTCTGACTTTGGCAGTTCTCGGCCTCCTTGGTTAGTCTAGCAGGAGACTACCTCCCGTCGGATCAAAGGAGCTCACTTATATACTAGTTTGACGGCAGCAAAAAGGTCGAGGCCTTTCTTCATAAAATAACAAAGTAGAGGAAAATAAAAAGGAAAAAAGTCACATCACTTTATATTAGTCAGAGAAAGCTGTATTTAATATAACAATAAATATTAGAATAGAGAAAAAGCTGCCAGACCACCCAAAAGGGCAGACAGGGAACTCTTCTTCCTTGTTATATTAAATGGCAGGATCGTCTTCTTAGTCTTTCAATTATTTGGAATTGATATTAGACTTTAGAGAAATATATATAATCAAGCATAAATTGGCAATTTTGAGCTACGATGCCCATCCAACGTTATCCCATAAGCAAGAACTAACTGCCGGTGACCTGTGTCGCTATCCTATCCGACTTTCTCCTCCCGAAATGGCATTCTTTAGTAAGTAAGCTGGGTAGGATTCGTTTTCATTCCTGGTGGCGTGGCGGAATGTGTGGGCTGGGGGGCATGAACAGAAGGCAGGCAAGAAGGCATGAAAGGGCGTGCATCGTCTAGCAAGCCGACGGCACTGGCTCCGGCGTCTGCCACCTCTTCATCCGGGACCCTCTCCCTGATCTCAACGGCCGAACTAGCCCCACTCGAAGAGCAGCAGGTTGAGGAACTCGTCCAAGCTCAAAGTTTGTGAGAAATAAACCCAAAAAATCCACAATTATATATTGATATTGAGTGGAGTCCGAAGGGGAATATTGCCTCCTCATGGTCGAGGTGATCCTAGGCCCGTGGAGTTAGAAAGCCCTGATAAGGACAAGTCGTCATGGACATGAGTTGGAACTCGAAGGAAGTGGAAGTAAAAGTTGGACAAACTGCTAAAAAGAGAAAATAGGTGGGGAAGGGGCAAAGGGGATGGGGGGGACTAGTAAGGAGACTGACTTGTCTCTTTCTTTCCATTTCTCTCCTGTCTTGTGTGGCCATTTTGTTGTGGAGGCGCGGGCAGGATTTTTTCTAGAATATCAAGCATAGCACTCTATCTTTGTGCCTTTTCTTTCCGTCTGAGTTCATCTCCCTCCTGGGAGAATCCCTACACCACGCACGCGTCTTTCGGGAGCGTCCCTATTCCCCCCTTCCAAACCGGTTTAGAGACTCTGGGAATCGAGTAGATCTTAGTCGTACTAGCTGCATCTTCTTTCTCTGTTTGGGGGGAGTGGCAAGGGGAGTGGTAGGCGGGGATCAAATAGAATTTTCATGCATTAGGAGTGTGTACAACAACCTTAAACACACAAGCCTCATCTGATTCCCCCTCCATCCTTAAAGGAGCCATATGAGGCAGAAGCTCCACGTACGGTTTTGAAGCCGAGCCATTCCAGCAATGGGGCCTAGGAACCGATATGATGATTGGTTTAGGTAGGGTGGCCGACCTACTATGGGCACCTGTGGGTCTCTGTGCGTGAGAGGAACAATCCATTCATGGCTTGGACATCAATGGACTCACCCTCATGGTAAAGGGAAAAATAGCATGTAACAAGAATGAGGCAAGGGGATTCCCCACTGCGAGAGGGGCATCTCGCGAGCCGGGCTTTTCGAGATTAGGCCTTTTGATGAAGCCAAGTCAATTTCGAGAAACCAAACCCTGCAATTGATGAGAAGGACCGGGGAAGCGTGTACGTTGTCACACTCCCTGCCTTCCAAGGTGCCTAAAGGACAGGCTAGATTCAATAGAGTGACGACCCGAGAGCGTATTCCCCACCAGCAGGGAGACGGGATACGACCATCTCGTGGGACATCACGACCTACAGGCAAGACCGGCGAGACCCCGGAAGGCGGCCTTATTAAAGAGAACATTCGGGAGTCAGAGGATCCATAGTACCAGCAGCCTTCGCTGACGTGACGCAGCTTTCCTTTCAAAGCAGGGGTAAGGGATTCTTTTCTTCTACGAAAAAGAAAAAGCGGGGCAGATGTCGACTCGGCACAACCGGAAGATACATACAATACCAATGATCTGTGCCTACCGATACTGGATTGAATACCTCATACTACTTTATTGGGACGAAGGAGCCCCAAGTATAGTCCTCCAATAATCAAAAGGCAAAGTACAGAGAACAGAGAAGACGCTTGGGTTTGTTTAGGACGGTTTGATTGCCCACGGCTACCTTTCCCCGAAAGGAAAGATCGGAAGTAAAGAGAGGAGAAGGCGAGGGTAGTCAGCCCTGCCCCATTCCCCAAACCCTGCAACATTTCCTTCTTCCTTTCTTGTTTTCCTTCCTAACTCCAGCCCCATGTCCCTAGACCCGAATCGTCTCTCATTGGCGCCCAGGACTTAGCCGAAGCCACCTCCCCTCTGTTGAGCTTCGGGTCCTTTTTTCCTCCCCGAGACCTAGCCTAGCAAGACTATTATATAAGTCAGTTTGTCGCCAATCATACTATATATCCGGGTGGCTTCTTGATTTTCTCTTGGGCTATCTATATACGTTCTAAACTTGTTCCTCGACTAGATAATACAAGCTTTTTTAATAACTTCAATATATATATATATATATATATTCTACGTAAATTATAGCTTCATGTTCGGGGGTTCTCACTTCGACCCTGATCTTCTTGGCATCTCCGCAATTTTCTAGAAAGATATTTCAAAGGAGCTGGGATGGGGCCTGTGTTTTTCAAAGGGTCTTTCTAGCAATAGCATGACTACTGTTCTAAAGGCATCTATTAAAAGTGCTTGGATGAAGTCAAGCAAGCAAAATGTCCACTCGCCCTCACTAGTAAATGGGCAGTTTCTAAAATCAAAAAAGGACAAGCAAGAATTTCAAATGGGCAAGGAAGGGGGCGGGGGGTGATGACTTTCGTCTGTTCCCGGTACTCCAAGCCAACAATACAAGCCAACCCAAACTATATCTTGACTTATTGAAAATGGCAAGCTGTTCCTACTACTTTCCGGCTTTCCCTTGTTTCTGCCTTCGAGTCTGAGATAGAAAGTTGCTAGTGGGCTAACTATTTTGATTTGAAGCAAAAAACCTTCTTAGGGCAAGGTCAATTCTAGGGTCCAATTGAAGTGCGACATTTTCTTACAAACAAATCTTGCTAACAAGTAATATTCTAATAGTTGCTAAAATAAATAAACAAATCAAATAGCAACTTCTAACAGATTCTCGGAGAGGAGACGGTCCTTCTTCCTTCGCTCTCCCTTCTTTTCTAAAAGAAAGAGTCCCACTAGTTACGTAGCTCACCCCGCTAGCCAAAAGTCCTCACCCCACTTATAGAAATATGTGCAGCCTATTCGGATTCAATTGGCGAATGGGGATTCGAAGTCTTCAATCAAAGAGCGGATAAGATCGCAATGGAAAAGATATAATAGTTGCCGAGATCAAAGGTCTCGAGTGCGTCGATCCAATCCGGAAATTTCTCCAAACTAGTTGGAATCACAAAATAGGGCCTCCTGGTCGTATAGGGGCTTGATAAGGGGGTATTGGGGAGCTTCCTTGAACTTGACTACTCGACGCAAGAAAGGGGAATTTCTCTGTCACGCGACGGATGTGATTCGGTAGATGAATAGGCAGGAGAAGAGTGGTCACTATCTATTTCTTTTGTCCGAGAAGCATCTCTTTGGTCTTTAGTTATCCAGAGCTGTGGTCTTAAGCATCTGAGGCCCAAAAATTCTAAGGCTCTACACTTAGGTAGTATACTAAACAAATGGGAGAAGACCTCATTTAGAGTCCTGCCACAAATGTCCATAGCTTACCTATTCCTTAGCTAATCTTAGTCACCTTCTCTACAAGCAAGCATCTTTCGCACGACTCACATCCTGGCCCTGGGATAAGCCTTCGCCCACCTCCGGAGCGAAAGAAAGAAGTTCAGAGACGTCATATTCTTTTGCAATGGTCATCATTCGTGTTCATTTCTCGATTTGACCTTCCCGACTCGACCACCGAGGATCAAAAGTAGACTATTTTTCACTTATCAAGAAATTCCCCAAAATATAGATAATCTAGTCGATTCTTCTCTTCTTCTTCTATATTTCTTCTCTTCTATAGAGTTCGCACTCCATTTTTCCACAAGCGGTCAACAACCAACCACAACTCTCTATAGTTCAATGGCGAGCAAGTCAATCCAGTAGAAAAATCGAATGAGAATTTTGTCTTGATGTCGGAGACGATTTGTCTTTCCCCCATGCTTTTCGTCGGTCAACAACCAACCACAACTCTCTATAGTTCTTCAAAACTTATATAGGAAGGAGTCTCTTTCTGTCTAGAGGGAAGAATTTTGATGAATCAATAATGCCTCAACTAGATTAATTCACTTATTTCACACAATTCTTCTGGCCATGCCTGGTACTCTTGACTTATTATATTCCTATATGCAATGATAGAGATGGAGTACGTGGAATTGGAAGAATTCTCAAATTACGGAACCAACTGCTTTCAGACCGGGGGAACAAGATCCGGAGCAATGACCTTCCCTAAAAAGAGAAATTGGAAGAGGTATCGATCAAAGGTTTTAGCACTGGTGTCTCCTATATGTCCTCAACTTTCTTCGAAATATCTGATGAGCCGCCCAATAGACTAAGGTAAATATATCACTAAGGTCATTGCGACCTTAGTGACTCGGGGCTCAGAGCTCAATCAAGAAAACAAAATCAGACCACCAATCGAAAAGACAAAAATCAATGAAAACCTAAATAGCGGTCTTGCTATGTGATTAACCTGGTATAGCACCCAGGGTCGGTCTCAAGGAGCACGAGTTGGCCTCGCGGCCAACAAAGTAGTCAGAAATAAAAGAAAACAAAAACAAGTATTTTTGGTGGTTTTTAAATATTTTTATATTTTTTGAATTTTTAATAATAAAGAAAATAATAAAAGACCAAAAAACAAGCACTAATCAACAAATTAGTTAAGTGCCCAAAAATGCTCCAAAAATTCAAACAAAAATATTTTTAAGTTCTTTAGGTTTTTTACTGTTTTTGGTGAATTTTTGAGATTTTTATAATTTTTATATATTTTTCTAAAAATAAAAGAAGGTAAAAACAGTAGCAAACTGTCCAGCCAGACTTCAAAGGGCCATGAAAAATATCAAATGGTCCTATAATAGCCTGGAGGTAATTTTTGAGAAATAGAAATAACAAAGAAAATTCAGAAAAATAGTTTATTATTTTTGGAGTTTTCTATAATTTTTTAGAATTTTTATGAGTTTTCAGTGTTTTTAATTTGTATTTTGTCTATATCCAAAAATTTCCAAAAATTCTCAAACACACAAAAACAAACAAAACTTAATTTTTTTGGAATTTTTTAAAGAGCTTTTATATTTTTTATGATTTTCTAATCTGGCAGAAGGAAAAACAACAATTTTTGAATTTTTAAAAATACTAAAACACCTAAAAAATGTACCAAATTTTTGGTGAAAATTTAACATAGTGGTAGGAGCCATGTCAAATTTTCACACAATTTTGACGTAATTTGATATTTTATTGAAATCAAAAAGGGGCTCATAGTGCATAGGGACCTATCCGTAATAAAAAGTATCTTCAGGGGATGAAAAGTAAGAAATCCAGAAAGTTGGGGGTCCCTCGTGCAAAAACTCTAAGAACGCATGCGCGCTGCACGTGTACTGGGCACAGAGGGACATAGATGTAAGAAAACTTAATTCTAGGGGCTTATTAGCAACACGTGCTAAAAGCCAGGGAATAAGTTGCAAAATACCCAACAAATTCAGCACATGTTTAATAAAATCATTCACAGGGGTATGGATGTAAATATCAGAAAGTAAACTTCCATTCCATAACACATAGAACTACAAGCCCATATAATGTAATTTGTCCAAAAATCACGTGACGAAGCACGTGTCTCACACATGCAGGGACGAAAATGCAAATACCAGAAAGGTTAAGGTCCTAAGTGCAATATTCCCGAAATAAAAACAACTGAGACAGATATTTACAGGATTATATTGTAAAAACAAAATAACAGGGGCCTAAGTATAAATTACCCCTTATTATCGGAGGGACGGGGGCGTGCCACGTGGCTAATCTGATGGTACTGGAGCAAGGGCCTCCCTTCGTCTGGATGGACGGCGAGGAGGAAGCCATGTGGAGATTGGACGGTGATGGATATCGGGCTCCTCTTCGTTTGAACGTGCGGTTCGGATCAAGCCTCAGATAGATCGGATGGTTGGCGGTTGCTCCTCAAATAGATGGTCTGGATCACCCCTGGAGCTCCAAGGATGAATGGACGGCGGAGGAGGGTCCACGACGAACACTTCACCGACGAGCTTCGCCGGCTCCGTGCGTGTGGTGGAGGCCTCTTCCCCGGCTGCTGAGATATGGAAAGGCTCTGCCGTGATGCTCCGCAGCGATTGGGATCTTCCGATGAGACGGGAGATCACCGGAGTGGTCCGGCGACGTCAGAGGCTCGAACTTGACGACCCTCAGATGGTCGCACTGACTTGCAAAACAGCCTAGGAAGCTTCCTGGGTCGAGGGCAAACTGCCTCGACCCGGTTAGAGGTGGAATGAGTGGCTAGCGAGTCGAGATGGGCGACCTCCGGTGAGGCGACAGCGATGAAGGTCGAGCCTTGGTTCCGAAGCGAACCAAGGTGGGTGTGTGGGTGCAGAAGGTGGAGAGGGGTCTCACGAGGATGACGGTCGGGTCGGATTAGCGGAACGATGATCGGAGTGGACGTAATTGATGAAAGATGGAGATGGGTCGAAATGGGCGTAAGCGAAAATTAAGGGAAACTTGAAGGATTCGGGTTTACCTGATGGATGCAATCGACTGGAATGAGCTCACGGAGCTCAGGGGGTCCTGGCCTCGAGGAAGCGTCGAGTTTCGAGGCTAAGCGCACCTCACGGTGCTGCACGGCGGCAGATGTCGCCAGATTAGTGGTAGAAGGATCCCTCAGAATTCACCCCGGGCGAGGGTCTCAGATAAGCAAGGATCAAATGGAGCCCGGGGTTTAGGGATTTGGTGATAAGATCAAGTGGGAAAAAAATAGGAGAAATAGGGTCAGGGCAACAAGATCCGAGTTTGGTGGTCCGGGGGGAGAGTTGACAGGGGGTCAACATCCCCCGTGGACCAATCAGAGCTCGCCAATCATTAAAGATTTAAAAATTCAATAAAAAATAGTAAATGCAATTATTTCGAAAAACTTAAAACATGAAAAATGTTTATTTATTTTTAAATTATTTTTTAGTGCTTTTTATTTATTTTTTTGAAATAAAAATTATGTATTTACAATATAGTATTATTATATATAGGTATATACAATATGAATTTTTGATTTGTAATTATTTATTTTTATACATTTTATTCTAATTTTATATTTTATTTATTTATAGAATAAAATTTGGAATAATAGGGTATTTTTATTTTATTTTTATTAATTATTTACAAGGGTTAAATAAATAGTTATACATATATACATGGTATCTATACAATGTGGATTTTGATTTTTATTTTATTTCTGTTTTTTTTATCTTGGTTTTTCTAATTTTTATTTTATTTATTTACATCATGGAATAAGGGATGTGAAAATATTTGTGTGGGTCTTTAATTATTTATTTACAAGGTGATAATAAATAGGTGAGTCGTTCTTTGTACATGGCAAGTATACAATGATGAAGGGAATTTTTATTTATTTTTATTTTTGTTTTGTATATTTCATTTTTATTTTAATTTTATATTTACAAATATATACAAATAAATATACACCCATTTTTATTTTGAATAAGAGGAAAATAATTTTTATTTATTTACAGGTATATGTACAAAGACTTGAGCTTCCCTATCTCTCTCTACTTGTGTTCTTTTGCAGTCAAGCCCATGCTGAGCCCTCCCATGGGATTAGGCTGCTCAATATTTATTCTAAATTTCTTCCTCTTTCTCTTTATTTCTTTATTCTTTTATTTATGCACAAAAACATGCTAATTATGCATATTTACACAATGCATGCAAGATGATCATTATTGCTATTTACAACTATCTACATGTGGTTGGCATAGGTTTTGTAGCTAAAATAAAAGAATAAAGAGTGATGAATGGGTATTCATCACCCCCCTATACTTAACTTTGCTAGTCCCTAGAAAACACTTATTTGAAAAAGAAGTGAAAAAGAAAAAGAAAAAGAAAAAGAGGAGAAAATGCATGGATTAATGCTGAATATTAAACTTGCCTTCATTAAATTGAAATATGGAGCTCGATCAGATCTTTGGATTATTAATGTGTCGGAACCTTATCAGGACTTAGGTTTAAAACTTGACAGCCTCTAAGATCCACTAATCTATAGTCAAGACTCCTCAACAATCCAGATCAGAACAAGTCTACATACACAAACCCTGAAGACTATGAATCTTTCCTTGCACAGTGTATGTGATGTATAGCTCTCCACCTCAGAAGTGGCAACTCTTTCCAACAAGGTAACTCTTTGACCCTTATCTGGCCACTCTTTCATCGAGGAGCGGGGTTTTGCCTTCTAAGTTCAAGTTCAGCCAGCTCAAGAAGAGGGGGAAGAAGAGAATGGACCGTGACCAGTGTAGCCAAGTATCATTGGGAGCTCAACCAGTGTAGCTAAGTCTCCCTGCTGCAAGCTACATAAGATGGAATCATGAGTCTCAAGCTTTTCTTATTGCACTATATACATACTCCGGTGGGATTATCATTTTCTATTAGACCCGCCACTTTTTTGGAGTTATTTTCTTTTTGCATTTTTTTCAAGTGCATCGGTACAACATATTTACAAGGTGCAGCATATGTACATAAGGAGTTTTTCCTCTTGAGCCAGTAGAATATCCCTCTTTTGAAGCATTATTGCAACCCACAACTCCTGTCGTTAGACCTCATGGCAACCAGACCAAGTTGAGACGCACTTTCATCACTAAAAGAAGAAGAGAGGTTCCGCCTAGAAGTACTACCCTCATATGCTACCCCATGTCAAGGAAGACTGCCTCCTCACCACCTCATCCGTAGAGAGCTCAGTGTAAAGTGTGGGTCCAAGTCAAGCCATTGTCTATATGAGTCATGTGTGTGTTGTTAAGTGCTCTACATAGGCTCATTGAGATGACATGTGATCATAGCCTAGTGGACACAAAGAATTGAGTCTCCATGGACCTGAAAAGCCTTAACCCTAAGCCCTATAAGGTTCCTCTTATAATTAGGTGGATTAAGATCTTAATCAAGCTCCATTTTCTAGTTTAATTCTAGGCTAGTTTAAATGTCAACTATAATCCAGGAAAAACTATTCATATATATACAAAGATGCTATTTACACAATATTTACATATATGCAAAAATTTTGAAAAATGTTTTGAAACCATGAATGTATGCGTGAATGCAAGTTTTGCAAAATATTTACACAAATTTACACAAGGTTTTTGCAAACTTTTGATTTTCAAAACATTTTGTAAAAAGTTTGTATTATATACATAATTTTGATAAGAAAATATTTACACACAATTTACACAAAAAGTTTTTGACAACATTTTTACAAAAATACTTTGTACAATAGCTATGTATGTGCAATAAAAGAATGTTTATTTACAAGGAATTTTTTTTTTATTTTTATGGATTTCTGGGTTTTTAGCCATTTTTACTTATTAACACACTAACACAAAGTACGAGTTATGGCTAAAGTATATATGAAATATATACACCCCCCTATACTTAGCTCGAACGATGTCCTCAGAGTCAAGAGCGATGAAGAAGACATAACTCATGCTTAGTATATGTTAGAAAATCGGAAGCGGAAGAGGAAACATGGAAAAGATAAATAACAAGAAAGAACAAGCGGGATTTTATGTGGAACCCTACTCCGTGAGGAGCGGGATGAAATAACGGGAGAAGCCCTCAAAGGGGCATGCTATGCATTACTTTTTCTCAATGAGTACAGGGTGTCTGGGGCTCCTTAATAGCCTCTCTAGAGCCTCCAAGTCCCACCACTAGACGATGTGGGACTAAACAACTGCGTGGGGTAAATGGATCTCCTCCAGGATCCATTTACCCTGCTACTACTCATGACGCATAGAACTAATACTCCAAAACTCCCGCTCAAGATGGAGCATGCAATGCTCAGCTTGGACAAACATAAAGATACTCAACTCAACGCTACAGGACACTACGGACAATATCAACCCAACGCGCACATTGCTGCAGTCGAGGACGTTGCTTCTCATGCCGTGCAGCTGAGGAGGACGAACAGGCTGGAGTGTGATTCTTCTGAATCTCCTCGTCGGAGAGCATGCGCTCTGAACTATGCCTGTCAGAGTCGCTGCAACAGAAATGAGTCTCCTCGTCGGAGTACTCTGGCCCGCCACAATGATGTGGACAACTGCTCCATCTCTGAAAAAGGGCGGAACTGAAAAAGGTCGTGGCTGTGCAATCCTCGTCGGAGTCCACGGTCGCTGGAGAATGGAGTCTGAAAAATAGTCTCCTCGTCGAAGAACTGGGTCTCTCCCATCTGGCATAGAGAATGGTGCACTGCTTTGGTGTACCTATGAGACCACATGAAAACTCTTACCCTCAATGGCATCGGGAATGGTCATCTGCTCTAGAGTCCCTATGGATCACATGAAAACTCTGGCCGAACAACAACAAGAATGATGGGGACCTCGAACTGATGATGGCAACTTATGCTCATCTGAAAATGACCGCACACTCGTGCATGTCTGAAAATGAGTCTCTCTCTGAAGATCTCGATAATGGGCCTCAACATGGAGTGCCTCGAACTTGGACTCGAACCGATCTGAATGTCGAGTCTGACATTTGATCTATATTCGTAGAGTTTGAAAAATCTGGATGGTCTGGAAATCTGCATCTGAATATGGAAGAAGACCTATGACTCTACAACATACTCTCCCTTTCTCCCATACTTGACATCAACAAAGTGGGGAGAAGCCAAGATAAATAGGGGTAAATAACATTCACATAAAATTCCTTGTGGCTTTTTCATCATTTTTTTGAAACATTTTTTTAAGTCTTTTCAATTTTTTTTACGACTTTTTTTGCATCATTCTTTTTTTTCAAAAACATTTGCGTACGACTTTTTATTGTACGTGCCTTTTTTTCGAATTTTTTTTAAAAGTGTATGACTTTTGTATTTGTACGTGCCTTTTTTTTCTCGAAAACTGTACGTCTCCTTTTTTAATTAAAAACAGCCTAGCCCACTTGGGCTCAACCATCCCCCTCTCCCTTTTCTTTAATAGCAGCCCACTTGGGCTTTCACGCAAATAACACATACATTTTTTTAACCTGTTTGGCCTCACCACTTTTTTTTGTTTCACAACACACGCTCATATTAGGGTTCCCACATGGGAACCCTTCTTTTAACAGTCGCCGCCCCTGTGGGGTTTTTTTTCTGCCGCCCCCTTCGGGGCTTCTTCTTCGAGCGCTGCCGCCAAGGGGCTCGGAGCAGGTCGGGAATCATTGCTTGGCCTAGGGGTTGCCGCCTGTTCTCACGCGACCCTCGCCGAGATGGAGATACTCGAGCACATACGAGCGCGCGTGACTGCACAAGCAGGAGAAGGGGAGGCCGAAGGAGTGAGAGCGAGTCGATGTCGGTGTCTGGGGTTGTTCGGGCGCTGCCTCGTGCCTGGGCTACGCCTAGAGTAGCGCGTTATCGGCCTGGGGGCCGCTGCGGGAGAACCATCGCATTAGGGTTCCACTTGCGGGAACTCATTCAGTACCTCGCCCCCCCTTTGGGGGTTCTATCGCACCGCCCCTGATGGGCGATGGAGAGATGTGGCTTTGCCCGCGAGCTCGCATCGCCTGGATGAAGGAAGCAGCCATAGGGACTTGGAGGGTGTCGACCAACGATTGGAGGGTGTCAACCAATGATGCCGCCAGCTTGCGCCTGGTGATTCTTGGAGACGTGAGGAAGTACGGCCTGGTGCAGTATCGGACCCTGTGTGGTGTAGCCAGGAGGCTCTAGTTGTGAGATGGCATGGATGCATTAGAATCGAGATGGCCTAGAGATGCGCATACCCCTAGGGTTGCGTGATATGATGCGTCCAGGCTGGAAAACGGGTTGCGCTTTGATGAAGACGAGGGGCTGAACTTGAATAGGGATTTAGGGATCCAGATTGGAACCCTAGAACTAGAAAATCTTCTCGAACAGTTTTCAAACAAAATAATAATGAATCTCGAATACATGATAAAAAAATAACTCCACGAGAATAAACCCGCTCTGATACCATGTTAGAAAATCGGAAGCGGAAGAGGAAACATGGAAAAGATAAATAACAAGAAAGAACAAGCGGGATTGAGCGGGATGAAACCACGGGAGAAGCCCTCAAAGGGGCATGCTATGCTTTAATTTTTCTTAATGAGTACATGAGATCTGGGGCTCCTTATATAGCCTCTCTAGAGCCTCCAAGTCCCACCACTAGACGATGTGGGAATAAACAACTGGGTGGGGTAAATGGATCTCCTCCAGGATCCATTTACCCTGCTACAACTCATGACGCATAGAACTAATACTCCAACAGTATAGGGAAGTGAAAAGGAAGGCTATATACAAAGATGAATCAAAGAATAGAAATCAAGAGGGTCTCGACTTTTTCCCTTATACTTAGGATCAAATAATCCTAAGTATAGCAGGCTGTACACGAAGGGAAAGCCGAGTGAGAATGTACAGGGTCTACCCCCCCATGCTTAGGGTAAAATGTCCCTAAGTATAGGCAGCAAAAACAGAGGTAGAAATGAAGCAAAAGAATACCCGAGAGTCCTACATCCCCCCTATACTTAGGGTAAAGTACACCCTAAGTATAGCATAATCATAAGATGAGAAAAGGGATGTGGGACTAAAGAATGGAATGATATGGACATCTGGATCTATACTGGTCGGGAGAACAATGATAATCAGGCGTGAGATGTAATAGATGTGAGTCAAGAGACCACATCTCACGCGAAGTGAATCGGGGCAACATCAACGACCCGTGGCTCATGATCGAGATATGGCATGAGCCGCTGGCCGTTCACTCGAAAGGTACTCTCAGAAGACATCACAGATATATCAATACTCCCATTGTCATTTCCCTTTCTCACCAAATACGGTCCCTTCCATTTGCTCTGTAGCTTTCCTGGAAATAGACGAAGCCTAGCATCAAACAACCGTACTCTCTGTCCAGGCTCAAAATGCTTGTGGCTGATATGAGAATCATGTCACTCCTTCACTCTCTCTTTGTACTGTAGGCTGTTTGAGAAGGAGGTATCACGAAGCTCCTCCAAGGCTGCTAACTCTGTCCTCCTCTTATCTCCTACACTATCTAGATCCAAAAGTATATCAGTGACAACCCAAAGTGACCTATGTCTCAACTCAACAAGTAAATGGCACGACTTGCCATAAACGAGGCGAAAGGGAGATGTACCCAAAGGTGTCTTGAAAGAAGTCCTATATGCCCATAAGACCGAGTCCAAAAGCTGTGACCAATCCTTTCGGTCAGGGCGGACGACTTTTTGCAATATAGTCTTGATCTCCCTATTCAACACTTCGGCAAGACAATTCGTCTGAGGGTGGTATGGAGTGGCAACTCGATGGTCTATGCCAAACTCGCTAGCAAGGGCCTTTACCTTGTCATTGACGAAATGAGACCCCCCGTCAGATATCAACACTCAAGGTACCCCGAATCATGAAATGATATGCTTCCTCAAAACTCGGCAAACAATCCTAGCATCTGCGGTTCGGGCGGGGATGGCCTCAACCCAACGACTCACATAATCGACGGCCAACAGAATGTACTCGAACCCGGACTCTTAGGGAATGGACCCATGAAATCGATGCCCCATGCGTCAAAAACCTCACAGAAGTGAATGGGCTGCATCAGCATCATATCACGTTGTCCACAAGTGCCCATCCTCTGACAGTCAGTACACCTCTTCACGAACTAATCAGAGTCCTTGAAGAGGGTAGGCCACCATAGGCCGGATTGTAGCACTTTATGTGCCGTTCTCCTCCCAGAGTGATGTCCTCCTGCTTCAAGCTTGTGGCAGTAAGTGAGGACACAATGGTGCTCCTCTTGAGGAATGCACCTACGCCAGAAGCTTTCCTTTCCTTCATCGTAAAGGACGGGATCCTCCCAGTGGTAGAACTTGGCCTTCGCGAGGAAAGTCTCAAGTCTCTGCTTGGGCCAATCTTGTGAAACTTTCTTAGCAACAAGAAAGTTCACAATATCGGCGTACCACGGGAGAGAGGCAATAGCAAGGATCTCCTCATCTGGGAAGGTCTCACAAATAGGCTCAGTCTGCTCAGAATCCTCAAGATGCTCTAATCGGGAGAGATGATCCGCCACCACATTCTTGACTCCAGGCTTATCCTTAATCTCTATGTCAAACTCCTGGAGTAGAAGGATCCATCTGGTCAATCTGGCTTTCGCATCCTTCTTTGCCGTGAGATACCTGATGGCGGTATGATCAGTGTAAATGGTCACTCTAGATCCGATAATATAAGATCTGAACTTATCTAGGGCAAAAACTACGGCTAGCATCTCCTTCTCAGTGACTGTGTAGTTCCGCTGCGCGGCATCCAATGTACGGCTAGCGTAGTGAATAACAAATGGGACTCTATCCCTCCTCTGTCCCAGCACGGCCCCTTCGGCAAAATTAGAGGCATCCGTCATGATCTTGAATGGGAGAGACCAATCAGGCGGCTGGAGAACAGGAGCCTCTACAACACATCTCTTGAGAGTCTCGAACGACGAAAGACACTTGTCATCGACAAGGAACTCGGTGTCTTTCATCAGCAGATCAGTCAACGGTCGGGCAATCCTATTGAAATCATGAATGAAGCATCGATAGAAACCGACGTGCCCCAAAAAAGACCGTAACTGCCGCAAGTTGGACGGTGGTGCGAGTTTTCTAATAACATCTACCTTGGCCAGATCAACATCCATGCCCCTATTGGATATGATATGGCCAAGCACCGTCCATTGAGTCACCATGAAGTGACTCTTCTCCCAAGATAACACTAGTTGAACCTCAATGCATCGCTGAAGGACTCGGTCTAGGCAGTCAAGACAGGAGTCGAATCCGTCGTCATAGACCGAGAAATCATCCATGAAGACCTCCAAGCACTCCCCCACCATGTCCGAGAAGATAGACAGCATGCACATCTGAAATGTCGCAGGGGCGTTGCATAGCCCAAATGGCATGCGTCTAAAGGCATATGTCCCAAAGGGACAGGTGAAGGTAGTCTTGTCATGGTCCTCAGGCGCGATGGCCACCTGATTGTAGCCAGAGTACCCATCCAAAAAGCAGTAGTGGCTCTTCCCTACCAGTCTCTCAATGATCTGATCTATAAAGGTCAGGGGGAAATGATCCTTCTTGGTGGCCTGGTTGAGTCGTCTGTAATCCACATAGACCCGCCAAGAAGTGGGTACCCGGGTAGCGATCTCCTCTCCAGACTCCCTGACTACTGTAGTGATGCCCGTCTTCTTGGGCACCACATGCAATGGACTGACCCACTTGGAGTCGGAGATGGGGTAGATAAAATCGGTGCTCCACCATTTTGAGATCTCCTTCATGACAACCTCTCTCAGATTCGGGTTCAGCCGTCGCTGGAACTCACGCGACGGCTTCGCCTCCTCCTCAAGATAGATATGGTGGGAGCAAAGGGCCAGACTTATCCCCTGGAGATCGGCTACGCTCCATCCTATTTCCTTGCGGTTCTTTTCAAGAACCCCCATCAGACGGGATTCCTGCTCTCCAGTCAAATCAGCGGAGATAATGACTGGGTACATCTCATGCTCAGCCGCAAGGAACCTATACTTCAGCGACGCAGGAAGTGGCTTCCGCTCTGGACAAGTAGGTGCTGGTGGATCTGGCCTTTGAAGCTCTGAGTGAAGGCTGCCATATCCACATGGGAGAACTGAAACTCTCGTTCACAATCAGTATATGGAGAAGGCTGCTCTGCTGGACTGTCTCTGCTCTGCATGGCATCAACCTCCTCCCTAGCTGTAGGCTCAGTGGAAGTCAAACATGGTATAAGATCATCAAACTCTGCCCAATCAACGTCTGACTCCGAGGGATCTGTATCATACTCATTGAAAAACTCTATCTCTCGGTCAAGAACCGGCTCTTCCAACTGAAAAGTATCCTGGACCTGGATAGCCCTCTCCAAGCTCTCCTCTGTTGGCATCTCTGAATCAGCGGACTCTGAAGGTGAGAGGATGGCATGTGCGTCTGAATCTACCCATACTGCCTCATCATCTGTAATCACAAAATTGCAGTCCTGGTGGATGTCTAGCCCTGACTCTGTCATCTGCTCTGAATCTGTGGTCGGCTCTGAGCAAGCTGAATCTCTGACTCTGATGTCCTCGACTGTCTCTATTTGTACACTCTCGCCCTCGACGTGAAAGTATACCTGCCCGCTATCATGGTCGGTCACTGCCTTGGCTGTGGCCAAGAACGGGCGACCTAGAATGATGGGGGTATCAGTCACTGACTCAAGGATCTCCATGTCCAACACAACAAAGTCCACGGGGAATTGCGGGCCCTGAATCGTGACGACAACGTCCCTCAGCAACCCCTTCAGCCTCTTGACAGATCGATCAGCAAAATGAAGGATTGTCCTTCTCTGTCGTAGAGTGCCTAACTCGAAGCGGATGAGAAGGGCTTCCGAAAGTAGGTTGATCGAAGAACCGCTGTCTCATAGAGTGCGGTCGAACCTCTGCTCACGGATAAGACATCTGACATACGGGGCTCCTAAATCTGGCCTCTTGGTCGACAGACGGTTCTGAATCGCGAAACACGTGGCCCTGGTAAGCACATGGATCTCATGCAGATGATTCCTCCTCTTCTCCCTAACTGTGGTCCTGTCTCCGAGGGATCTCTGAAGTAGAGGGATGTGCTCCAAGGCCTCCTGAAGAGTCAGCTGAATGTGAAATCTGTCGATCATCTGCTGGTTGAACCCTTCCTGCTGCTTCTTTTTGGGATTTTCGATTTTCTTCCCCTTTCCCATGTGAAGTGCTCGTGGAATGGGGATCACAGGGTCCTTCTCAAATTAAGGACTAGGAAAGGGTCTCGGCTGCTCAACGGCAGAATCCACACATACATCAAGCACCACAGGTGGAGCAGAAGAAAATAAACCCTTTCCTTTATTTCCAGAAGTGTCCTGAGATACATGAACAGAAGTAAAGACTACAGTACTATCAAAAGTAAAAACGGTGGCATCAACACCACCCTCGGCATGTCGACTCGCGGCATCAGCACCGCGCTCTGGCTCGGCAACAACGATGGCGTCAGTACCACCTCCTCCATCTGGTGAAGTGACGGCATCAGTACCATCGGTGGGATCAGCATCCATGGTGGCATCGGTACCACCGTCATCATCTCTAGCGGCATCAGCACCGCTCTCCTCCTCGCCTGGTGCTCTGGAAGTGGCCTGGGGTCGTCGCTCAGACGAGGCACCGCCTGCTGGCATCCTACCGCTCCTAAGTGTGACAAAGTCAGCATTAAATAGATATGCAGACATATCACCAATAGAATCACTTGGAGTGGCATACTCTGTGAAATCTACCTGCTCAGACTTCCTCTTGAGGTTGTTCGGATTGGGCTCAATCTGGGCAGGTATGGCGGCCTTCCCTCTCACGACCTTCCGCATCTCCTTGCGGAACTCATCCATCTCCCGTCTGAAAGTAGCCTGCTGATCGGTCAGGAGGCAGGCTATGTCATCTAAGGTGGGGTTCTCATAGGATGGCCCATGAGAACCTGACAGGTGGCCTCGCTGGTAGTGAGGATGCTGTTGTGGCTGGTGCTGCGGGTGAGAGGGGTACTGCTGTGGATGAAACTGCTGCTGAGGCTGATCATGCCTCCAAGAATGACCCTGCTGATAGGGACGAGGATCATGCTGGGATGACTGCTGCTGCTGCGTCTGGTGGTACAGTGGGGGATGCTGCTGGTGATCTCGCTGATGGTTGTACTGGCCACCCTAACCTGAAGGCTGCTGTTGGGAACTGGCACCTCCGGCCGACCAACGGAATTCAGGATGGTCTCGTTGGATACCGGGTTGGGGTCAGTCGTACCAAATGCCGTTGACATATATCAACAGCTCTGACTCGTAAGGGGGTGGTGGGAGTACTGCCAGAGGCTGATCCGGCTGGTAGACCACCATCTGCGTGTCTGGAGATGGTGGTGACTGGTAGTGTGGCTGCGGTTGCTGGTACGGCTCCGCCTATACAAGATGGACATGTCTAGGCTGGCTGGAGCAGGAGCACTGGGACAAGCTACCACCGCTACTCGGATCTCCTCGTGACTGACGACGGGGCTGAGAAGCCGTCTGTGCCTCCCGGAGACACATGAGCTGTGTCTTCAAGTCACTCATTGTCTGTGCCATCTGCTCCAACTGCGTGATACCCTGGCACTGCTTCTTCTCTATGATCTCCATCCGGTCCAGCTTCTCACTGATAATGCCCATGTCGGCGGTTGTGGACTCAGCCTGTGCTGTAGCCACTGACGAAGTGGAAGGACTGGCATTGACCCGTGCTATCCTCTGGTACTGCACGGTCTGTGGCCGGGGGCGTCCCTGTGTATAGAGTCGGGTCTGGGACATCACCGTATAGTTCTCAGCCATCTCCTCGTAGATGGCCCAGACCTGATCCTCGTCCTTGCCGAAGTAGGACCCGCCACATGAAGCATTCTAAGGCCCTGCAGCTCTGGTGTCAGCCCGAAGAAGAATCTCTGAACAAGGTTCGGCTTCGAAATCTCATGGTGCGGGCATCTATCGATCAGCTCACGGAACCTCTCCCATGCCTCGTGGAATTGCTCATTGGGGAGCATGGAGAAGTTTCTGATCAGGGCCATCGCTGCGTTCGTCCGCCCGAGTGGATAGTACTTGTTCAAGTACTTCATGCGGAGCTGCTCCCAGGTGTACACAAACTTCCCCAAATGCTTCAGCCAGGTGGCTGCTCTATCGGCCAGTAAGAAGGGGAAGGCAATCATACGGATGGTATCCTCGTCCACCTGTCTATCGTGGACTGTGCTGTAGATCATCAGAAACTCCTGGAGGTGAAGATGGGCTCCTTAGTGGTGAGCCCATGGAACCGGGGGAGAAGCTGCAAGGTGTTCAATGGGAACTTGAATCCCCCACGATAGCTGGTAAAACCACCCAACGGTGCGTCAAAGTCAACCCGGGGTTGTGCAACTCCCGCATCGGTCTCGGCTGGTCCGGTGCTGCCACTGCTAAGACTACGGTTGCGGTTGCTGCGGCTGTGGCTGCTGCGGCTGCCGTGGCTGTTGCTGCATCGTCATGTCTCCTCGGCCCGTCTCCGGGCTCGCGCTGGTCACGGTCGGCTCTCATCTACTCCATCTCTCGCCTCATATCAATCATAAAGGCACCTTGATCCCTCAACTGTTGTTGCACTGTCTCTAGGGAGGCGATCAGGGTGGAATTGATCGCACCCTAGTCCATGATGAAGGTCTGCTCGGCTCGGGGACCTCCGATGCGGTCGTTACTACTGCTAGCCATGGTCTCTGCAAAGGCAAAAGACCCAAACTCAGGTGCCGATAAATCATCTGACTGTAGTCTCTCATCTGGCACTGGTATCTCTGGACTGGTAGAAGGGTGGCGAGGGGGAACAGGGCAGAAGCAAAATCAGGTTTGGAGAGCGGGTCTCCACTCTCGCGAACAAACCTTTGCTGAATGGGCGGGAGTGCTGAAAAGCGGTGCAGCCAGAGGCTGCTTAAGGGACCTCCTGCCCATCATCTTGATCTGGCGAGTCGGGCGGATGGGATCAGGTAACAACTATGATGAGCAAACCAAACCCCTGATTAACCTACTCAATGCGAGGTGAAGACCGTAAGAGTTCAGTCAATTATCTTGTCAGTTTTTATTAGGTGATCAAGTCAAGATAGCAGAGCGATTACGTGACCTGTTGGAAATCCGGTTCCCCCAGGAGACTGTCCCGATCCCGAACTAGATCTTTCCCAGCCAGTACAAGCCGCGGACCATTTACCGGCTACACGACCGGCTCGCTCTGTTAAGGATATCGCGGCCTGCTTTACCGGAGACCGGAGCAATCCTCACTGGAGAAACGACTAGCCCAGAAGCAGTAGTCTGAAGGAGGTCCAGATGTGGCTCTATCCTAGGGTACGGGTCACTCTCTCGCACATGCGAACCAGACAAGGAGCGGGTTTCTCTCCCCAAGACAAAATTTTCTGGTGAGTGTCTTTTAGGGTCAAGTTAAATTAGCAGTCCCAATTTTATGGTTTTGATTTTTAGGTATTTTTCAAAAACAACAATTTCCTAAAGATTTTTTCATTTCTCTTGGTTATTTAAGTGCAGAAACGGGGGGAGAAGTCGAAAAAGCCGATGCGCGAAAAATCAATGATACATGCAGAGTAAGAAATGCGTACCTGACTCCAGCAGTCTACATGCAATATGATCTGCGCATAATTGAAAGATAGTAATAAAACTACCTAAATGATGCAAGCAGAAATCCGGGCCCCAACAAGCAGTTCTACTCGAAATAACAATGGCTAAATGGTCAACAGGAGGGGTCTGTGTCCAGTCTCGGATGCCGATCGGCGCCCGCCACAACGGGTCCTGCCAGCGCTGTATACGACCTCTAGCGGCTCGGGACCCCTCAAGTGACCAGATTGTCTTTTTATTAATCTTTTTATTTTGGTTCAATTAATGGTCTATAGGTACTGGTAAATTTATTAGGTGTGCGGATCCTACTAATTACGACGCAATCATGCGAAAATCCTAAGCTAAGGCTGAAATCCGCGAGAATCAATAAGGTAGGAAATAAACAATAAAAACTGCGTAAAAAGCCGTGAAAAATCGAGGGGTCTCCCGAGCACACAGGTGCTCAGCGAAACAGACCCCGAGAGTCTAAGCGTCCGTCTATCTTGTACCTGTATTATTACAACAGTTCAAATAAGTGATGAAAATAAACTAAGCTAATCTAAACTTATCCGCACTCCTGTTGTCTCCTAGCGCTCTCTTGCAGCTCCGTGCAGAAGGGAGCCGTCTCCGATTCTCGCGGTTGCGTCGGTTCCTCTAGAGGAGCCCTCGCAAGTAAACAACAAAGTGTCACAAACAAAGTAAATAAAGCAAATAAACAAAATAGGGTATATGTGCAAAAATGTGCAATAAAAATAAACACTTAAAAGAAAATAAAAATAAAAGAAAAACGAAAAGCCGCAAAAAGCTGCGGACGAAGAAAAAGCCGCGGAAAGCCGGAAAAAGAAAACTAAACAAAATGAAAATAAAACCGACTACTAAGCAGTGCTCCCCGGCAACGGCGCCATTCTGATGAGCCGCCCGATAGACTAAGGTAAATATATCACTAAGGTCGTTGCGACCTCAATCACTCGGGGCTCAGAGTCAATCAAGAAAACGAAATCAGACCACCAATCGAAAAGACAAAAATCAGTGAAAACCAAAATAGCGGTCTTGCTATGTGATTAACATGGTATTGCACCCAGGGTCGGTCTCAAGGAGCACGAGTTGGCCTCACGGCCTACGAAGTAGTCAGAAATAAAAGAAAACAAAAACAAGTATTTTTGGTGGTTTTTAAATATTTATATATATATTTTTTTATTTTTAATAATAAAGAAAGTAATAAAAGATCAAAAACAAGCACTAATCAACAAATTATTTAAGTGCCCAATTCTCCAAAAATTCAAACAAAAACTTTTTTAAGTTTTTAGGGTTTTTACTGTTTTTGGTGAATTTTTGAGATTTTTATAATTTTTATATATTTTTCTAAAAATAAAATAAGGCAAAAAAGTAGCAAACAGTCCAGCCAGACTTCAAAGGGCCATGAAAAATATCAAATGGTCCTATAATAGCCTGGAGATAATTTTTATGAGAAATAGATATAACACATAAAATTTAGAAAAAATAGTTTATTATTTTTGGAGTTTTCTATAATTTTTTATAATTTTTATGAGTTTTCAGTGTTTTTTAATTTTTATGGTTTTTCTATATCCAAAAATTGCCAAAAATTCACAGAAACTCAAACACACAAAAACAAAAAAAACATCATTTTTTTGGAATTTTTAAAAGAGTTTTATATTTTTTGTGATTTTCAAATCTGGACAGAAGGAAAAATAACAATTTTTGAATTTTTAAAAATACTAAAACACCTCAAAAATGTAACAAATTTTTGGTGAAAGTTTTACACAGTTGCAGGAGCCACGTGTCTAATTTTCACGTGATTTGGACGTAATTTGATATTTTATTTAAATCAAAAAGGGGCTCACAGTACATAGGTACCTATCCGTAATAAAAGTATCATCAGTGGATGAAAAGTAATAAATCCAGAAAGTTGGGGGTCTCTCGTGTAAAAACTCCAAGAACACACGTGCGTTGCACGTGTACTGGGCACGAAGGGACCTAGATGTAAGAAAACTTAATTCTAGGGGCTTATTAGCAACACATATTAAAAGCCCAGAGAATAAGTTGCAAAATACCCAACAAATTCAACACATGTTGAATAAAAGCATTCACAGGGGTATGGTTGCAAATATCAGAAAGTAAACTTCCATTCCATAACACAGAATTACAAGCCCATATAATGTAATTTGTCCAAAAATCACGTGACGAAGCACGTGTCTCA
Source organism: Ottelia alismoides (assembly GCA_037367405.1). Classification (NCBI taxonomy): domain Eukaryota; kingdom Viridiplantae; phylum Streptophyta; class Magnoliopsida; order Alismatales; family Hydrocharitaceae; genus Ottelia; species Ottelia alismoides. The sequence goes on along the minus strand of JAZKJV010004323.1, from coordinate 388,954 downwards.
CACAGGCAGGGACGAAAATCCAAATATCAGAAAGGTTAAGGTCCTAAGTGCAATATTCCCAAAATAAAAACAACTGAGACATATATTTATAGGACTATATTATAAAAACAAAATGACAGGGGCCTAAGTATAAATTACCCCTTATTATCAGAGGGACGGGGGCGTGCCACGTGGCTAATCGGACGGTGCTGGAGCAAGGGCAACCCTTCGTCTGGATGGACGGCGAGGAGGAAGCCACGTGGAGATCGGACGATGATGGATATCGGACTCCTCTTCGTCTGAACGTGTGGTCTGGATCAAGCCTCAGATAGATTGGACGGTTGGCGGCTGCTCCTCAAATAGATGGTCTGGATCACCCCTAGAGCTCCGAGGATGAACGGACGGCGGATGAGGGTCCTGGAAGAACACTTCGCCGGCGAGCTTCGCCGGCTCCGTGCGTGCGGTGGAGGCCTCCTCACCAGCTACTGAGATATGGAAAGGCTCCGCCGTGATGCTCCGCAGCGACTGGGATCCTCCGATGAGACCGGAGATAACCGGAGTGGTCTGGCGACGTCGGAGTCTCGAAGCTCCTGGGCTCGAACTCGACGACCCTCAGATGGGTCGCACTGACCTGCAAAACATCCTAGGAAGCTTCCTGGATCGAGGGCAAACTGCCTCTACCTGGTTAGAGGTGGAATGGGTGGCTGGCGAGTCGAGATGGGCGACCTCCGGCGAGGCGACGGCGATGAAGGTCGAGCCTTGGTTCCGGGGCGAACCATGGTGGGTGCGTGGGTGCAAAAGGTGGATAGGGGTCTCACAAGGATGACGGTCGGGTCGGATGAGCGGAACGATGATCGGAGTGGACGTAATCAATGAAAGATGAAGATGGGTCGAATTGGGCGTAAGCGAAAATTAAGGGAAACCAGAAGGATTCAGGTTTACCTGATGGATGCAATCAATTGGGAATGAGCTCACGGAGCTCAAGGGGTCCTGGCCTCGAGGAAGCGTCGAGTTACATTGATAAGCGCACCTCACGGCAGCGCACGGCGGCGGATGTCGCCGGATCAGTGGCGGAGGGCTCCCTCTCCTCTCTTTGACACGCCAATCGATAGCTGTCACTCTAAGGATTAGGGTGGAGGTCGTGGGAAGAAGGATGCAGGGCCAAAGATGCGTGAAATGGCGGCCGGAGCAGGAGCTATATAGTGGTGCAGGTCCAGCTAAATGGAGTCGGGCATGGATGCATGGAGCACGGGCCCCAAGAATCCACCCCGGGCGAGGGTCTCGGATAAGAAAGGATCAAATGGAGCCTCGGGTTTAGGGATTTGGCGATCGGATCAAGTGGGGAAAAAATAGGAGAAATCGGGTCGGGGCAACAAGATCCGACTCTGGCGGTCTTGGGGGAGAGTTGACCGGGGGTCAACATCCCCCATGGACCAATCAGAGCTCGCAAATCATAAAGATTTAAAAATTCAATAAAAAATAGTAAATGAAATTATTTCAAAAAACTTAAAACATGAAAAATGTTTATTTATTTTTAAATTATATTTTAGTGATTTTTATTTTTTAAATAAAAATTATGTATTTACAATATAGTATTATTATATACAGGTATATACAATATGAATTTTTTATTTTTGATTTTTAATTATTTATTTTTATATATTTTATTCCAATCTTATATTTTATTTATTTATAGAATAAAATTTGGAATAATAGGGTTTTTTTATTTTATTTTTAATAAATATCTACAAGGGTTAAATAAATAGTTTTATATACATATATACATGGTATCTATACAATGTGGATTTTGATTTTATTTCTTTTTATTTTATTTTTGTTTTTCGAATTTTTATTTTATTTATTTACATCATGGAATAAGGGATGTGAAAATATTTTTATGGGTCTTTAATTATTTATTTAAAAGGTGATAAAAAATAGGTGAGTGGTTCTATGTACATGGCATGTATACAATGATGAAGGGAATTTTTATTTATTTTTATTTTTATTTTGTCTATTTCATTTTTATTTTAATTTTATATTTACAAATATATACAAATAAATAAACACCCATTTTTATTCTGAATAAGAGGAAAATAAATTTTATTTATTTACTGGTATATGTACAAACACATGAGCTTCCCTATCTCTCTCTACTTGGGTTCTTTAGCGGTCAGGCCCATGCTGAGCCCTTTATTCTTTTATTTATGCACAAAAACATGCTAATTATGCATATTTACACAATGCATGCAAGATGATAATTATTGCTATTTACAACTATCTACATGTGGTTTGCATAGGTTTTGTAGCTACAATAAAAGAATAAAGAGTGATGAATGGGTATTCATCAGTATCCCAATGGTGTAAGGTCGTCGATTTATTGGGAAAAAAGAGGAAAAGAACTTTGATCTCTTCTTTCGGAGAAATCAGTGGCTCACGACGAATGGAAAGAAACATTCTATATTTGATCTCGAAGTCCTTAAAGTGCACTTCTTCCAGTCTTTTGACTTGTAGGAATGACATAATGCCCATCCATGTTCCACTCGGCTAAGGAAGCATCGTTTTTTAATCCCTCTCGGTACGTCACGGTTGGGGGAAGGGGGGCCAGCCCCAGGAAGGGCTAGTATTTGTATAATGTCAATCATCAATGTTCTCGAGATTCTCAATCTTCCGGGAAGGGATCGAAGGCCCTTCCCAGCTTGAAAGTGAACTTGTTCGCTCCTCCCAAAGAGTGACATCCACAGCCACGGAGGGTGTAATGAAATCATTTCCCAGCCAGGTTATATACTGATTGGATGCATTTCCGTTGTTCCAACTTAAACAAACCTCAGGAGGGTCATCTCAATTCTAAAGAAGCTCACTCGGTGTTTTCAGTGAGAGGCATATGCACATTCACCGGCAGAAAGAACAAAGGGGTGGGGGAGCACCTCATTCTCTTGTTTAGTCTCCCAAAGAAAAAAGAAGAGTCGGAGGGACTTTCTCTATTTCTCTTCGGTATAACCCATACCCAAAGAGTTCTCCCAAAGGTGCACACTAGGTCCCCCTACGCTCGACGCGCAGTTCTTGCCTGAAGTCGAGACCAGAGCATGTAGCCTTCCCCCATGCACTTCGAAGCATCTTTGGAAGCAATCATTTCACATCCTCTTTCTTGCACACAGACGAACCCCCCGACTCTCGCCCTGAGAAAATGAGATATCTTATAGTATATATAGCATTAAGAATCCGGATTTCCCCATATATATAGTGGGAAGGTCATGCTCGATCGAGTGGAGTGGTCCGCCTCTGAGTTCTCACAGTCGGATGAAAAGGAACTACTAAATAAGGAGTAGGTAAATGGGCTTGTCTTTTTTTCAGGGGAATAGGGGAATGAAACTATTGACAGAGACTCCCGGCATTCCCGGCTTATCGCGTTTATTACTAAGTTTTCCCTATAAACCTTTTGACCCTTCTCTTTCTAATCCTAAGGCCCTCTTCCTTCGTCCTCTAAGGCATAGGCTCCAATCTTCCGAGGAGAGGGAGTTGAGCGGTTCTCTCTCATAGTCGCACATACAGACAGCAGAAGTCAATCAGAGCTCAATCCAGGGGGTGGACCATGCATTCATAGATCAATAATCCTTTTCCGGACAACAATGCAAGATGCTTTTTCTTTGACATTTGCTTTTCCCACTCTCTTGTCTTCTTTCCTCTTGTCACCCTTTCTGCTACACCGTCCGTCTGACGGTAGAAGCAGCTCCTATTTACTAAGAGATCTTCCACTTCTTGGTCTTCCAATCATCTCACTAAAAAGGTGAGGGGATGAATCAGACCAACTTTATTTCGCCCGACCTGCTCTTTGTATATCAGTTTGCTCCATCTGACAAGGGGAAGATAGCAACAATGGCAAGCTTCCCTGCTTTTTTTAGCAGCTGTATGGAGTCGAAGGTGAAGGTTTTCGCTCGACATTTGATTTAAAACAACATATTTGATTATCAAAATATAGCTGCGAATGTTCGCTACTATATGAATATGTTCGTTTTTGAATAAGAAATATGTTGTTAAAAATGGAAAAAGTGCGTCAGGCTTGGAGGAAGAAGGGGGGAGGTAGCACGCAAATGAGCACTGAAAAGGGTTGATGTGTCCTCGCGTGTCCACAAGGTACTATAAAAGCCTTCCAGGGCCGTGAAGCGGGGGCTTCCGAACATGGCCCCTCCCGTCCCCGAGGACTATCTCATAACAGGGGGAAGGCACGTACTAGGATATACAATGGGAATCCATAAGCTCTGGCCTATCTTTGAGGCCTTAAATATTTAATAAGAAGGTGTACTTTTCTTCTTTCTGTCGTGGCCCCGTTCCCCCCTTCTGATGCTGCTTAGACGGATTATTGTAATCCAAGTCGGATGTTGCTTTTTTGAATTTTCTTCTTGATTTTCCCACGTAGTTCGTCGGTCAAACCAATGATTCTCCTCTTCGTGAAGTCATATAGAGAGTCTTCGCTTTTTCTAGTACTACTTCTAGAAATTCCATGAAAGAACCATCCCTTCCTATTTCAAATGAGAACAAAAAGCCTTCTATACCACTTCACGTTAGGGGGCACTTCACTTTAAAGCTCACTCGACATTTATATGATGTTATTTGTCTTTTTCCCATTCTATAATGATATTGATTTTCTCAGGGTTCTCACTTCGACGCCCAGATGTATAGTACGAGTTGGCGACAAACTGACTTATATAATAGTCTCGCTGGGGTGAAGGGGTGGTCTACATACAACCGGGACAAAGTGGGTTATGATTGAATATCAAAGGCATTCTTTTCATTTCGTAGATCCATGTCCATGGCCTATTTAGGGTTCACTCGGAGCTTTGGCAACCACTGTTGGAGGTGTGATGTACATGCACTCATTTCAAGGGGGTGCAACACTTCTCAGTTTGGGCCTCATATTTCTCCTATATACAATGTTCGTATGGTGGCACGATGTTCTACGTGAATCCACGTTGGAAGGACATCATACAAAAGTTGTACAATTAGGACCTTGATATGGTTCTATTTTGTTCATAGCATCGGAGGTTATGTTCCTTTTTGCTCTTTTTCGGGCTTCTTCTCGTTCTTCTTTGGCACCCACGGTAGAGATTAGAGGTATTTGGCCCCCAAAAGGGATTGGGGTTTTAGATCCTCGGGAAATCCCTTTTCTTAATACCCCTATTCTCCCTTCATCCGGAGCTACCATAACTTGGGCTCATCATGCCCTCCTCACAGGGAAGGAAAAAGGGGCAGTTTACGCTTTAGTAGATACCGTTTTGCTGGCTCTAGTATTCACATGCTTTCAAGGAGTGGAATATTACCAAGCACCCTCCACGATTTCTAATAGTATTTATGGTTCAACCTAACATGCTTTCATGGTTTTCATGTGATTATAGGTACTCTTTTCTTGGTCATATGTGGTATTCACCAATATCTTTGTCATCTGACCAAGGACATCACGTTTGCTTTGAGCAGCTGCATGGTACTGGCAATTTGTAGACGTGGTTCGGTTATTCCCATTTGTCTCAATATATTTGTGGGGAGGTATATGAAAGAAGGAAGAATAAGTAGATTGAGGTTATATTCTCTCGAAAAGACATGCTTTTTCAAAGAATGACTACCCCCCCAACCTTCCTCCCTTTCCCCCAAAATCCCTCACATCCCTCCCTGGTAGATCATGTTCACCAATAAATGCCTTTGCCTTGGATCTTTTTTAATAGCTCTTTTTCTTAGGTTATTCCGAGGATCGAGAATTTCCTTGGCTACTACGATGGAAGGAACCATTTTTATTAGGGGCTGAGCCCCTATTTGAGTAAGGAGCAAGCAACCTCTTTTGCCCTTTCCGGCAGGGCTCTGATCAGATCGTCAGGAGGAATCTTTGATTCATGGCTGGAGATCAAGGCACAGATCGGTCTGATCTGCCTAGGGAACTATCCTCTGGGCATATTACCTAACCTACTATGATTCTCACCACGTCGACATATTATTCAAAAGTCACTCGTATCTTGCTTTCGTTTATGGTACTAGTATCTTCAACTCCACTCTTCGAGGGGACTCACAATGACTTTCGGGCTGCCCCCCCAACCTTCCCCCAAGGAAAGGGGTGACGATCTGTTCCACTGAAACTTCATGTCAGGTCATTCAGCAACGTCTTTCTCTGGTCAATGTCATGATTTTCGAAACTCTATAAGCGGCTGGTCATAGCGAGGGAGGGGTCGATAGATGGATCTGTTTTTGGGAAAAAAGAGGAAGCACTGAGGGGTAGTAGGTCCAAGAATGTAGGTGCAGTATTCGCAAGCGGCTGGTATTCCGCAACTAGACATAATTCAATCCAGCAACCGAGGCACGTTGTGTTAAAGTAGAGTTTTGCCCTGAGCTATGAAGATAGGAAAGAAGCTCCTTATGGGCTCATCTCAAAGTTGATTTAATATAGTTCTGACGATCATTACTAGTTGGAAGGCCTAGTATGGATGGGAAGGATGGCAAGGAGGTATACTGGCAGAGCAGGAAGATAGGCAAAGGGGGAAGCGGCTAGAACTTCTCCTCCATCTTTGCGTACCACTATTAAGAAGGCTAGTATCATACCACGAATCAAGCGATTAGAAACTCATGTCAGGAGTTGGTTAACTTATGTCTACGGTCGCTATTCCTTATCAACAGAAGCGTGCTTAAGGATCGAAAGACGACCTCAACACAAGTCCTCTTCTTCCTCCCTCTACGCTCCGCTTCGAGTCGTTGAATGAGGATTCGAACAAGAAACAGAGGTGGAGAACACTGTCCTCAAGAAAGAATTTAGTCTCTGTGGGCCGAGGAGAAAGAAGATAGCCCAAGAAAGGACTCTAACCAGAGCCAAGTAGACAGATAGCCTTGCAGGGACCAAAGGGGAACCAATTACCAAGCCGGTCCAAGCTCCGCTCGGTGATTAGACATAGGATTGCTCCTTCTATGGTCCAGCGAGTTAGACTCGTGCTTCACCATAAGGTGCATGCTGGAGGAGTGCACTAGACCCAGGGTCGTAGGCAGGACGTCAGCATTCACTACATATCAGTTTGAGGGCAAGACGACTTTCTCAATCGTGCCCAGAAGCGCTAATCACGAGCTAAACTCTAGAAGATATATAATAGCCTCTAAATTCTATCTAAGAGTGCATCCTTTATTCATAATATTATGTCATTTTAATTCGGTTCAGTGACGTGAAGTAGTAGCAAGAAAAAGGCAAGTAAGCAAAGGAGCCAAAACCCTAGTCAGTGCGAGTGTGTGAGTGCACAGAGACTAGAGTAGGTATGGCTTCGGTAAGTGCCTTTGCATTTAAGCATAGTAAGAGAGATTTCTTTATGAAAGATTTCGAGCTATAATTATATAATAAACTAACTAAAAGCAAAAAGAAGGTCATGACGTTGACGAATAGGACTAGTTTCAGGCTTATGACTATATATTTAGGTCTGTCGACCCCTCTACAGATCAACCTAGGCCTTCTCTCTTATTTTTTGAACAGCGTACTTTTTCGAGCTAAGCAAGGAAGCAAAGATCAAGGAGCCGGCCTCTTTCGAGGTTGTCCAGACGAGATTCTCTTCCCTTCCTTATATAGTGTTGATTCGATAGATGATTAGAGGGGCAAAGCTGCTCTTGTCTGAATTTTGACCACATCTTAGGCTACCGTGAGCACATTTTGAGTTGTCTGGTTCCCGGGTGCCTATACGATTCTGCAGGATTCTACTTGACCAGTCAGTAGTGGAGTGGTCTAATCCAGGGTGTAGCGATAACCATACGTTCAACTCGAGGATGCTGTATAGGCAACTATAAAGACTAGTGTCTCAAAGACAAAGAAAGGTACATAATCATTGATGAAGAGAAAGGCATAGGGCTCGGCTTGCAGCAAATCTCTCGACACACCTTAGAGATGTCAGCTTTCAGAGATAAACCAAGCCCCCAAAAAGCCAAAAAGCACTTTTCTCTAAAAACCTCTAAGAAAACTATATAATATTTATAGAAGGCGATCTATCTATGTGAATCTCTATGCCTAAGACATCAAAGGCTTCACCCTCATCTTAAAATTGAGCTTTCGAAAATCCCTTAGTGTCATGCAGTAACACAAGATCACTACTTGCAAACAAGATGTCATCCTGAATGCTAAATCTGAACTGACTCCAACTAACCTGAAGATATATACACTGATCAACAATGTTTTCCTTGATGAAATTTTCTTCTTTTTGGTGCTAAGATCAAAAGTTGAGAGGGATGGATTTTTTGAGAAGGGCCATAGATTGATTTCTTGAACTTGCAAACGAGGTCTTCTACCTCTGAGAAACCTTCAGGTTTCACAAACATCAAGATCCCTGATCTAGAATATTAGGAATGAAAAGATCTGAAATGAAGCTCTAAGTCAAAATGAGCCACCAATGCCCTATAATGATGTCCTCTAAAAGAGTCCTTCTGAGACACAGGAGAGAAGGTCGAAGTCTAATCACCTTTTGACCCTCAATCTGTTATCTCTCAATGTTGCCTTTGGAGTCAGTCTTGATCTTCCCACTTGCACCCACCATCTGGCAACTCTACCACCTGAGGTTGGGGAGGCATTGCTTTCATCATGAGGACGCTCTTCAGCTACCTCTTGACATACCTGATGAGGTGGCTCTTGTTGTATGTTTGTGATACCCATCGGTATGCATGGGATAACTCTTTGGTCATTTGACGAAGGCTTCAGTCATTCGATCAAAAGTTGCTCAGAACTCCCACAGATTAAGTCATCCTCAAGATACTTGGCAGTGTCGGTCTCATTGATACAAGTAGGAAGTGAAGGACAGTCAAATCTATAACCCTCGTCAAAGGTCAAATACGCACTCATTGTCCTTGTATCTCACTTCTTCTCTTTTGGGTTATACAATGATGCGGACATCCCCAAGGGTCAAATTAGGTTTCCTTCTTGTCCACAACTCGGAGTCTTTTGAAAAGCCTTAGCTTACTTATCTATCTCCCTATGATCTTTGAACGACTCTTAGTCTATGGCAGGAACCTTCTATAATAGGCTTCAGCCCACATAAACAAAGGGAGAGAAGTGTTACTGATCATACTTCTGACAAGGGTCCAATTTCCCCTTTCAGCTACTCTAACTAGACTATAGGGCTGGGTCGACCTGGCATGGAATATTGTGGGACAATGACCTCAAGGTCCAAAGGACCTGCCATCCTTCCAGTTTAAGTGTGCCTACCTTCGTACTCACCACCTCGATCTGATCTTACCACTTTAATAACCCGCCTTAAAGACCTTATTGAAAAGGCATCAAGTGCTTCTTCTTTCTCAGATAGCAAGTAGATGTAACCATATCTAGAGTGGTCATCAGTAAATGTGATGATCTCGCCACGGTGGACCACAAATATCTGTATGAATTAATTCCAAAGTTCCATTACACCGTTTTGCACTTTTCTCAAAGGTCTTGGTCAGTTTCCCCTTTATGCAGTCCATGCGGATTCAGAGATCAGTGAAATCTCAATTGGGAAGAAGAAAATTATTCACTAGCCTTCGAATCTTCTCTTCTGAAATGTGCCCCAACCTGGCTGAGAAGGGACAAAGCCGTCCTAACTATCTGATTTTTCATTGACCCTCTTTTGTCCCTCAGTTATGAATTCCTTATATCTTGTATTATCTAAATGAACCTCATATATCATCAACCACCATTCCAGATCCGCGAGAACGTCCCACCAATTATTATATAGTGATTATGGAAACCTCATAGTCATTCAAATTCAAACGTCAACCTCCAGTCTCGAAACAGAAATGCAGTTTATAGAGGGAATCGAAAATGCGTTCTCAGGCTCTATAGTCAATCCGGAATCGAGTTGAAGACTACATCTTCCTACTGCCTCCATGCGTGAATGTAATCCATTGCCTGAGTAGACAAAGCGTTCACTTACTTGGAGTCATGTGGCTTTTGAAGCCTCGCAAGGTGCACGTGACAAGTGGAACCTGAGTCAATCCACCAGGTATATCTAGGAAGAGTACAATTCAGCTTATCGCAAACAGAGGCAAATTTTTGACCTTTCTTTGCCTTCTCGTACTTAGGATCATTTTTCGCCTGACTCCCACTTTTTTTGAGCTTCTTGATAGCTGGGTTTTTCTTGCCTTTCTTCTTAAATGGATGGTCTTTCATCTCGGTTTGAATGCCTCGACTCAATCAATAACCTCAGGCATGATTTGAAAGCAATAACCGTCAAACAGCTCGAACTCTCCACCGCAACATTTTCTTCTTTTGAAAAACCCGCAAAAAATAGTACATCATCTTAGTTGGTTTAATGCTTCTCTTACGGTCTTGCATATGTTCTTGGTTTTGCCTGATCTCGAGAGTTCAACTATGGAACTTTCTCTTCTCAATCTCGATCTCAAGCACCTCAGTTCACAAAAGAATGCACTTTGCTAAGCCTACTACTCAACTCAGTCAATCTCTTTTGATCGTAAACATGTCAAGATGTGGTGTCTAATTGTTGATTTTTTCTCTTATGCAGGGACTCGATCCTAAGCTTCACCCTCAGATCCACGTTCGAGCAACTAACTAGATATAAGATTCTGAAGAAGAAGGAGAAGCTTATATGACGGTTGCTTTTGCTGGAGCGAAGACTTTCATCCCCATCCTCTTCCTGCTCTGAACTCCTTTCTCATGTCAAGGACTCAATGCTCAGGTGCTAGAGCACCCTCACACTCAAGGGACCACACAGAATTGTGTGTACCATGCAATGTTTTGGCTTTTTTCGTCAGGTCATCATATCCTGCAAGAACATGCATGAGGGTGATCTCGATGGTCAAGTCTTCCATCCCTAACCATTTTTCTGAATATATAAGCATCAATATATCTAATCTCGACTAACCTATGTTGAGTTGTAGGACATTTCCTAGCTAGGTTATGTGCAATTAATACTGGAAGTCCGCACATTTGTCTGGAAGGCCTTTCTAGTATCACTCTCCTGCCTCCTTTCTTGCTTGAACCTTCTCTGGTCACCTGTGGCTAATTTTCTCTCTCTCTCTCTCTACTTTATTAAATATCAAGATGAAATATGAAGAAAAAGGATCTCACTTTGATCTAAGTTATAAAAAACACTACTGAGTTCTCTCGACAACTAGAATACATAATTGCGAATATAAAGCTATCTGTATTTTCATCCCCCTAAATATGTCCTTGTCATTTCTATATTTCCTTATTTGAAAAATGATATAAAACAACTCAACTAGATAATATAAGAAACCATTATCTTCAATTAGATTATAGCTTGAACTGAAATTATAGCTTCAAGTTCGGGGTTATCTTGGCCCCCTATAATGACGTCTTTCTATTTGATTTGAATTCAGGGGACAGGGTTTTTTGCTTTTCTTAAGGTCATGGGGAAAGTTTGTTTCATAATTGCATAAAAGGCTTCGTACCTCCTTCTACCTCCCTTCATCTTGGACTATAGCTCCCAACTATATATTAGGGCTCCATCCTTGATTCGTCAACCTATTTGAAATACTATATAAAAGGGGTGGAGCATGGTTTGGGATGTGCGGAAGCTTTCTGAGGACACAGGGACTGAGATCGAAGCTTATTATAGAGGGCTTCTCTTTCTGTTCGTATGTAAATCCACAGCTGACTGAGCGGTCTAACTTGTACAAGGGAGCTAGATATGCCGGGTCGACATGAGCGGGAAGGGTGGTAGGAGTGGCATCAGAGGATGACTTCGGGATCAAAATATCTAAGCCTGAAAAGTGCATGTCCAAATAGTCAACGCTGACCTGTGAAGCCTTGGTTCTTGCCAAGACCGCTCTCCTTCGTCAACTCCTAGCTCGTCGCCCGGATATATAGTGCGAGTTGGTGACTCTCGGAGAGGGTCAAGAGACAAGACCTTGTCGTGTCATTATTTGATTGATTGAGATATTTCATTGAGTAGAGCAAAGGACTTCCTCGCGGGAAAATGAGAAGACAAAGCCATTGATTGATGGAGTTGAAGAGTCGTTGAGGTAGTTTCAGTAGTAGAAGGTAAGAAGTCGATTCCTATACCTATTCTCGGTCTCACCTTTCTTGCCGTAGGCACCAATAGCAAGAAGGTCTGACTCCTAACTACTAATAGGTAATGACGGAGATAGAGATTCCTGGCCAACCTATTAGTAGAAACATTAGCTACGAGGTATGATGGAAGGCTTGGTTCCTTCCTCCGGATAGCCGCTTCGCTTTCTTTTTTCTTCTTCACTCCACTCACTTGGAACTGCTGACTAGAAAAGAGGATGTACCCCCTTGTTATTGATTGATAGTAGGACCCCCCGAAGCCCCGACACCCTTCCCCCCCATGGGCCCCCAATGTCCGAGGACCCTTGCAAGCTCCCCTTCTGTAGTCGTCTCTAATTGACATCATACAAATCGCTAGCCCTACCCAGACATAGATCAAACTAGTTGGTTCATGAGACATGTGAAGTCAAGTGGAGGTCGGGAGTTCTTTCGTTCAGCCCCCTGTCTAGGCATACACCTTTTTTTCTCGGCCTCTTTTCTCATTCTTCTGGCTCGAGTGGGCCAGCGGCCTCCTCTCGTTGGGATTGGGTGCTTTAACCAATCTGCCATGGATGCGCGGAAGAGTAAACTAGGTCATTTTTGTTGCGGAGAAAGGGTCTTCTCCAAATACTGATGTCTAGTATACCAGCAAGGAGACCTTGCGAACAACAATCCATTTGGACTTCGGGCCGGTCCCCTTTCCCGGGTCCTGATCGTCGCGGGCGACTATCTATCTATTTCTCCAAACACAATATCTTGTGTACCTATGACGGTGACTACATCCACTGGCATGTGATGTTTGGATATATAATCGAGTCCTTGTGAATGGGCAGAGCCTGGTGCTCTTATTTGATGACGGTAGGGATGATTGCTTCCATTACTGACCAGAAAGACACCAAATTCTCCTTTAGGAGCTTCCACTGCGGTATAGGTAGATGGAGCTGGTACATAAAAACCCTCTGTATAAGGTTTGAAATGGTGAATTGAGGTAGATTATACTGAGGCCGACGGTGGAAAGAAAAAATCGTGGCGTCGATCCCATCTCTCTCCAGACCTAACGTGGTAGTTTCCCATCATGGGTCTTTCAGTATATAGATTGAGCCATTGCCAAGGATCCCAGTCTTGTCGAAGGTGAAGGTGAAGTCCTTGATATTGCTCAGTTGATCGATCAGGCTCTGCGTCCTTGGGTCATCCTCCCTCAGCTCCCCTAAAGCGCTTCGCGGAATCGAAGTCCATCGTGTTAGCGAAGCTTTGTCTTACCCCGGGAGCTCGCTTCCAGTGCTCAGCTTAGCAGAAAGTGAGTGCTCTGCACTGATTTCTTTTCTTCTCCCCCGAGCAGCCTTATCGTTTGTGCTTCTCCCACACTCGGCTAAGTCGTCGAACCTTTGTGCCAAATATATAAATAATCGAGCTTTCTTAGTAGCGAAAGCGCTTAGCCCCTCCTGTCAAAGGACAAGAAAGAGCACCCTGCCTGCAAACATCACTTTCTATTAGTCGACGCCCCCCCCCCCCAGCAATTGCGGGCATTTCGAAATGCAACAAAAGACTGAAAGTGGTCCTTCCATCTTTCTCTTAATCTGACTGCGTTCTGCAAAAAGTAGCCCTCTGGAAAGAAAGGTCATGTTTCAACCAGGGGTGGGTGTGTACTTACAGACTCTACGAGTTGCAAGTGAATGGTTGCGTGGAGAACGGAACAAGCCATTTTCTTCTTCCCTCCCCTGAGGGCAATTTCTTCGCACCTTACTACCCCTTATCTGATGTTATCTTTGTCAAGCGTGGCCGCGATCTTGCCGTCACGGAAGCCTTTTCCCGGTGCGTGGAGTCCCACCCCAACGAGGAAGGTGTTAGTGCTTTCTTTCTCATGGAGTGTAGGCGGAGACCTCTTTTTGTGCTACTCCTACGGGAAGAATCAAAGGTCTGGATTTCAGCTTCTAAAGGCTGCCCTCTCTCGGCTGGATGTTGGTCCAGCCTACTACAAGGATCCCGTATCCCGTATTAAGTGCTTTCTCCCTCCTGGGTATTGTGGTTCCTATGCCGCCACCTTTCCCGATCCTTTTCTTTTATTGCTTCGACCCACGAAAAGTGGATAAGATGGCCGCACTCCAGCTCACTCAACGAATGGGATGGCAGTGGTCCACCGGCAAGCTCGTTCTAATCGTCAGACGCATCACATTGGAATCCTGAAGAACCACCATGAACGCTACCGTGCGTGCTCCAGCGACGCCGTAAGGCACCACCCAGTTGTGCCAGCAGCCAACTCCGACATGTCAGCTTAGTGGTACTCATCAAGCCACAACCATGTCTAGCTTCCCAACAAGGGTTCCTTTTCCCCCAGAAGCCCCCTCTGACCCCCTTGAGGGAGAAATCCTTCACCTTTTTCAGATCAAAATCTTCTTATATACTAGTAACGAAGGGAAGAAAAGAAACAACCCTGAATAAATTGGGGTTCCCAATGCTTCTCCACATCCAACGAGATGCGTCAACCTCGGGATGCTTGACTCCTAACCCATGGTTCCGAGACGGAGCGTAACCTGAGTCTCGACTAATAACAGCGATGACCTACGTTTCACACGGCGCACGATTCCATGGATAGTTGAATTCAGGATCGTGATGGAGGGTATAGCTTACGATCAGCAGCTTTGATCATGCCCCCCTGCATTTTCTCCAGACATTGCACAATGATCCGAATACTTTGTCGCATCTCTTCGATACGGATACGGTAACGATCATAGCAATCTCCCCTGGTACCTACCGGTACGTCAAAATCCAATTGTTCATAAATATCTTATGGTGTTGCTCTTCGCAAATCCCAGCATACCCTAGAACCTCTTAACATTACACCACTGAATCCCCAATCCTTTGCTTGTTGTGCAGTGACAGTACCAATATCCACTAATTGTTGTTTCCAGATACGGTTGCCGATTAACATCTCTTCAAATTCATCGATACGATTAGCAAATTGTTGTGTGAAGGAATCAATATCTCGACATAAGCCAAGAGGCAGATCTTGTGCCACTCCACCAGGTCGTATGAAACTGGCATGCATCCTGGCTCCCAAGACTCTTTCATAGAATTCCAATAATTTCTCCCGCTCCTCAAAAGCCCAAAGGAAGGGAGTTAATGATCCCATATCCATAGCATGAGTAGTTAAAGCAAGTAAATGATTTAAAATTCGAGTGATTTCAAAGAATAAGACTCGTATATATTGAGCTCGTAAAGGTACTTCGCAATTCAAAAGTCTCTCTACGGCTAAAGAATAAGCATGTTCTTGGGCCATCATAGAAACATAGATAGGGTCAACGACAGAATGAACAACGAAACTTGACGACAGCTTTTTCGTACACGTTCACTTGCATCACTTAGACAAGTGCTCTCCGAAACGTGCAATAAGGTCAACCATAACACGGCTCTCCCACTTGAGTGACCCGAGACCTAGGCCGGAAAATGGCATCATTTTTTTGAGGCCCTGCCAGAAAAGGGAGAAGTCTGGAGCCTTACTATATATTTCCCATAGATCGGGGGCAGGGCAGCTGGAGTTCGAAAGTAGGGCTGGGCGGGAGGTTCAGGCAAGAAGAAGAAGAGAGGACTCTCCTGTGGGGGAGAAAAAGGTGTTGTCATCTACCCTCCCATCTATAAGTCATTAGCATGCCAAAGTCTATTCACGATTCGAAAAAAGACTCCTGACCAGCCATCCCCCTTGTGCCTTGTGGGGGGACCAGGCACCCTCCTTTCCAATCTTTCTTGTAACCCCCCCAAAAAAGTTCCCAATCGTCTGTCACGATATATAATAGGTTGCCGGCTTCTACCTTATCCTTCTCTTTGTTGCTGACCCTAACTTGGCCTCTCCCTATTCTCCAGTCTCCCGCACTGCTCGACTTGGGCGACTCCGTATGAGGACCTTCTTCCAATTCATTCTTTGAGAATCTGCCCACTCTACGTTCACTCGGTTATAAAAAGAGGAGGAAGGGTGGGCAGCAGTTACCACGAGCCCTCTGTCCAACACATCGGTACAGAAGCGACGTATGGTTCACCGGTTCCACCGAATGCGCCGGTCTCTCGGCAAAGATAGAAAGAGTGTGCAGTCTTGCTTCGGATGCTTCACCTTAGTCGACCCAGTTCCCGTTCTTTTCCGGTGCACTTGCTTTATATCTCCGACATAGAAGTCAGGACACGGTGGGAAGGAAGCAGCCCCTACCGTTGTCCGGCCGATCATTCCGCTGGCATCTCGCATTCGCGCCCCCGTTTGACTGTCGTTCGGGGATGTAGTTGTAGATACGCTCATCTCCGTGGGTCGTTGGCTCCACCTCAAGTATCCTTCTACAACATGCTATTGTCGTCGCCATATATAATATATCGGTTAGTCATATCTGCTTCGCAACGGGTTAGCGCCTCTGAAAGAAAGGGATGACTTCATTCAATGACTCCACGATCGCCCTCTAAACGATCAAAATTAGGTAAAGCTTGAAGATAAAGTTTGTACTCTATTAATTTCTCAGTCCCTCTAGTCAGGTGGGCGCCGACCGGCCGGATCCCCCTCCAAACCATACGTGTGGGTCTCCCCGCATGCGGCTCATGCCATTCGAGGTGGTCCAGAGTGGGGAAAGGGGGGGTTCCACTGCTCGATACAGGAATGATGGTAGGCAAGGCTGCCGGACTCCTCCCCCATTGTCTTGTTTAAGAAAAGCCGCCCCAAACCCCCCCTCTAACCTGGAATTTCCGTCAAATGACCTTGCCTCCCCTGCCTCTTCCACCGTCTGGGCTCCCATTCATCCCCCTTTTCCCTGCTCCCTCGGCGTAGGCCTACCACGCTTCGTGCCTGCGGCCTTTTCGCCAGACGGTCTTTGCCAATAGTGTTGTCCTCCCCGCTAGCTACTGCTAATAAATTAGTGAGGTTGTCCAACCCTCGCAACTCTCGCTTAAAGGCTCCCTGTCTCCCAGGAAATCCAGTGGTTGACTTGGACAGCAGGCAGGTTACACGTTCCACTATGTTGAGATGTGAGGTGCAGGTGGTGATAATCACCTCGGGGTATGCGCTAAGTCGACGAGCACTCCAGGACCCACCAACGCTCGTGATAACCCATCAGTCCTCCCCGACATTATGTCTAGATAACGAGGCCATCTTCACAACCTTCTCCCTCACTTAATATTCTGCTTCGTGGGCTAAAGTGAGGCCAACCCTGTTCGCTTGAGTTGCTCAACTGCCCTGCCTCTTGCCCGTCTTGACGCGCAAGTCAAAATAGGAGGGGGTTTCGAAGGGGGACCTTTCTGGGAGGCAGGGATTTTGGCGGGGTATCCTCCTCAGCATCAGTGGCTTCGTGTCATACTAGAGTGATCCAATATGTGGTTCCGCACGTTCCATCACTTCTCCGTTCATTTACAATACTGATCGTGAAACACCATGAGCAGCATGATGTTGAGGTTCGGAATTCAAAGTGAAATTTTTGATTTGCCCGCTTATAGTTGTCATGGGAAAGAAAGGAAGAAATAAGAAAGAGATTATTCACCCGATGCTTGTCCAGTACCCCCCGGGAAGGGCCTTCGCCCACATGCGAGGGATCGACCATGCCTTCTTGCATGCAAGTGAAGCTCCTTCGGTGGCAAAAAGACTGAGCGATGATTGATGCGACTCAATTGATTGTTTCAGAGAGAAGAGAAGGATCATGGCGTCTCGGAACCATGACATTCAGCAACAAACAACATCCCCTTGCTGCGTGCAAGATACATCTATGTTGGACTTCCCGGCTTATCGCGTTTATCGTGATAGAAAAAAGAGGCAGCTGATAATGAGGGTTTTGCGAGGGTCAAAATATAGTGTCGCTGAGGCGATCGCTCACAAAACCCTTGTTGATCAGAAATTAACCCACATTAAAGAATAAGTCAATTAAGTCCTAAAATTGTGAATTAAAATTTATTAACTCTACCATGAAATAGGCACAGTGCGTAAGCATGTAGAGGTCGAACCTTAAAGAGCAATACAAAAATGGAGTAGCCTATGGTGTTATGTACATCCAGGTCATCCTTGAATGAATCCTATTATTATTATTATTTTGTGGGTTTTTAATTAAAATTATATATATATATATATTTATATATATATGTAATATATTTTTTTAATTATATAATAGAAAGATATATATATAAATAAAGAGATATATACATATAAGATGAGAGAGAAGTATATAAGGATACATAAAATATAAATACTTAAAATATATTAGATATAATATTCAATTTTTTGCTTTTATAATTTTTTCTATATTTTTTTGTTTTTCTGGAGTTTTTCTAATTTTTATGTATTTTTTAATTTCAAAAATATCCCTAATATGGGGCTAATTAAATAGGTTGAAACTAATTTGGGTTTTAAAAATATAAAATAAATCCATAAATTACCCAAATTAATTTTAATATGTAAACAAAAATATATAGATAATTATAAAGGAGAAAATTATATTTTTGACATTTTTGTTGCATTTTTATACTTTTTTGTTTAATTTTGAAGTTTTCTAGTTTTTTTATTTTTTTTTCTTATTTTTAGGGTTTTTCACTTTCTGGACTCACTAAATATATAAATATACCATATATATTTTTTGTAATTTTCCAAAAACATTTTATATTTTTTTTGTATTTTATCATCTAAACAGTGCAAAACTAGCTCCTTTTTCAATTTTAATGAATGGATAAAATGCTCAAAAAAAACCAAACGAAAATACAACGTGCATCTACAAGGTACAAGGCATCTACCCAAATTTTTGTGAATTTTTAGGAGCTAGCTAGGCATTTATAATAAATACATAAAAGACACAAAAATTAAACATCCTGGCAGGGGCATTTTTGCAAATAAAATAAATCACAGGGGGCACTGTGCAAAAATACCTACCGGAATAAACATTTATTTAAATTTTTGGAACTAATTTACAATTTACCAAACCCGCAAGGGTTTACATGCAAAATTCACGTGCCTCACGTGGGACTGCACATGAGGCATGGAGGGACCTTTTTGTAAATACATGAAAGTCTGGGGTCCTGTTAGCAAAAATACCAATTTAATTACAACGTCAAAATTTATTTACAATATTAAAATTTAAATACAAAAATGCGGGGGCTAGATTTGCAATTTACCCCCACAATGTGCTTCATCCGACGACATATTTTTCTTCACTTATCCATGTGGCGCATCCACGTGGGCCGATGACGGTTCGCCGATGAGTGGTTCGGATCAGGTCTTTCATCTACATCAACGGCTGAGGAATGGCTAAGATGGACGACCATGATCGAATCTGGGGCCTTCATCATGATCGGACGGCGGTGGAGCCACCTGGAGGAACATGGAAGAAGCTCGCACTCGGTGAGCTCCGATCTTGAATCACGGGCTCTTCCGGGCATCTCCGTCGCATCCAAGGTGCTCTGCTCATTACTGAAAGGCCCCCGCGTGGAAGGACGGTCTTCTCTTGGCTCCTGGAGGTCTGAGGTGTTCAGGCGAGGTCGGAGGAGCTTTGGACCTCGAGGAACCTCTTCCTGGTTTGATTCGAGTCCCGGAGGACTCGTTTGCTTCGTTGTACCTGCATAGGAAGAACGAGGGGCACGAGGGTTTTCTCCTCGACCCTGGGTTTTGAAGCTGCAGCGCAAGATGAGGTGAGGCAGAGGAGCTCCAACGAACGACAGAGGTTGAGCTCCGATTCACGAAGACTGAAGGTCTCCGGTTGAACAAAGGTGGTCGGGAGATGTAGAATGAGACGGGGAACAACATGGAATGATAAGGGGGTCGGAAACATTCCATAGCAACATGGAGAGGTCGCCAGAGCCGAGCTCCGGTGAACTTCAGTTTGCTTAACCTAGGCTACACGAAGGATCTAATTGCGAAATAAACGACAGGAATGAAATGCAGAAACGAAAAACTACCTAAATAACGTAAAGGAACATCTCTTATACCTGGGGGCCTCCAGGGAGTAGGACGGACGTCGGAGCTCCATCGCGACAAAATTCCTCCCTCCTCCGGCCGATTCACGATGCTGGAAAGCTCCTCCTGTCACAAGGGCTCGTCCAGGAACCGAATCAAGGCATTTAGGGGAAGTAAAGTTGGCCCAATTCGGCCAAGGAGGAGGAGGAGCTTATTTATAACATCCCTGGGCACCGTTATTAACTGGCTAATATCAAAGATTCGGATCTATGTACAATGTGTCACAAGATCTGGCGTGGATCATGATTGTCCTAGGAGCAATTTCCGTGAAGGGATCGAGGGTGGTTGAGCTACGGGTCATGCGGGAAAAATGAAGGAATATCGGGGAAAAGACAGTTCTGACGGGAGTCAGAAGCGCGGGGGAGTTGACCGGGGGTCAACATTCCCTGGCTTCTGATTGGTCCACGTCAGCTTGAGTATTGACTCATTAATTCAACCCCATAAATGATTTTATTATACTTTGCTTTTAAAATAAAAAATGTGTATTAATTAATGTAGTATTTATTTATGATTTTTATTTAATTTTTTGATGTATTTTATTATGGGTTTATTTTAATAATGTATTTATAAGTGTATTTACATGTATTTATTTTTATTTTGTATTTTCTTATTTTCTTATTTTATTTTTTTATGTATTTATAAATTATTTTTATAAGTATAAGTATATTTTTATCTTATTTTTATATGTTTATTCATATTTTTAAATAAATAGGTATATACATGTAGGTATACTTATAGGTATTTTACCTTTATTTTATATATTTTATTTTTTTAATGAATTTTATTTGTTTTTATTTTGGATTTGTATATATTATGAATAATATTTACAATATTATAAAAATATGAAAGAATAAAATAATTAAAGAATGTATTCCTTTTTATTTATGTGCATACATAACATAGGTATTTTACTTATATATTGCATAGACTTATTTTATTTTACAAATTCTTTTTGGTTTTATTCTAATTTCCGTATGTACATGTATTACACATATTATTTACAAAATTCTAAAAATATATATTTATAGAAATAATAAATAATGAATAGAATGAATATTTTAATAAATACTATATACAATAAGGGCCAAAAACCTAACTGCCACAGATGAACTCAAAAAATTATGAAACCAATTTGATTAAATAGTTCTTGAAAAGTTATATACAATTATATGTGATTTTGTGGATTTTGAGTTTTTATTTACAACATATGGGTCTGTGAAGTTGAGATTTTGGCTTTTTTTATTTTGTGTATAAAATGTACACTGTGTATCAATTTTGTACAAACTCAATTCTGTATTTTTATTCATATTATTATTTACAACTTTCGTGTACAAAATATTTATATTTGATGACTAAATAATTATAAAAAAATAGGTGTCAAAAATGCATAAACTAATGAATAAATAAATGAGGTATTTATTGCATTACTGGCCCTTATCTCCCCCTACTTTGTTCCTTGTCGACCAACACCATTCTGGCCTTGGTCTTGGGGTTAGGGTCATAAAATATTTGCAATATTTTATTCCTTTTTTTCTTCTCTTTATTCTATAATTTTGGAATTAAAAACCTTATTTTATGTTCAATAAATGCAATAAATAATAGATGCTATTATGAACAAATTGATGTTATTTACATGCATTTGCTGGGGTTTTTAAGGCCAAAATGATAGAATAAAGGTGATGAAATGGAGATTCATCAGCAGCGGATCGACCTTATTTTCTCTTTGGCTTTATTTGCAACTATTATTCTTTTTTAACTTGTATTTAATAGGCTTTATTTGTCAATGGCTATTTCATTATTTGTTCTTATCTTTGCCACTTGCAAGCAAGCGGTGGGATGTTGCGCAAAGTCGAGGTCTCAGAAGCCTCATCATGAAAGAAAGTGGGGAAGCAAAGAATGGGAGAAGCCCATAAAATGACGTATGGTCTTACTAGGCTTGCAGAGAGAGGAAGCAACCTTTTCCAGCAGTCGAGAAGAAAGTGAGCGATTACTCAGCAAGTTAATAATCGTGATATTCTTTTCCTCAATTCCAGTACCTATCCCTGGAGGGAATCTCACCCGTGTCTTCGACATGAAATGACGATGTCCTAACCACTAGACGAAAGGGACAAAATGGGGGGAAGTTCTACTACTCAATAATTTGACATTGCATTTCTCATCTTATCTTTGGCTTTCTTTCTCCGAGCTATATATTTGGACCTGATTCCCTGCCTAAGCCCCACGCGATATGTCTCCTATAGTTGATTTCCTATCCTTGATAGAAGCAAAAGAGGAAGATAATATGCGGTAAGTGGGTGAGAAGTCAAGAGGACTACTAGTCCTGAAGGACTGCATGCGCTGATTCTGGGACTGCCCACGTAATTACATCAATGTGCGAGAAGTCACTCCAAATCATGCATACTACCTGAAAAGTCCGGTCGGGCAGAAAAGGCATTGATCCATTGGTGCTTTCAGGTATCATCCTAGGACGAGACATATGAAAAGCTTCTACTATATATCATGGGCCTCTTTCTTCCAGGGAACTGAACGTAGTGTCAACGGATACTGAGCGGTACCGGAGCTTTGCAGAGTCGAGGGCACTCAAAGAGGTTGATGACAGGAGCTAGGTTGTAGATTCGATGTGATCTATTACTTATATAGAGAAAGGAAGCGAAGAGCTTGAATTTACACGGAGAAGACTGAGAAACTTCCCATTTGAATAAAGTCCTGATTCAGAAAGCGCTTCACTATGCTACTATATATTTAGTATATATTAAGTATATATTGAGGGTCTCGATGAGCTATTTCCTGCCTGCCTCAGTTGAAAGTCTTTCCTTCAGCTCTCTTTATATATAAGCATGTTGAAAGGAGTGAGACCTTTGATGAGTCATGGGAAGCGAGCCCCATAGCGAAGCCCTGCAAAGTCGGAGCGAGCTAGAATGACGTCTTATATATTAGCCTTTGAGGGGAAATAGCTCAGTTGGTTAGAGTGCTGGTCTGTCACGCCAGAAGTCGCGGGTTCGATCCTCATTTTCCCCGTGTTTCGCATTCAAAAAGCTGATTTGAGAATGCCTCGGCCCACCCTCTTGTATGCCCCCTCCTTGCCATAAAAAGCGATGATTCCACTATCCCAATAGTCTTCGAGACCTACGTCACTATAGGAGGTGTTAAATGGACTAGGTGTCCACCCCCGAACCCTCATTATATAGATTTATATAGTTGTGGTTCAATGAGTTCTACATTAATAAATAATAAATGACCCAGCCTAAATGCTAACTATTGACTTAGAAGGTTGCTCGATCGAGGGCTAGGATTAAGTTGACATGGCAAGTGGTGGTTGATTGGTTTTCCCGTGATTGTCGGCTTGTAAATGACAGTTGCATGATTATTCTGACAACCAAAGCAGGGAAAGGCCTATCGTGCCTCTACGTCTCCTTGCCCGAGAAAGATCTTAATGGATCAAGGAGTCGCCTGTTGCTGACTTTGCTTGGACCTTCCACCTCTCTCTCTACGCCAAGCAGAAAGCTCGTAGCGCAATCGACTCTTTCATTTATGGCTTCCCTTGACAAGTCAAAGTCCCAAGAACTCTACTAGGGCTGGCTTAGTTTCCCTCGGAGTGGAAGCGAGCTAATGAGCCTACAACTGCATTCATTATGCGAATTCTTCAGCTCTACAAGCGAATAATCCACCAGTCCAGCTTAATTCAGGTATATAATCATATCCAGGTCTCATGAACTACTTTTGCTTTGAATGCTTACCTCTTGCCAATCTTCTTTTTAACTAGTCTGGTCCCCCCTAATTAATGCGGCAGGGCTGTCTCACTTTTCCCAGGCAGGAATCATAACCTAGTCGACGATCCGGGATTTGACTTTCGGATGGAGAGAAGGCCTAGTCTTTCTTTTATCCTAGTCCTGTGATGCAACTATTGATAAGGGTGTAGGGGCCCGGGGGGAAAGGAAAGGCTGACGAAATGCTTTGCTTGCCCATATTACATAGACCTAATGTGATCTCTTTCCCGTAAACTGACGAATTGGAAGGCTAACGCGTACTGCAAACCACGATTTGTCCTCTTACCCTTGCCCCTGCCCGGGAGAACAATATAGCTAGTGTCGCTGCTCTGTTCTCCGCTGCTTTTAGCTCTTTTTGTACTCTTTTCGAAGCGGCCCGTATATAGAGCTGCTCTTGGTGCTTGGAGTAAAGGCAATAGGATTAGTATTAGGAAATGGCCTAAGCCCTAATATATAATATCGACAAACTGGAGATTATATTATATATTCTGAGCTAGAATGCGAAGAAATGCCTACCTACAAGCACACTTAGAGCTATTACAATTCTTTCCATTAACTTCTTCCTTTTAACAAAAAAGGAAAGCGAATGCCCTTTGTTGTACGATGTCATGCTTTGAAGAGAGGCCTGAAGCTATACTAGAGAAATTCTAGGGGTCTACTGAAGCACTATGCTTGCTTTCTGCTTCACTGGCAACTATCCTCAATCCGACTTTCCCTGCGGTGAAAGAGATAGGATTCGCTTCTCTCTCTCGTTTGTGTCAACTGGGCGGGGTGAACTTTCATGACCGGCCAGTCAACTCCCTTGCATCCTTCTCTGACTTGGAAGATCTCTCTGGAAACTAGCTTGAAGGATTCCCGGGGGGTTGTTTAAGCGGCTGCAATCTCCATTTCCAGAGATGTTTCGTCGAGCCCTCATCCAGTGAAGCGATTTAATCTGAAGGCTATGGCTCCTCATTGTTGTTGAAGAAAGAGTTCTTTTTCTTGTCCCTCAAAGCATCTTTCCACAAGTCATGCATAATATAGCTCTGATGCGCGGCTTTCCAATAACTAAGATTGCTCGGGGCGGAAGACTATGTATGTCTTTTTCCTTGTCCTTTCCTGAGGAGCCAGTCGTCAACCATATATGTAGTCCGCGATGTTCGGAAGGCTCGTCGATTCTCGTCCTCTTTTCTAGATCTGAGGCCAGGGACTTCACTCCTGTACTGATGAGACCACGAGAAAGAAGAAAGAGCTACGGAAGACTGTCCAAAGAGTATAGATTCAATCTGTCGATTTCTTATCAGAGTAGTGCTCCAATTAAGGATGAGCTTGGCTTTAGATGTTGAATTGCTTCCGTTCTATCACGCTTGACGCAACCCTGAGCTTAGGAGGAAAGAGTGTCCACATTAGCCTCAAATCATGTTCCAACTTAGCCCTAGCCCTCGCTGTTATCCCTTTCCTGTGCTAGGTAGGACTCAAGCCTTAGTCGCGTTCCTTGACATTCAGAGAGAGTTGAATGATGCCGTCTCTCTGGAGGTGCGAGCCCCGCTCTCAAGAGGCTAAAAGTCGAATCTATTTGACTATCTATGATGGGCCTTTCTGCGAGGGCCAATTATATATATATATATATATATATATATATATATATATATATATATATATATTGAGGCAAGCCTACTTCATGAGCCTTCTCTTAGACATCACCTGAGGAGGACTCGCTCTAGATATCGTAATTTCATTACGGGAGGTTGACTATCCTTTATGGCCTTTGCATTCGCCTTTAGGCTTCCTTTGTGCTTGATTGATGGGTCCTACCTAGACTAGTTTAGCATTCACTGGAGGAAAACTATTATAGTTAAGGGATTGGGCTTCACCATCGTGATTCTATGGGACGGATCGAGAGGCTTAGGCCCTAGGTTTGAGCCCAGGCAGAAAGAGAAAATCTTTCAAAGTCGGTGAACTTATATATCTATTAATAGCTCCCTCCTTCCAACTAGTATATAATTGGTCAATGAAATTTCGAATTAGTTGGACCCTCATTGATTCACGTAAACATGTCAATGCTCTTTCGACAGTGCGAAGCCTAGCCCACGAACTCTACGAGTAAGAACGTACGACTGCCCCCTTATCAGTAGTCATAATCAGGACGATAACTGGGGAAGCCCTGGATGATACTGGAAGTGAAGAGACATCAATTCTCTTGGGAATAGAAACCTGTTGAGATTTCACACTTCTTGACCATCTGATACCGATATTTGAGTAGCAATCTCTCGATATAGAGCTCTTCCTCCTTCTAGTCTAGCATGGAAAAGATCCATCTTGATGTTGTTAAGGCTGGAGCTACTAGGTCTTAAGGGTGGGGCACATGAGTGGAAGAGGTGTGTGTGTTCAGATATGTATATGTATAAGTAGGCTTGTGCGAGTGTGAGCGGCGGATAAAGGCGGAATGCTTCTATAATATTTTCTTCCTCTATCTACCTCAACCTCGGAATATATAGTTGCAAAGGAGACAGTGGTTGCTAATAACCGTTAGGGAATGCTAGATACCAGCTGTCTTCCTGTATCATGCAAAACAAAGATAGAAAGACTGATGGTTTCCTTTATTCCACTAAGACTGCAGAAAGATAGGACAAAAGGATGTAGTTAGGCTGGCCGGTTTAGGATGATTTAGTTAACCGTTGATGAAAGCTCTGCACGCCCAGTAATAGCCCCTTAGTTACGAAACCGACGTAAACAAGGGAGGAGGAAGGTTTGTCTATCCTGCATGTGGTGGAGGAGCGAGCTTTTATACATATGTGATTCAACGACGGAAGGAGAATTGTCCGACCATCTCTTTTCTTAGGCCGAATTCATTATACAAGTGGGACCTGGGAAAGCTGCTATTCTTCGCTCTTGATTTAGCCCCTTCCTTTGTAACTGTAGCCAGGTGCGCGACTCCGGCTCTCCCCGTAGCGAGATAGAAGAACTCAGGTATGTGGTGAGCAATTCCGATTATATATCAGGGAGACTATTGAGAAGGGGGTGGACGGAATCTACTATCAATCATCGGCAGAAAGGGCGAAGTCTACTATATATTAGCCTGTTAAAGGAGAAGGGTCCGCACGCAGGAGGTGACTGCAGGTTAATAGAGCAAGCAAGTCAGAGGTTGTACGAAGAGCAGACGACAGACGGCTCGCCTTTCCTAGTTATTCTGGAAAGAAAGCCTAGACCCACAAGTCCTAGATAGACTTTACATACAGGCTCCCATTGCTAATAATTCAGAAGACTATCTTACTCTTTGCTAGCTAGAATAGAAATCGAACTTCCTCTACTTGATATTGGCCACTCATTGACTTCACGGTGCTGAAGATGACTAGATGGACACCGGAGCCTCGTCCCAACTCTTTTCTTGTGGATAGGCAGAGACGACTTCCCAATGGGACCAACATGTGAAGCGGGAGATGACTAACGGCATGAGGATGTAGCAGAGGGGTCAAAGGGAAGGTCGGACTCATTTCAGATGTCTGTTAGAGAGAGATCCTTGATTCAGAAAATCTTCGACAGAGACCTAGGAGTCATGCGTGCAAGCCTACGAGTCAGCAATCCTAAGGCTAACTAAACTGGGATTGACCTCTTTATCGCTCGCACCTCACAAGGGGTAGGATGAATTACAAGCAGCTTCACTTTCATGCCGCAGACGAGTAGGGTGGTGAACCCTCCGACATATGTTAAGCCTGCTTCAGCCTAATATAACTGCTTAATAAACAGACCTCGACCATATATATCTTCATAAGATAAATGTGGGTGAAGAACTGACTTGTCATATAGGCCAATCCTCAATATTTCGACAAAGATTTATATAGCCATTCTGCTCGACCAGAAGCTCTGCAAAAAGATGCTAGCTCTGATTGATTGGCCAGACCACAGAAAGCTTTGATTGGCCCCTTAGGCTCTTTCTGTTTATGTTATGGGAGGATCGAGTGGTCGGGGAAAGGGGCTCATGGAGAAAGATGTTTGTCCGAGCTTATAATAGAGTAGGGCCTCCACTCGTCACCTCTCTTCGTTAGTTCTGTGCTTCCTTTGTATCGAAGTCTCAGCTGGGTCGGTCTTTAACAGATAAGATAGTCTGGGTCTGTTCAAGCGGCTGCAATCTCAGGTTCGGGCAGACTTTGTTGAAAGTCCCGGGATCGGGAATGACCCAAATCGCTCTGACCCTCGATACGGCTACCAATCTGACCCGTACTCTATTCATGATGCACCATGTTCAGTCACTAGGCATGCTTTTATAATGACGTAGAAAATGCGATGAAGAAAGAAAATGTCAGTTATGGCCCATTAGGTTAGTGTCAGTTTAATGAGTCTTCTATTATATTAATAGCTGTGGGTACGCATTAGAGATTCCCCTTCCCGGTGAGTGATGTGCCACATATGTATGTTATTCCTGTCGCGTATACTTCTTTCAAACTTCGGTGGGTAGAAGGGTACAGAACCCAGGAAGTAGATTTCTTTGTGGCTGTATTCGAGCGAGGTCGGAAAGAGTATATAGAAGGATGAATGAGGAAGAAAGAACCGGACCAGGGATGCCAAGCAAGAAGTAGCTGGAATGATGACGAAAGAACCAGACCAGCAGGGACGCCATGAAAGGACACGGGATAAGGTTTTTCAGGATTTTCCATATCAGATCAATAGTGGAAAAAAGAGTCTGATACCAAAGGGTGTGCAATTAGTCGACACAGGACGGGCTGAGACACGATGAAAAGGGTATCAAACCGCGATCAGAGAGCTTTCCAAGTGGTGCGGACCCCTTATCAATAGTCAACCCTCTAGCCTTTGATTTGCTATGTAAGTAAGTTGTTATTGACAGACGGGTAGCCGCTCCCCTATTGAGCTCGCTGGTCTGGTACTAACAGGGGATGAAAGGCATTGAAAGTAGCTTACCACTTCGCAAGGGGGACCTCATGGGCAAACGTCAGATGAGCCTTCGGACTCCTTCCCCATCCCCTGAGGGGGGGTGCGCACTTTCTCTTTCGACGATCCGTCAAGAACTCCGTAGTCAAGTAAGGACGACATCACTGATGATGCTTTAAGGGCATGTTGAGAGATAGGTAGATGTGGCATTTTTAAGATATTTCACAGCTATTTGATTGACCAGTTCTTTCTCTTTCTCCTTCATTCCAAGACCGGCACAGCTCCTATTCCTTCCTCATTCCTATAAGGCAAAGCATTTAACATCACCCTCAGGTTTCATGTCATCTCCCACCTGCCTCACTCCTCCCTTATGAACACTCGCTCGACCTTTGTATTAGACTGATCAAGCATGCTCTCGTAGAACTAGGTAAGCAGCCACAGAGCTGGATCCTCCCCTCACTCATCCCCTCGTCTGACTTGTCCTCCCCAACGTCATTATAGGCTTCCACTGCTCCTTCAAAATGTCAGCCGCCACTTGAGCTGAACTAGATATGATGGCTTAAAAGTCCTCGTTGCTTTCTAACTAGTTAATCATGAGACCTGTCTCTCTTCGCCTTGATTTATGGTTTTCACTAGAGGATACTGACGGTCATCTCTCTCCTGCTTCAGCCGTTGGGGATGACATTTCATAGGGAAATAAAGTCAGAGGTAGACTTCCCCTCTCGTATATTTGACCTAACATTGTCTAGTTTCATGCGTCGCTATCTTCCGCCCATCCCTCCTATTGTATAGTTTCATGTGCTCCAACTATCAACTATATAATAAAAGCCCTCTTTTTGTTCTTGACTCTTTCCTCCGTCCCTTGTCTGCAGATAATAGTAAGGTGATTGATTGTGGCCTTCGCACAAAGAATGACGTGATGCATTCCAAAAGGTGTACATTGGAACAGAAGAAGCGCATGATCTTCTCAATCACCGACCAGCCAGCTCTCGTACCCTCGAAAAGAGGCATCATCCTTCCATTCACGGATACAGCGTGCACTCTCTACTTGACCACACTCCACTCGCACTCTTCCCCTCGAAGGCACTCCTTCCTCTCTTGGGACGCAATCCTCCTCCCTTGGGAAGACTTGTGACGGGTGTTAGAGTAGAAACTTGACCATGAGATAGCTTTCTTTATCAGACCAAGTCTTGGATTTCACACTAGATCATTGTAGCCTCCGGAGAAATCCACATGAATAGGGCATTCGGAACGTCATGTGGAACATTCCTGAGAAAACTCCCCATGCTAGCCTGCCACCAGATGCCTGTAGGTGGCATCGCAACACTCTCATCTCAGACAGGACTGCCAGTCGTGTTGTGCCCGGACAGAGGCCAAGCAAGAAAGCTCTTCCCTCCTTTCAACTAGTATATCAAATGTCAGCTTGTCGGTTGTATAGAAATCATCACTCCGGAAGATGCAAACTCAAATATAACAGCTCCACAGAGGAGATACGTGATGAGTATACTTATAAGGAGCTGAGCGAAGGAGAGATCAAAGGAAAAGAGGAAGAAGAGCCCAAGCTTCTCAGTCAAAGGTAAAAAACGTCCCGACAGCTTTTCTTGTTTCCTTCCATTATATCTAGACATTGATGCCATGCCAGCCTGTTGGGCCCGAGGAAGCGGAAGAGTATATAGAGAAGTAGATGGAGTTGTGGAAGCTGTGAATCTTGAAATATCAATTTTTTTGGCTGTTCTATAAGTCGTTGTGGCCTATTATCATGTTGTGGAATCGTCAATATATTCTTCTACACCCCTGAAAAATCGCTTTGCTACTTGGTTGTATTCTTCCTAGGATCCCAGACCACGGTTCTACTTAGAATAGGCTCGGAACGACACAACTAGTAAGCCTTGATCCCTGCATGAGCTTGACTATGAGATTTTCCAGTAGTCTGCTGACTTTGAGACCTTTTCCCTCTGTCTCTTATATGCTGAAACCTCTTGCCCTGCAGAAGTTCAAGTTAAGCACGTCTTGATTTGATGACCGATATTACCTAGTGTCTTTCTCTGTCCTAGTTACCAAGGATATCTTTAGTTTGTTCCTTTCTCGTTCTGGTCTTAATCTTCCTGGTCACACTGGTACGAAGTCTGCGATGTACTCAAGGATTTCAGCGAAGTAGTCAATTAGGGAGAAGCAGAAGAGTAGAAGCAGTGGAGTAGAGAAAGAAAGATGGAGCAAAAGGGGAGAAGGACTGGTAGCAACAATCAATCACTTGATGATGTCCTTTACTCGATGAGACATTTCTTACGAACCACAAGCTACTATATATCGCGATATGACACACTTAACAGCTCCTAATGCTAGGGGGTGACTTCCTGCTAAATATTAATATGTAGACTTTAGACCTGGAAAAAAGGTGGGCAATGATGGATAACTGCTTTTCTACTCTTCTTGAGAAGGGCCTCTGAGGCGAAGTAGTCCAGTCTTGGACATAGTTCGTCGATACAACAACCTCGTCAAGCAGTTCTCAATCAATTCCTGAATCTACTGTTGGACAGACTGATATCATACCCCAGAAAGACTTCTAGCCATCTTCTAGAGTTCTGGTAGTCTCTTCCCTCTCTCGAAGATATAAATATATTAGAAAATGAGGAAATTTGCCATTTGTTGAGAAGCTTAGAAAGACTCAGCGAACAACTAGCTAACCTGCGAACTACTAGGGAATCTCTTTCTTCAGTCTTTCCTACCGGGAAACCCAGGGCAGTCTAATGGAGAAATCCTTTTCCCAAGTTCTGGAATGTACTTGAGCAAACTCGATGTCATTTCATCGCTAACTTTGTTCGAGCTTCCTTTGTATTTAGTGGGATTGCCTAACAATAAAAAATGTGATCACACACAACCCGAACATCTATTACTACCATCAAGGATCACGACTTTCGAGAAGATGCATCTGAAATCGAATCGAGAAGATTGTTGCGGCGAGGGTATACGAAGCGGAGAGTTAGGTAGGGCATCACAACGGACAACGCGATAAATAAATGGAATTTCAGGCTAGGGGAGGCAGGGACTAGAAGAGGGAAGGGAGTCTGGTTACACGCTTCCATCCCCTAGGACAAGATAGGAAGCAAGGGTGCAAGGGGTGTGATCATGGTTCAAGGTGAGGAATGGAAGGGCCTCTAAATCCCCAGGGACTGAGATCGAGGTCTTTCTCTCGCTCTGTAAACAATGCTCGCACCGTTATTTTATATAGCGAAAGCCTCTCCTACGTCAATTTCTACCTCCTCATCCCCCGAACCTCATTATATAGGTTTATATAGTTTCGGTTCAGTTCTACATTAATAGTTGATTTAGCCAGCAGTAACTAGATAGAAAGGCTTTCTCTTGCCTTTTCTAGCTCAGTTGGTGGATGTTTTCTGACGCAAGGAGACTGCGAATCAGCGTGATTGCATGTGTGATGTTTGTACAGTGGTTTTCTGAGGAGATTTTGCCTATGAACTCTCAAGCGTCTTCGTCAGTCCCAGCATTCATTCTTTCTTTTATAAGCACCGTATATCTAATGGTATCAATTATGCCCTCTCTTCTTGGGAGCTTGGTGAATCTCCATTTCATCACCTTTATTCTATCATTTTGGCCTCAAAAACCCCAGCAAATGCATGTAAATAGCATCAAGTTGTACATAATAGCATTCATGATTCATTGTATTAATTCCACATTAAATAAGGTTTTAATGCCAAAATTATAGAATAAAGAGGAGAAAAGAAAAAGGAATAAAATATTGTAAATATTTTATGACCCAAACCCCGAGACCAAGGCCAGCATGGTATTAGTCGACAAGGAATAAAGTAGGGGGAGATAAGGGCCGGAGTACAATAAATACCTCATTTATTAATTCATTCATTTATGCATTTTTGGAACCTATTTTGTACATAATTATTTCTTCATCAAATAAAGAAACTTTGTACATGAAAGTTGTAGATAATAATATAAATAAAAATACAAAATTGAGTTTGTGCAAAAATAATACCCAGTGTACATTTTATACACAGAATAAAAAGCCAAAATCTCAACTTCACAGACCCATATCTTGCCAATAAAAACTCCAAATCACCCAAACTCACCTTTAATTGTATATAGCATTCCATGAACTATTTTATAAAATTGGTTTCATAATTTTTGGAGTCCATATGCAGAAGTTAGGTTTTTGGCCCTCCTTGTATATAGGACTGATTAAAATATGCATTTTATTCAATATTCATTATTTGTATAAATTCATATTTTTAGAATTTTGTAAATAATGTATATAATGCATACACATAAGAGAAGTTAAAGAAAACCAAAATTAATTTGTAAAATAAAATAAGTCTACAAATTCATAGACAAAATGCCTATGTTATATACCTATATATAAATAAAAAGGATTGTATTCCTTGATTCTTTTATTCTTTTATATTTTTATAATAATGTATACATTATACATAACTCATTAAAAATGTAAATCTAAAATAAAAATCAAGAAAATATATTTAATAAATTAAGCATACAAAATACATAGGTAAAACACCTATAAGCACACCTACAAACACCTAAACCTATTTATTTAAAAATGTAAATAAACTCATAAAAATCAAACAAAAATACCTTTATACTCACAAAAATAAATTATAAATTTATAAAATAAGCCAATAAAATAATAAAAGAAAATAAACAAGTTAAAAATAAAATACATGTAAATACATAAATATACACATTATTCAAATAAAACTATAATAAACACCTCGAAAAATTCAATAAAAATCATAAATAAATACTAGACGAAATAATACACATTTTTTGTTTTATAAGAAAAAATTAATAAAATCATTTGGGTGTCAAATAAATCAATCTCTAAACAGGTCTCCTATTTTGGCGGCTAGCGGCCGACGTGGACCAATCGCAGGCCGGCCTTCGTTGACCTCTGGTCAACTGTCCCATCCAAAGGCCTGCGCCTCAGGACTGTCCATTCCCCCGATTTCATGCATTTTTCCCGGGCACACCATCCATCAATCGACTATGCTTCCTTCACAAGAATTGTTCCCTAATCTTCCATGATGCCCGCCAAAATCATAGATCAATTAGATATTCATTGGATCAACCAATAATCGCCGGTCAATAACGCTACTCGTCAATGTCTATAAATAAGTAGCTCCGCCTCCTTCCTCGAATTTGGCCACTTTTTATCCAATCTCAAGCCTTGATTCTAGTCCTAGGACATTCCTCGTGACAGGGGGAGTGAGCTGGTGCCTCGAATCGGCCGGAGAGAGGAGGATTTTGTCGCGGTGGAGCTCCGACGTCCGCTCTGCTTCCTGGAGGCCCCCAGGTATAAGAGCTGCTCTTTTATGCATTTTTAGTTTGCTTTTAATGTTAGTTTCCCATTCCAGTAGTTAGATTAGTAGTTGGTTAACTCCCTTAGCTTAAAAATCAAAATTCGAAGTTCGCCGGAGCTTGGCTCCGGCGACTTCTCCACTGTATCCCCGACTGTATCCGACCGCCCCAAGCATCCCATCTCGTTCCTCGTCGCCTTCTCCATCTATCGCACACACTTGTTCAACCTAGGACCCTAGGTCTTGGCGAATCGGGGCTCCCCCTCTGCCGTTCGCCGGAGCCCCTCCGCCCACCTTCATCTTGCACCACAGCTTCACAACCCCGGGTCGAGGAGAAAGCTCTCTTGCCCGCGGTTCTTCCTGTGCAGGTACCTCGAGGAAGGAAGCCCTTCTGGGCTTGCATTGAACCAGGGAGAGGTTCCTGGGGGGCCCATTCTTCTCCGACCTCGCTCCATCGACTTGGACCCCCAGGAGCCATGAAAGGACCATCCGTCGACGAGGGATGCTTCCAGCTACCTTCAGAACACCTCAGACGCACCGGAGAGCCCCGGAGGAGCCCGAGCTTCTCGATCGAAGCTGGCCAGGCGCGAGCTTCTTCCCTGTTCTTCCAGGGAGCTCTAGCGTCGTCAGATCAGGAGGCTCGTCCCAGATCCAACAGGAGCCGTTCGATGAAGATATGCCTCGACTGTCAGATCAGCCGGAAGCTTCTAATCTGCACCCTTCATCGGCGAATCGGCATCGACCGTCCGCTGGCTGACATGTGGATAAGTGGCACCTCCAGCGCCGCAGGATGAAACGCCTTATTTAGGGGTAAATTTCACATCTAGCCTCTATCTTTTTGTATTTATAGTTTAATACCTAAAATAAAAAGTCAAGTTGTAAATAAATTGTATAATTTGCAGTTGGACCCCCTGATGTTTTTATATTTACACTTTGGTCCCTCCGCGCGTCACGTGTAGCACCCACGTGAGGCGCGTGAAATTTGCATTTAAACCCCGCTGGGTTCTTGTAATTATTAAATGGTCCTGAAAATAAAAGTCCACGTGTATTTTTTTGTGATTTTTGCATGTACGCCCCTGCGAACTATTTTATTTGCAAAAATATCCCTGCCAGGCCATTTATTTTTTTGAATGATTTGCCTATTTATTTTATGCTCCATATTAAATCAAAAATCTTACAAAAATAGATTTAAGCTCCTGATTGGTTGTGCTTGAACGCCATATTTTTAATTTTGTATTTTGTTGCATTTTTGCATTTATTAAAAATCAAAAACATGTCTTTTATTCACTGTCTAACTTATAAAATCCTAAAAAAATATGAAAATGCCTCGAAAAATCCCAAAAAAATTACCTATGGTGTATTTTGACATATTCTAATGTCAGTCCAAAAATTCCTAAAAATCTCAAAAGTAAAACCTTAAAAAGTCAAAAATACCTGAAAAACTTCAAAAAATATAAAAAATCAAAGAAAAATCAGAAAATTGTAAACTTAGGCCCTAGTTATGCTTTGTTTTATTATCTTTATTAGAAAAATGGTGTGGAAAATTTTTGAGGCTGATTTCTATTTTTAATGTCTATTTTTGTAACAGCCAGAACCTATTCCACTGTTTGCTATTATTTAGCTATTTAAAAATACTAAAAATATTTTCAAAAATGCCCAAAATTCACAAAAACAGTAAAAAATTATGAAAATCCCAAAAAGACCTTATCCCTGAATTTTTGACTATTTTTGAGTATTTTTGTAAAATATTATAGTACCCCTTTTTATGTACACATATGTATTTTCAAAAAAAAAAGAAAAGAAAAAATGTATATATATATATATCTAATTATTTATATGTATTCTTATATCTATCTATTAACCTTAATATAAAAAAAAGAAAAAAATATAATATTTATTTTATTATATATATGTATACCTATATATCTTATATGTATTATAAGCTATCTACTAACCCTCTGTGGGTATACATAATTAATATATTTATATTATATATATATTTATATATTACTTAATTATTATATTAAAAAAATAAATAAATAAATAAATAAATAAATAAATATTTTAAAAATTCAAAACCCACTTCACACACAAGGATGACTCTGATATACATGTAGGCTATTGCATTTTGTATTGCTCTATGTGGTTCGACCTCTACATGCTTGTCACTGTACATTTTATGGTAGAGTAAATAAAGATTAATTCACATTTATTTTTGAGCTTGATTGTTGTATTCTTTGGTTGTGGGTTAATTGCTGATCAACCCGGGTGTTTTGCGGGTGGTCGCCTCAACGACAACACTTTTCATTTTCTTTATGGTGACCCTCGCATAATACAGCTAAGTATAAGGGGGACGGTCAACTTCTCATTTATTCATTTCATTCATATTTATTCTTTAGAGCTGTCTATACACAGTACGCGTTATGTCTTTGCTTTTTCTTTCGATCTATGAGGACATAGCACAAGCTAAGTATAGGGGGGTCGTATATACCATGTATATACTAAAAGACATAACTCATACTGAAAAATAAAATATCACTTCAACATAAAATAAAATGTAAAAAGTAGCTTTATAATAATGAAAGATGATTGTGAGTTCCTCAGACTCTTTATACGTGTACTGATTACTGAGTCAGAAAAATGTTTTGTGCAAAACATTCTCTTTTGAAAAATCTTGTGAAATTTGTGTGAAAATAGTGTGTACAAGTATTCAACGTGTGAAAAATTAGTTTTGTGTGTAAAATTTATTTTCTTTGAGTGAAACCAAAATGTGTGAAAATCAGTGTGCAAATGATTGTGAACATTTGATTGACAAAATTGTTTTGAAAAATCTATCTATGTTGTGTAAAACATTTGTAAAAGGATTTTCAAATGCGTGAACATGGTTGCAAAATTATCTTGGACTATAGTTTTCAAAATCCTTGTGAAAATGATTCTTGAATACGTCTGAGGAGTCCGCACAAAAAAATCTCTCATTTGTAAATAATGAATAAGCCCAAACAAAGTCTAAAAGAACCAAAACCATATTGTACATCAAATACAATCTTTCTTCTTTTGTACATATTGATTAATATATCCGATACCTATACAGTATGATTTCAAAATTAGTGTGACCAGTGTTGAAAAATTTGATGTGAAATGATTTCAAATGAATGAAAATATTTTGATTGCAAAACTTTTCTTTGTGTGAAAGAAAGGATTTGAAAAACCTATATGCAAATGTTTTGAAAAATGCTTGTCAAAACTATTGTGAAAGTTGTATATATAGTGTGAAAAATCTTTGCAAAAATAGTTTTCAAAGGTGTGTAAATGATTGCAAAAATTATTGTGTACTATAGTTTGCAAAATTATTTTCAAAAACCTAATAAGAACACTCTTACAAACTCTTGTAATTCATAAATAAGACACATACAATTCTTTTTGTACAGTTCTAAATAAACTACTCCATTCAAACCTGTAAAGTTTGTAGAAATTAATACGTTTTGTAAATAAAGCAGCATGCCTGTGTAAATAATTGTATATACTTTTTGTATATGTCTAGTTCTTAGTTTATTTACAAAAATTCCTTGTGTAAAGATATTCCTTGATTCTTTCAAACTTTTTGTGAAAAAATTGCATCATTCATTACGCATAGCATAAGCATACCATTCATATTCTTTTTGAGTGAGCTTGATGATTGAATCGGTCTAATAAAGTCTCAAATTGGACCTTGGTTGGACCTTACCGCACCTAATTGCATGGAACCTTATGGGAACTAGGTTTAAGGTACTTCAGCTCTACTCAGACTTAATTCTTTGAGAAATCAGGGCTGGATTCAAGTCACCTCAGTGGACTAACTAGAACTTTTCGAGACACACGTACGACTTTTGCCGACCGTGACCTAACTTGGACACTTGCACCTTTCACTTGGCTCAACTCAGTTGGAGTGGTGAGGTGGTTGGATTTGCCAGTCTGAGACGCACACGGGTGGAAACATTCGTCCTCGTCTAGGGTGGGAAGTGCACCCCAACCGGTCCAATAGCCATGAGGTCTAAAGACAGGAGATTGTGGGTTGCAATAAAGCTTCAAAAGAGGGATAGTCAACTGGCTCAAGAGGAAAAACTCCTTAAGTATATGCTGCTGTGAATAGTATGTTGAAAAAAAAAGGTTCAGGCCTGTACAAAAATAAAATGCCTACAAATATGTACAAAGTCAATAAGCAAGCTTGAGTTCCAAGGACAAATATGTGAGCCTGCAGCTGGATGACTTGACTACACTGGTCTTGCATCCCGGGATAGGTAGCTACACTAGCTACCGTCCATTCTTCTCTTCACCCCCTCCTTATGAGCTGGTTGCCACTTGAACTTAGAAGGGAATACCCTGCTCCTCGAGGAAAGAGCTGTTGGATTGGGGAATTATTGGGTTGTCATTCTGGAGAAGTCAGTTCCTTTATCATTTCAGTTGGGGAGAGCCACTATCACTTACACCGTACAAGTCAGCTTCATAGTTATAAGAGTTTGCGTATGATGTAGACTAGTTCTGACCCGGCTATTGAGGTGGGTTGAACCGAGTTCTGTGACTATCGAAGGTTGTTGTACTTTAGAGCTGGTTCCCGACTAGGTTCCACACACATTCACACCCAAGGTCTGACAGGAGCTCCAAATTCAGATTTTGTAAGGACATGCATTGCACTGAAAGCACCCTTATTCACTCTATCTTTCTTTTATTCTCCTTTTTCTTTTCTTTATTCTTTTTGTACTTATTGCATAAGTGTTTGCTAGGGACTAGCAAAGGCAAGTATAGGGGGGTGATGAATCTCCATTTCATCACCTTTATTCTATCATTTTGGCCTCAAAAACCGCAGCAAATGCATGTAAATAGCATCAGATTGTACATAATAGCATTCATGATTCATTGTATTAATTCCACATTAAATAAGGTTATAATGCGAAAATTATAGAATAAAGAGGAGAAGAGAAAAAGGAATAAAATATTGTAAATATTTTATGACCCAAACCCCGAGACCAAGGCCAGCATGGTATTGGTCGACAAGGAATAAAGTAGGGGGAGATAAGGGCCGGAGTACAATAAA
Organism: Ottelia alismoides; assembly: GCA_037367405.1. NCBI lineage: Eukaryota > Viridiplantae > Streptophyta > Magnoliopsida > Alismatales > Hydrocharitaceae > Ottelia > Ottelia alismoides. The sequence goes on along the minus strand of JAZKJV010004323.1, from coordinate 349,974 downwards.
TACCTCATTTATTAATTCATTCATTTATGCATTTTTGGCACCTATTTTGTACATAATTATTTCTTCATCAAATAAAGAAACTTTGTACATAAAAGTTGTAGATAATAATATAAATAAAAATACAAAATTAAGTTTGTGCAAAAATAATACCCAGTGTACATTTTATACACAGAATAAAAAGCCAAAATCTCAATTTCACAGACCCATATCTTGCCAATAAAAGCTCCAAATCACCCAAACTCACATTTAATTTATATAGCGTTCCATGAACTATTTTATAAAATTGGTTTCATAATTTTTGGAGTCCATATGCAGAAGTTAGGTTTTTGGCCCTCCTAGTAAATAGGACTGATTAAAATATGCATTTTATTCAATATTCATTATTTGTATAAATTCATATTTTTAGAATTTTGTAAATAATGTATATAATGCATACACATAAGAGAAGTTAAAGAAAACCAAAATTAATTTGTAAAATAAAATAAGTCTACAAATTCATAGACAAAATGCCTATGCTATATACCTATATATAAATAAAAAGGATTGTATTCCTTGATTCTTTTATTCATTTATATTTTTATAATAATGTATACATTATACATAACTCATTAAAAATGTAAATCTAGAATAAAAATCAAGAAAATATATTTAATAAATTAAGCATACAAAATACATAGGTAAAACACCTATAAGCACACCTACATACACCTAAAACTATTTATTTAAAAATGTAAATAAACTCATAAAAATCAAACAAAAATACCTTTATACTCGCAAAAATAAATTATAAATTTATAAAATAAGCCAATAAAATAATAAAAGAAAATAAACAAATTAAAAATAAAATACACAAAAATACATGTAACTACATACATATACACATTATTCAAATAAAACTATAATAAAACAACTCGAAAAATTCAATAAAAATCATAAATAAATACTAGACGAAATAATACACATTTTTTTTATTATAAGAAAAAATTAATAAAATCATTTGGGGTGTCAAATAAATAAATCTCTAAACAGGTATCCTATTTTGGCGGCTAGCGGCCGACGTGGACCAATCGCAGGCCGGCCTTCGTTGACCTCTGGACAATTGTCCCATCCAAAGGCCTGCGCCTCTGGACTGTCCATTCCCCCGATTTCATGCATTTTTCCCGGGCACACCATCCATCAATCGACGATGCTTCCTTCACAAGAATTGTTCCCTAATCTTCCATGATGCCCGCCAAAATCATAGATCAATTAGATATTCATTGGATCAGCCAATAATCGCCGGTCAATAACGCTACTCGTCAATGTCTATAAATAAGTAGCTCCGCCTCCTTCCTCGAATTTGGCCACTTTTTATCAAATCTCAAGCCTTGATTCTAGTCCTAGGACATTCCTCGTGACAGGGGGAGTGAGCTGGTGCCTCGAATCAGCCAGAGAGGAGGATTTTGTCGTGGCGGAGCTCCGGCGTCTGCCCTGCTCCCTGGAGGCCCCCAGGTATAGGAGCTGCTCTTTTATGCATTTTTAGTTCGCTTTTAATGTTTGTTTCCCATTCTAGTCGTTAGATTAGTAGTTGGTTAACTCCCTTAGCTTAAAAATCAAAATTCGAAGTTCGCCGGAGCTTGGCTCCGGCGACTTCTCCACTGTATCCCCGACTGTATCCGACCGCCCCAAGCATCCCATCTCGTTCCTCGTCGCCTTCTCCATCTATCGCACACACTTGTTCAACCCAGGACCCTAGGTCTTGGTGAATCGGGGCTCCCCCTTCGCCGTTCGCTGGAGCCCCTCCACCCACCTTCATCTTGCACCGCAGCTTCACAACCCCAGGTCGAGGATAAAGCTCTCTCGCCCGCGGTTCTTCCTGTGCAGGTACCTCGAGGAAGGAAGCCCTTCTGGGCTTGCATTGAACCAGGGAGAGGTTCCTGGGGGCCCCATTCTTCTCCGACCTCGCTCCATCGACTTGGACCCCCAGGAGCCATGAAAGGACCATCAGTCGACGCGGGATGCTTCCAGCTACCTTCAGAACACCTCAGACGCGCGGAGAGCCCCGGAGGAGCCCGAGCTTCTCGATCGAAGCTCGCCAGGTGCGAGCTTCTTCCGTGTTCTTCCAGGGAGCTCTAGCACCGTCGGATCAGGAGGCTCGTCCCAGATCCAACAGGAGCGGTTCGATGAAGATATGCCTCGACCGTCAGATCAGCCAGAAGATTCTAATCTGCACCCTTCATCAGCGAATCGGCGTCGACCGTCCGATGGCTGACACGTGGATAAGTGGCACCTCCAGCGTCGCAGGATGAAACGCCTTATTTAGGGGTAAATTTCACATCTAGCCCCTATCTTTTTGTATTTATAGTTTAATACCTAAAATAAAAAGTCAAGTTGTAAATAAATTGTATAATTTGCAGTTGGACCCCCTGATGTTTTTATATTTACACTTTGGTCCCTCCGCGCCTCACGTGCAGCACCCACGTGAGGCGCGTGAAATTTGCATTTAAACCCCGCCAGGTTCCTGTAATTATTAAATGGTCCTGAAAATAAAAGTCCACGGGTATTTTTATTGTGATTTTTGCATGTACGCCCCTGCGAACTATTTTATTTTCAAAAATATCCCTGCCAAGCCATTTATTTTTTTGAATGCTTTGTCTATTTATTTTGTGCTCCATATTAAATCGAAAAATCTTGCAAAAATAGACTTAAGCTCCTGATTAGTTGTGTTTGAATGCCATATTTTTAGTTTTGTATTTTGTTGCATTTTTGCATTTATTAAAAATCAAAAACATGTCTTTTATTCACTGTCTAACTTATAAAATCCTAAAAAATATGAAAATGCCTCGAAAATTCCCCAAAAAAATTACCTATGGTGTATTTTGACCTATTCTAGTGTCAGTCAAAAACTCCTAAAAATCTCAAAAGGAAATCCTTAAAAATTAAAAAATACCCGAAAAACTTCAAAAAAATATAAAAAATTAAAGAAAAATCAGAAAATTATAAACTCAGGCCCTAGTTATGCTTTGTTTTATTATCTTTATTAGAAAAATGGTGTGGAAAATTTTTGAGGCTGATTTCTATTTTTAATGTCTATTTTTGTAACATCTAGAACCTATTCCACTGTTTGCTATTATTTAGCTATTTAAAAATACTAAAAATATTTTCAAAAATGCCCAAAATTCACAAAAACAATAAAAAATTATGAAAATCCCAAAAAGTCCTTATCCTTTGAATTTTTGACTATTTTTTAGTATTTTTGTAAAATATTATAGTACCCCTTTTTTTGTATACATATGTATTTTCAAAAAAAAAAGAAAAGAAAAAATGTATATATATATCTAATTATTTATATGTATTCTTATATCTATTTATTAACCTTAATATAAAAAAGAAAAAAAATATAATATTTATTTTATTATATATATGTATACCTATATATCTTATATGTATTATAAGCTATCTACTAACCCTCTATGGGTATACATAATTAATATATTTATATTATATATATATATATATATTTATATATACTTAATTATTATATTAAAATAAATAAATAAATAAATAAATAAATAAATATTTTAAAAATTCAAAACCCACTTCACAAACAAGGATGACTCTGATATACATGTAGGCTATTGCATTTTGTATTGCACTCTGTGGTTCGACCTCTACATGCTTGTCACTCTACATTTTATGGTAGAGTAAATAAAGATTAATTCACATTTATTTTTGAGCTTGATTGTTGTATTCTTTGGTTGTGGGTTAATTGCTGATCAACCCGTGTGTTTTGCGGGTGGTCGCCTCAACGACAACACTTTTCATTTTCTTTATGGTGACCCTTGCATAATACATCTCCGTGTTATCAGAGCTATATAGTTCGAATCGAAGAAAGAGAAGAGCGAGTCCTAGTTTAAGGCAGAGTCTCAGGTAAGCAGTAATTATACATACTGTTCGAAGAATAAAGAATAAGCGCAGAGTAGAAGCAACCGTAGTTGAGCGAGCAACTAGTATATAAGGGCCTTTCACTCGCTAGTTCTTTCCCTGGGTCATGTTTCATCCCTGGATTCAGACTGCGAGTGCTTCGGGGTAAAGGTATCGATAGCTGATGTAACTAGCCTCTCTGACGTCGCATTATATACTAGTAGGGAGTATGGCTCGACGCGATGGTACCTGAAAAAAAACCTTCCAATCAACCGACTCGACGTTGGAGCTAACATGCCCAGCTTGTTGCATAAAAAGACATGACGATCTCGCGGCATGGACTCAGCAAGGTCTCAGTGAAGATGGGATTGGTGAAGTAGTGATCTTCCCTTCATTAATTAATCATGAAAAAAAGTGAAGAAAGTGGTTCCTCACCGGAACACTAGATTCAATGCAATATGGATAGCAGCTCTATTCTCTCAATACATCGGCATAGGGAGTTTCACTCACACCAACGAAGTCAGCTCACAAGCAGTATGAGCCATAGCTCTAGACTCTGCTTCCGCACTTGAACGCGATAGAGTAGTTCTATTTAAAGCTGATGTTCATGTTAATAGTTAAGCATTTAGCAGATTACATACGAGGAGAGTACTATAGCGTGTAGTAGATCTCCTGTCCTCTGGTGAACTTGCATAATCTGCATCTTCATAGGCACACAAGTCGTCATGGCCATGCCTTTTCTCCTCTATCAAACCTTTTCCATAATTGAGAATAAGACAAACTGCATGCCAGTGGCTATAACGGGGCTTCTATTGAAATTGACTCACACGACCCTATAGTGACGTCTGGCCTACGTCAGATAAAGTAACTTGCCAACTAGACTCCTATATCGCCTAGGGTCATCAAAGTCTTCCTCATCTGTTGTCCGGAAATTGACTTTGGGATCCATAGGCAGGCAGAGAGGATAGCTTTGGACCTAGAAGACCTGTCTCCTCGATTAATTTCCAACACAGGTTTTGACATAACTAGTCCTTATGAGAGACAAGAGAGAGGGGAAGAAACCAACTACAACAAGCCGGAGCGGGACGAGCGGAGTTCAAAGGTAAGTAGAGGGTTCACTATGTGAGTTGTGCAAGTCGAAATCAGGAGAAGGGTAGATAGCCGGTTTGCGATGCAAGTAGGAGTGGTGCGATGCGATAGCTGAGCTCGAGAGTGAAGCTGAGCTCCAATGCGCAGGGTGTGAGCCAACGGGTGAACTTCTTAGACGGATCCAGGTCTGGCGTGCAGGAGTGAAAGGAATCTAGTGAAGGAGTGTAGTTGAACCTCAGGATGTAACATAGTCGAGATCCGAAGCGAAGCCGACCAGTCCGTCCACCTTTGATGATCATAGAAGCAGAACTTCGGTCATAGATATTGATATAATTAGCATTATCCTCTTTCGGAAAGCTGGTATCCTATAAATGATCAAAGCTAATCTGGCAGATGTGATCACTTAGGGGCCAGAAAAGGACAAGTCGCATCTCACCGTATGTCAAACCAAACCTCATCAAAACCAACCTGGAATTCCAGCTGACTTTTTCTGCCCTAGAAAACCTCTCACTCTTAGAGCAGAATCAAACTGCAACTATATATTCGCTGCTTTGCAACACAAGCCTCGCTCCCTCACTCATACTAGCTACCGCGCAACCCGGTTTCTACTTAATTAATCTCAGTACTCCAGGTTTCTGAGAAGAGAAGTTCGGTGATCTTCTTTTCTTTTTCTCTGCAGTTTCTTCGCTAACTCTTATCTTCATTAACGGGTAGAACTGTAGGGAATTGGACAAGTGGGGAGAGAGGTTCTTTACTGGACGCTAACATTTATCTCTTTTTTTCAGGAAAACAAAAGAATGAGGCATAGTAAGCAGAGAAATCCAGAAGAAGGCGATTCCCTTAGACTTCCCAGGCTTGAATCTAGTCGAACCCACTGCAACTCTTCTCAGAGATCTCTTCAAACCGCGGATGTGAAAGAAGCATGTGTCGCGATATATAAAGCAGCGCAGGCACGTACTAAGTAGCTTTAAATCATCCTAGCCGCTGAGCTCCTCTCTGGCTGCATCTTGGAAGAAAGTCGTTTATCCCTGGCTATATTGCTATATTTTTCTTGTCTCCAACTCTCTTGCATTAGAAAGAAAGCCTATGGACCTCCCTCACTGACTGATTGGATTCTTTACCTATGCGCTTCCATCTTTTGAAGAAAAAACCATTATATTCTCAAAAGGCCTTTGACACTCCTACTAGAATATATTGGGGCATCCCTCCTTCGCCTTGAAAGATCATCTCGGATGGTCTATACTCTTGCCTACAAGCCCTCAATGTCGAGGTAGTTGGACAAAGAGAGTCAGTTCTCCCCCTCTATAGACCAGTAAGGGACAAGGAATACATGGATGCTCACTCTGGACCCAGCACTGAGCTTCTGCTTCACCTTCTAGTTGCTTGGTGCCCTAGGCCTTTCTTTTTTTCCGAAATCTCAAATGGTAGAGAACGGTGTCCTCGTCGGAGAGAATTGCATTCCCCTATCTCATAACTTGACGTCTTCTTCCTATCCCTTTCCCCTTTCATATGGTTTAGCCCTCTTCTTAGTTAGTAGCATACGACTCGCTCACCCCTTTCATTCCTCGTAGTTCATCATGTCTTCCTTACCTTAGACCACCTCACGTGGTAAAGATAGGAATGGGGTCTTTGCGTACTCGAAAATGAAGGAGTGGAATATATAATAGGCCCCTCGAAGACTCATTTCCTGTTATCATAGTAGGTTCAAATAGGCGGATCAAATCATGACCACTTTTTCATTAACTTGAGATCGATTTTTGATTAGCTCCTGGGATAGATTACCACTCACCCTAGCAGCTTCGCACCCCCTTTCTATCTAGTTCTAGGTTTCTTTATTTTATCAGCCTTACTTTTCTTTCTGTCCAGTCGAAGTCCCACTATGGAATCCTAGGAAAAAGACCCTTCCACTTCGACCTACAGGCAGGCATGAGGTCAGTCTGAATATATAGGTAAATAAATGCTACTCATAAAGCTACTAAAGCTTAAGAAGATTCTCCAAGCTCGAGGGGTCGACGAACTCCAAAACTCAAAGACAATCTTTCCGCCCTCTTGGTTTGGCCCTTTCAAAAAGCCTCCCCTGCACTCTTTCCTTTTATGAGACTCAGTCTAACTAGGCTAGTTCGGGCTGGAAAAAGTCAGAAGAGAGAGAAGTAGTGAAGCGCCAACAGAGAACATACAAGAGAGGGGGTGTCGGGATTGAGTCAAAAGAAGAAGTGAGCGAGCTTATTATGTAGAAAATATATATATATATATATAAATCAGGAAACCTCAACACGAGTCTCAAGAGAGATGCTGCATTGCATTTAAGAAAAAAAGTACTACATATAGGGGTCCTCTTTCACCTCTCGATCAGGAAGTGGAAAAGCTGTCTCAGAAAAGTGTTAGACAGAAATTCATATCTATATCTAGGACTTGCTGAGGTGAGTTCTTCCTTTGAATCAGAGCTGAATAGGTGAAAGGTCTTGATGGAGATATAGGACAAAAGACTGAAGACTAGAAAGAGATTGGGCCCTCGAGTTCGATAGAGCTTTTACTTATATAAGTGAGTTTTTGATTTGACCTGGAAAGAGACTGCCTTTGACTCGCTCTATTTTTTCTCAGGCTCAAGGAGTCCTACTAACTACTACCTTTTTCACTTTTTCCTGCCTCTCCCGCAGCTATTCAGGAGCCATCAGTAATAGTTTCTCGCTGATCCTTTTCCCATCAGAGAATCCATGGCTTGACTTGTATATATTCACTTATATATAGTGTCATTCGATCTTTTAGGTCCCTACTCCACTCACCTCGTTGGTTATACTGTGATGTTCTTGAAGCATATATGCGAGAGATCCTTCTTTCTAATGGTAAGGTCGTCCAGAAAGAGCAGGGCGAGAGAGAATTATAGCGAGAGAAAGAAGAAAGTGGGGAAGGAGGGAATCGAATCTATACTACATCTGCCTCTCTTCCCTGACAAAATAAATAGATGTTCACCTATTCACTCAGTCACCAGGTATTTCCCTCTAGTAGAGTCGTTCCCAGGGTAGTCTTCTGATATTCATTTTTGAGTTATTCCGGGGACTTTCTGGTAGTCATTTACGAGCAATGTTGATATTAATTTGCCCTAAGGTATTTTCGAGTCCCTCACATCTTTGCAATTGCGATACCTCATTCATTCTCACCACCTCTGAGTATGAATTTCTTGCGGGACTGAGACGGTTGACTCCGTGAGTCAGAGATGTAGTCAACGTAACCACACTATAGACTGTATCGATGAATCCATCCAGGAGACGATCTTTGTCTCTATATCCAGGAAGAGAAAAGGTTTGACTACTCCTCCTCTTTCAGCAACTCTAACATGACTGCAGCTATGCGTTGGAACTCAGAGTCTTTTGAATGTGGATTAGCCTTTTGTCCCATTCAAAGATCTTGCTATTTATAGAATTCCGTGAAGAAGGGGAATTGACCTACTCCTTATTGTATATGCCTTATATACTTTGTTTGTACCTGAAGCAGCTAAGCATCATTTACCGGGAGAGGGAAGATTTTGCGTAGAAGGTAATTTCCTATTCATCACTGCATTCAAAGAGGTAAGATGAATGCTCGACCGTAGGAAGAGGGAAGGAGGCTTTTCCTACCCCGTATTTGCTCTCTTCCACCCTTTCATTTTTGACCCCAAATTGGATCCTAAAAAAGACCTAATCGTTCGAATCCTTATTGCGAAGTCTATAGATTAGACATCCTCTAGTTGAATCATAACAACTTACTTCTATTTTGACTCTATCCCCTGGTAGTATGCATATAAAACAACGTCGGATCCTCCCCAAAACATAACCTAGAATTAGATCCTCATTATCTAAACGGACCCGGAACATACCATTGGGAAGTGATTCAGTAATTCAACCTTCATGAATCAATTTGTCTTCTTTCATTCGGGGTGACCCCCCCTTTCAATATCAACTAATGGAGGAGTAGTCATATAATTGACCTTTCCTTTCCGGTAAGAAGTGACATGTCAAATTAGGAAGCAGGGGATCAACATATATATATATTATATATATATATATATATATATATATATATCTGTGTGTGTGTGTGTGTGCGCCCAAACATTTCTCCCCCAATTCCTTTTAGTTGGGCTTCTTGATCTGTCATTATACCCTGAGAAGTGGAAAGAATAGCGATTCCCATTCCACCTCAAATCTGAGGAATTCGTTGATAGTTAGAAGAAATTCGGTCGGCTGATACGTTTTCAAATAGTTTGATGTATAGCTTTCCTAGTCCTTTTATGTCGCAGGGTTGAAACCAAGAAAGATTTGTTATTTTCCTGATGTTTTCTAACGTTTTCAATAAAACCTTATTGTAGAAGTATTTGAACAATGTTTTCAGTTATATTAGTAGATGTTATTCGAACCCTTTCCTTTTTCTCCATATCAGCATTGAAGATCGAGGTTATTATATCAGCAATAGTGTCTCTACCCATGATGAACTAGAATTCTTGTTGTCCGGATATTATCAACAAGTTTTATAGGAATGAAGAAGAATATATACTTGAGATAGAATTTACTAATTGATCTATTTCATATTGATCTATTTTCGATACACTACTATATCATAATTTGATCTAATTTCTCATACATCAGGAATGAGACTATTTTAGTGAAATTCAACTGTCTCAATTCTCGAGCAACCGCACCAAAAACCTTATGGGTTTCCTTCTTGATCGATGACAACTGTTGCATTGTCATCATATCGTATTATCATACCGTTGTCACATTTAAGTTCTTTACGTGTACGTACAATTACTGCTCTAATTAGTTCTGACCATTCTTTAGGCATATTGGGCACTACTTCCTTGATTAAAGCAATAATAACATCACCAATATGAGCATATTGACGATTACTAGCCCCTCAGATTCGAATACACATAAATTCTCTATCCCCACAGTTATCCGCTACATTTAAAAGGGTCAGAGGATGAATCATCTCATTATTTTTCTTGATCTGCTCTTCCAATGCAAAGAGTCAAGGAACAAAAGAATTCAGATGTGTCCAGAAAGCAAAAAATCCTCTTTTTTCATCCCTTCCTTTGGTTCTACATCCTAACTTATCGCGAAATAAGAAATTGAGTTCGTATAGTCATTTTGCACGCAGCTATTGACATAACAGCTTTAAATACGGTTTCAAATACTCCAACCATTTCATCAAGTATTCAACCGGGTTTCACAACGGCTACCCAATATTCGGGGGATCCCTTACCGGAACCCATACGTCTTTCTGCTGGTCTTAGTGTAACGGGTTTGTCGGGAAATATGTGTACCCATCTTTTTCCATGCATATCGTGTCATTGCTCTTCGCCCAGCTTCTATTTGTCTAGCTGTGATCCAAGCGGGTTCAAGTGCCTGAAGAGCATATCTTGCGAAGGAAAGATGATTGCCTCGAGAAGATATTCCTTTCATTCTTCCTCTATGTTATTTACGGAATCTGGTTCTTTTGGGGTTATAGTTGATCGTGATTTCTCAATTCAAACTCTACTGCAAAATTGGAAATGAGAGTTTCTTCTCATCCAGCTCCTCGCGAATCAAATAATGTCATAATCAGACTATATTCTTTCTCAATATTTGATGGGGATTCTTCCTATACCTATGAATTCCATTGGACCCTGAGCCTGAACCCGTCGACAACCTCTTCCAATATCAATAGGTTGATTGTCCTGTATCTTCCAAAGGGGTTCAGAGAGTAGTTTCATGGAGAGTACTTGGGTTCTCCCAAGAAAGAAAAGAAAAAATCAGTGTATCATGCCTGAATCTAACCGGGATTCGCGGTGGTGGAGGAGGCAAAAAGAGGGTTTCTGATATCTAATGAACTTCAAAGAAATCTATGGACTGTCTTTTTGATCTTATATGGTTCTCTTCGAAATAATTGTGAAAAAAGACAACCTCAAACAACAAGGCAACTATTAAATGGGGTCTTTCTTGTGCTCACGTGGCATGGGGGAAGAACCGGATTTTTTGAGGACGTTTTTTAGTCTACCACAAGTCGTTCAACCATTAGAAATGAGGATGATCGATCATCAGCAGGATTGATTCTGAATCTGATAACTATAATGAAATATACGTGGTCTGAGGCTATCGACAATGTCTAAATGAGTATCCTGAATTGAAAAACCATTGTTCACCTTAGGATGAGTTGAGATCAGCATAGCAAACTGCAGCGCTCTATACATATAACATTCAGAAAATGAGTGAGCTCGTACTAGATTTCGAGGGCATGTGACGTACAAGCTAGTATATGCAGACAACAGATGGAGGTAGGCACTGAGGTAGGAGAAGACCCGCTATTAACTATGTATCAATAGCCTCGACTGCTTTGACAGAGGTCACTATAGAAAGAAGGGTAGAAGCCTATGACTAAGGTAACAACCTAAGGAAGAGGAAAAGCAGATAACAGAGGTCATCGAGAATCTTGTACGCTAGGGCTGAGACCGCCTTTATATTAAGGAGAGAATGAACCGGGAAAGAAAGAGATTCACGCTCGCACCAGGGGACTAGGGAATGTTGTTATACCTTGCACCTCAATGATAGGTCAACAGCTCACCACCCTCCCAACGCACGTGGACTCTGTCAATCCCCAGCCTTTAAAGAGCCACGTCGACTCTGTCCCTACTCCAAGGTTGAGTCAGTGCCCAGTTCTAAAGAGCATGAAAAAAGTCATCAAATAAATATATGAAATGATCTTCCCCTATAATGTAGTCCTATATATTAGGGCCTTGCGTCTCACAGCTTTTCTTGAGAATGGTCTACCCTCTTATTTATGAGCCAGATCTTAGGTCTTATGGTCAAGAATCCTCTGTATGTCCCGGATAGTGTAGCGAATAGTAGGGGTACCAGTTTTCACTCTAGACTACGTATGTGCATTCCCTTAGCTACCCCTCCCATATTATATAGTATACTTCAGATGCGGGTCAAGGGGCGGTAGTGATCAGAGAGGGGACACGGTGTGCACATTAGGTAGCATCCCTGAAGGTGGAATGTACTGCTTCGAGGGTTTAGGCCACCTATGTCTCATCTGCCCCTCATCGCATCCTGGTTCTGATCGTCCTGCACTCTCTTTCATCCGTCGATGCCTATCTAATGTTCTCACATCCGGGTTCAGGTTTCACTATTACCTGAGTTTAGCCCTAGAGAAATTGGCGACCATGGGGGTGAAAGATCAGTAAGATGAATGACCTCGCCCGCCCCGCGCTAGAACTCCCCTCTCCATGTTCCATTGACTTCCTCAATTCTCGTCCATTCATTAGATCAATCCTAGGGTCAACTTAGGGCTCCAGTGTAATCTATGTATACGAGCATTCAGGGCCTCGACTCACTTAATTAATGACGGTCGGAAGCTCCCTGGGTCAGATTGTCGACATGTCACATCGGGAGGGTCTTTCCCAAAGTAGCCCATCGCTTCAAACATGCAAGTCAAATCTCATTCCAGAATAGCAGAAGGCTTGACTTTCAGCTCCTGAGTAGGGACCTTCTGTCATTCCCCCTATCGAGATACTGATGCGAGTCTTTGTCCTTTTCCCAAGAAGAAAGCAATATGCGAGTAGTTCTGAAGAGCGAGTCCTTTGCATATGAAAACGTTCGCACCCAAAAGCTAAACCCGGTACAGTAGGTGATGATGCAGGGGAATCGAAGTCGTCAATCGAAGCTCCTCCATTCACCACCTCTTTCAGTTCACGGGGAATCAACGTCCTAGGGTGCTCCCCGAATTACCAACCATCTGGTCAAAGAACCAATATTAACCTCTCTCACTTACTACGGGAATTGTCTTTATCTCGCATCCTTGCTACTCCCTTTCTTGCACCATGCCATCTACTTTATTTCTTCCCAACGAAAATCGAAGAGGGGAAAGCGAGAAGGGGAAGGAAAGGGGTTTGGAAGTAAAAAGAAGCGAGGGAAATCGTCTACTATAAACAATGTCGTCGACCATTCCGGGTCTTAGATGCGTCAGATGAAAGAGCTCGGTGAAATCAAAGACTATTGAACTGAAACTGAGGGGTGAGGGATGAAAGCCATCCTGTGGTTCAACTGGATGAGACATGAGACGGCTTCAAATCAATACTTGGGAGCATCGTAACGGAGCATCAACTTTCGTAGGGTTCACATCCACTTTCGCATTGATGATCGCAATTAATAGTAGCTGTGTGGTTTGTTACCTATCTCGGCTTCGCAAATCCATGCCTCTGAGGTCCGGCTCTATCTACCCTTTCAACTACTACACTCACACCTACTGGCCCCATCTGCGCTCTTTGGACTTTTCAAACGGATATATATTGCTGAGATTTCTTCAAATGTCAGTGTGAAGGGTGAAGGCAGGTCGAAGTAGCATACCATGATGCTTTGACTATAGGGCAGCATAGGCGGGTTGATTCGACAACCAGTTATATCCTGTTATATATTTTAGTGCATTTCTCTCTCTACCTGACCTCTTTTGCTTGCCACTGAGAGTTCGATGTTCGATTTCACGCTCTCGAAACCTCCACCACCCTGACTTAAGGTTTAGCTGCTTTGGCTATAGGGTTGACGATGCCTGAGCTTTCATTACTAGTTGGAAGACAAAAGCCTAAACCGACATTTTCTATAGTTCTGGGGAAAGGTTCAAGCCAGCTTACCGGAGGAAAGAAATTGGCTTCAGTTCTTGCTAACCCGAAATGGAAATCGATAAGACAGACATGTGATTCCCATCTGAGTGAGGATCGACAGGAATTCAGGAGGGAAAAAGAGGTCAGGAGAAGGCACTAATATCGAAGCTAGAAGAGACCTCTGTGGTGCTTTGGCATCTTGCAAAAGAAACCACGGTTGAAAGCTAATACAATATCTGACATCCTGGGTGCAAGTAGGTTCAAGGAGGTGCAAGAGTCAGTGAGGTTCACGTCTCGTAGGGTTTGCCTCCCTCAAAAGAGGGGGGCAGAGTGAGTCTCCTTCGAGATCTTTTCGACTCCCAGAAAACCAGAGAGCAGTTGGCTTAGAAGCGCCTTTCCTGATCCCAAGAGTGAAGGAGAGGGATGAACAACTAGAATATAGCAACAATGGACGAACTACTAGAATCTAGTTGGTAGGGAGAAGGGCTGAAACTAGTAATTCAGGTCGTCTTAGGAAGTGGAAGACTGCCACTTGCCTACTACAAAGCAAACAAAAATAACAACCCGTCGCTTTGACGAACTGGGGAATTCTGTCTAGTTAGCCACTTGAATCTCGCTACTCAGATTAGATGGAGGAAGTGGACGAAGAAAGACTCTGACTCAAAGGGACAAAGAACGCATACGGGAACTGGGAACAATCCAGGAGAAGCAAGTGGTTAGTCCCCGGTGACGAAGACAAATGGTCAGTCCAGACTACCCCTTCCTCCACTGCCGAGGGTTGGAGTCCTTTCTCTGAAATAGCAACTATATATCTCGGTCCTGTCAAAAGAGTACTGGAACCTCTCAGTCATCCAGACAACAGTGCATATGTTGTTCCTAAACCTGAGTATTCAGAAGCTAATAAGATAGGGCAGAGTAGACATATAGGAAGGCCTTCACCAGATGCGACATACTATGTAGAATGTTTTATCTGTAATTGATTGGACTGTCAACCGAGCTTTTAGGGGCAAGGTGCTATCCCCTTGCGGACAGAGATGCTGGGAGGGCTACGTGACTGCTATCCCCTTGCGGACAGAGATGCTGGGAGGGCTACGTGACTTCAAGACAAATAAAGGAGAAGACAACCTCAGTTTTGATCTCACTTTCTTCACTAGCTTCAGAATGTGGCAGAAAAGAGAAGGCCAATTATTTGAGATGAGAGAGAAAGGGCGTTGAATTAGTAATTCTAGGAAAATCAGGGGAGTCTCAACAGTTCTCAATATCAATCCCAACCAGCCACCATCTTTCCATCAGCATAGGAAGCTCAGTCTCGAGCGTAAATAATATCAAGACCCCCGCGGAAATGTCACCAGAAAAAGCAAGCCCGGATTTTTAGCTAAGAGAGGGAGTAGATGTCAGGAATCACGTCAGCGGAACAGCTATCTCATCAAAGGCTTGAGATGAACCGTGATGACCTTCAACTTCACATCACTGTCCTAGCTTTCATGCTAGGCCTCTACAAACCTTGCTATCTCTCCTCACTATGACTGCAATCCTACCTGAATACTTCAGCTATCCGAAAATCCAACTTCAGTGAAAGCCTCTCACCTCCCTCCGGAGACCTGCTTCATGATGGACATCGTTAATCAGTATAGTCTCAATATCGGCTGAGCTATGAGAAATGAGAAAGGGCATGAGCTCTCATTACTAGTTGGTCAACCACCGTCTCGTACCCTCTAGACTATAAGCTCCTGAACTTAGCGACGAGCACTTTCTCCACTTATATACGGCTCGCTCCTATCTTCCCCAGAGCGAGAGGCCACCTATTATATATTCGGCTCGCATCATCATCGCGGACTTCTCCGCACGTCTCATCTACACTCTATCCTTGAAGTCAGATTGATGAATTCGCTTTCCGCCGCTCTGGAGATTGTAGATTGGCCTTCCTTACCTCATGCTTTCTATGGGGATAAACCAAGGGCATCGATCCGCCCACCAGATACTGACTCTTGTAGCATTTGACTGACCTTCCTATGCAGTCGAGGAAGCGAGGCCCTTCCTCAGTCAATCCTCATCTGCCTCACAACCTTCTGCTTCTTTGCGTATATAAGTCCTATCCTTGGTCGAAATTCATCCATAAAACATGCCTAATAGTCTACTCTCTATTATGATCATCCGTCGAGTTCCACCTTGCTTGACCGCTTGAACATACTAATTGCCATTAAGAATCTCGCTTTTTTTTCTTGAGGCTGTGATGCTGCTCCTCCTCGCATTGTCTATCGTACTATATACCGGGGCTCGTACCTATTCTCCGCTACTATATATGACAGAAGGTCAGTTTCTATTAATAAGAAAATCATAGTTGCCCAAAGACTCGTAGAGTATATTACCTCGTAGATATTCTCAGGGGGCCTCTGTCGTATGTTGCTTAGCTTATTTACTGCTACAGTCTTCTTCCGTCCTATTTGACTATCCACATACCCCGTAAACTCAGATCTTTTGACCAGCATGGATGACATCGATATTTGACTATCCCTCTATCTATTCTCCTTTTCTTGCAGTCCTACATTCCAAAATGATCTCAAGCCAAACTATTAACATCTACCTACTCTCTAACTCATTCTTCTTATCTTTTCTATTTTATGAGACTTGCTTTCTTTCGAATCATCGTTGATGAGGTCCCTTCCAACGGAGAATAGGAAGAAGAAGGGATGCCATGTCAAGAGAAAGCGAGGAAGTGGAGTTGCAAGGTGAAGTAAAGGTGTTGAAGGTATGAGCCGTCAGGGGAGGTTCGACGAGTTGTTTAGGAGTGAAGACGAGCCATAGTATATAGTAGGAGTTAGAAGCCGCATTCAACGAGTACCCCAAGAATCTGATATTTTAGTCGGCAGCACCCTCAGCGAACCTAGACTCTATGGTCTATGAAAAAAGAGTGAAGGGAAAGTCAGGATGAGTACCAGAGGGCCCTATAGTGACCTTGGTATCAAGGTAGTATAAAGGGGAAGGTAGAGGTAGTCCTGCTCAGCAATGGAAGGGTGCGAGGAAATGTTCAATTCCACAAGTGCGAGAAGAGTAATAGAATGGCAACAATGTCCGGGCCTTTTTTCAATTCAATAACATATACGACCCCGTCAACGAATTTCCCATGATTTGCCTTACCATGACCCCATATGTCTAAAGTCATGACCTACTAGTTATAGAGTGGATGAAGAAAGAAAGATTGACCTCCTTTTCCAAGGCCATTTCTGTGTCATTGATAATAGAGCCAGAATATACATTCAATCATCCTAGTCACCCCGTGAATTCCTGTCCTTTTTCTACTTTTCCAATTTTCCCTATTGTTTGATGACCACCTACGCGATATCGGGAAGTTGGGAAAACCCAAGTTTCCACTCCATTTTCAACGTTACCTTCCTCACCTCCCCCATACGATTTTAGAGGATGAAGGGGCCTGGGGCTCTTCGTGGAAGGCTCGACCAACAGGGGAGGACCTTCCTCAGGTGAAAGACCGGGGAAAATGGGAGGAATTCAGGACGTCGTAGCAAGGCATAGCTTTGTACAACGAGTCCAATGCTCACAAGAGGCGGCTGGAAAAGGTGGTGTCACCTCCTAGCTATAGTAGTAAGGGGAAGTCACTTTACATCGTTGAGATCCTAGTAGTCCCGCAGCCTAAACCAACACAACGGCAATTCCAACAGTACAGATGATGTGAGAAGATCAGAGGGTGAGAACAGAATGGGGAGAGGAGGAAGTGCATGCTGGAAAAAAAAAGCCGTCATGTGACCCCTAATTAACTAATCCACACAGCATGCGCCCGCTACTTCGATCTTTCTACTAGATTAAGCGCCTCTGAGTAGCCTAAACACTTGTACTGGAAAGGAGCTTTTGCTTGTCCATTACCTAAATCGAGAGGTCTATCTTGCATGGAAGCTAGCTTATATATAGTGGGGAAGAAGAAGATCGCATTAGAAAGTTAGGAGTGGAAATGAAAGGGTGCGATTTCGAGGCCCAAAGTCGACTACTACTATGTATTAGCCTGGTTGGCGGCTCTGGTCGATAGTTTTGTCTAGCTGGGGTGGCGGCCACGTTCTGAGCAGCAAGCTGACCACGGGTTCTTTGTCTAGGTCCGGCCCGCAAGAAGTAAGGTGGGTAAATAATCGGCGACCAATTCCGAAACAAAAGAAAGAACTCAAAAAGAAGTTCAACCGCCCAAGACCACTTCCTTTCTCATTCGATGACGGACTTTCATCACTTGTAGAATGGCCTTCTTTTCCTTTCCCTATCGACCGAGTCCTCACTCATGGACGACCCGAGGGGATGTCAAGAGGTCAAGTCATGATGTAGTTGAGGTCTGTCTTTCCCTCCTATCCTCCACTCACAGGTCAATCTTCAACTCGCTTTAACTCGAATAAGCTCTTCGGGACTGAAGGATGGAGTGAGTGTCTGTTGAAAGGTCTAAACTCGTCGCTACCCACCATCTGGCCAAATATCTATATCCCTGAACCTGAGTTGGAAAGGCTCGACTGCTAATAAACAAGGAGGTCTTGTGAGCACATGAAAAACTTGATTGATCTCGGCCACAAGGGGGAGAACTTGTTTGGACACTAACTTTCTTTACTGGCACTATGAGGGAGGTGCTATGTTTAGTTTCTTAAGGGAGGCTCTTTCCTCTTGACCCGGAAAGCTGTAAAGTCAGTTGCAGCCCTCGCTAGGCTTAGAGTAGTATTCAGAATAATATCTTCCCAAAAAAGTGTCGAGTAGTACGGGGAAAGGAAAGTCTTAGGAGTTATATGGGCTTTCTCTTCCTATTAGCGCTCTTCGATTGATGTGAGTGAAGGGAGCGCGTAAAGCAATCTGTTCCCGCTCATTCTGTGAGGCAGGTGAAGGTTCCGGGAGAGGCCCAACCACCACTAGTTGTTCGGACATGAGAGCCGGCTAGCAAGACAAGAAGCAGCTTGCTTTAACGGACAGACCGTCCTTTTCATTGCTTTATATCTAGTTGGTTTGGCCGAGTTCTATATATTCGGCAGACATTCAACGGGACCGTGAACTATTGGGGCTCGAGGCGAGAGATAAATGCTCAAATTCAGAGTTTAGAACTGACGGGGACAAGAGCAATGATGATCTGAAATGCTTCCATCCACCACCGCAAACAAAGCCCTGGCTTCCCAAAAACAACCAAGCCCAGATATTCTAGTGAAAATAGTGAAAAGAAAAGGTGCTATTCTAGTGAAAAATGTCTGATATAATTAATATATATAATGCTTCTACCTACTCTTTAGCCTCCCTTGTGTATGTCTCTGAAACCTCTACCCCTTGTCGCTGGAACCCGTAGTTAGCTTTCGATCGGGCATGGCCGCCTCCAATCTGATATGTCTTGGCGGTGCTGGCTACTGTTAGAGAAGGTCGCTGACATGAAAAGCAAAAGGCAAAAGCAAAGAAAAGATGTTCACTATATAAATATGTTCTCAAAATGCGACAAAAGGCCCTTCGACTAGCGTATCATCTACTACGTCCCCTTCGACTAGCGTCTCAGCTACTATGTCCCCTTCGACTTGCGTCTCATCTACTACGTCTCCTGAAGACTAGAAAGAAATTGGCCCTTGCAAACTTTCGAAGGTAAGCTGTAGTTTTGCACTTGCAGAAGAAAGAGTTGATAGAAGAGAGGAAAAAAGGAAAAGAAAAGAAAATAAGGAAGAAAGAGAATTACCGCAATCAATCCTCACTGCCAAAGACTTCTTCTCGCTATCTTGACATAAGAAAAGAGTCAGGAGGGACTTTCGCTCCTCTTGCACTTTCCTATTGATGACCGGGGATTGAGGGTGCGTAGCTGAAATAGGAGACTACCCCCTTATAAGTAGCAAGAGGTGTTCTCCTTCAGTATCCTACCTTTCTTCCTGGTCTCCTCTCCGCTTCCGCCCGCTACGTAAGCTCGTGAGTTGTTGTTCTTTTCAATAACCCACTTGTTCTGTTGTTAGTAACCTGCTTGTTCTGTCAATAAGCCGCTTGGTTTTTCGTTCACCTTTCTTTTTTCTGGTTCAAGTCGAATACCTGCCTCCATTCCTGTGATGGGAAAACTTTTTTCTTCCTTAGATAGTGAAGAAAGTGAGACCAATACCTGAGAAAGACTATGACTACTTCCTCCACTATATATCTGGCTGCTTTCAACCCCCTTTTTTTGACGATCGTGGGTTGGGACTTGAAATCTCATAGTTAGAGTGACCCGGAAATAGAAGAATGAATATACATAGACCATCCTAGACCCGGTTATGAATGAGCGACAAGGATATGTTGGTTGTATGCAATGCTTCGAGCCTTTACTGGAGCGTCTAGTAGTTGCTTCGACCACTTCCACCCCACGACCGAGGGGAGTAATAAGGTACCGCGGCTGTGTAGGGCCAAATCAGAAAGAGCAGCTAGTTCATTCCTGTGTACCACCTACAAGAGGGTGATCAAATTAGCCCGGCATAACATAAAGAAAGAATAGCATGGAATGAAAGCGCGACCACTACTGACGAAATCAGAAGAGGATTTCTTTTGAACAGGCGGCGGAAGGGAGTTGGGACACAGACAGTCGGGCATTAAAGTCACCTAGGTAGGGCTACGAAGTTTTATCTTCCCTCCATCAACCTCGCTATGCCTGAGGTATTCGGACCAGATGTAGAGGCAGTCGACACAACAAAAATGTTAGTTACCGATGCTACTTATTATAGTTAGTTAGCCCTCTTTTACTATAAATTATGACTCACTTTTTCCCTAGTGAAATGACAAGATCACGCGAAAGATAGGTCTTTACTGAGGGCAACTGAGACAGGACCAACTTCGGGGGAGTAGGAAGGTGTAGAAAGATAAGTCAGTACATGAAGCAGCTCAGAGAGTCAAGAGAGAGGTAGTAGTAGGTCATCCTAATAAGAAAGAAAGATGTCATTATAGGTCTGAGAGGCTTTTAAGAAAGCCTAGAGAGTCTTTTGAGAAAGCAGAGAGCGTAACAAAAGAGAAAGAAAGTTGGCTGATGAGTGTCGAGTGAGGGGGAATGAGGCATCGGTCTTTCTTGACATCCCCTTTTCCTTGATTCTATCTCTACGACTATTATTAAAGTATATTAGTAGAGTAGCAAGATAACTAGAAAGAGAAAAAGCTCATCTCACGAGAGGTCAAGAACAACGGAATGATGGATTGGTGAGTCTGGAAAGGGAAAAGAAGGGACTAGATTATAGGGGAAGAGACGAGCTCAGTGAGTGCTAGTGAGATAGAGAAGAGGATGATGTTAAGAGCTCGTCTTTTCCGGCTTGACGTCAAGGAGCTCAGCTTCAGCAGGACCATCAAATCACTCAAGATTATATTATTATATTGGTCCTGCTCTCAAAATCAAATAGCAATTAAAGTCTATATATCTCACTTATGTCTAATTCCCTACTTCTTTTCGAATAGTAAGCACGATGCTCTCTGAAAGTCAAAAACCGAATTGGGATTAGCATGAAGAGTTCCCTGGGAGAGTCTGGAGAACAAGAAAGAGAGCTTATATTTACGTTGGGAGAGGAGTTCTATAGTTTACCAGAAGAGTTTGAAGCTGAAGCTCTTCTTGAGGTCGACCCCTTATTTGATGAGAAGTTAGCAAGTGAACCATGATCTTCTCCATATATATAGCTCTGAGAAAGAAAGGACTTATTATCTCGAGATCGGTTTTTCTATAATACATAGAACTTTCTCCTATTCCCTCTACATCATTCAGATCTTCTGGTTTAGTTGCAACAACATCTAATCAGCTTCCACAACGTCCAAGCAAAGCAGTCACGTGCCTCTTCCTTTGACGACTTAACTACTCAAACTGATTCTTTGCCTTTTCCTACTATATATCTTAAGGGCTGACTGCGCCTTTGAGTTTTGATATTGATTTAAATTAGCCTTTGACTTCTTCTCTGAAGCTTTCTTGACCTGTTGTGAGAAAATGGACTCTTTTTCTTCTTCTTTCAACTGCGTGGTGCGTGAATGCAGCAGTTGAAGGATATGGTTAGATCCTCAAGCGCATCACGGAAGCGTGAGCGTCGTATAGAATACGACGAGGAGCGACTAGTTGCACTAGTTGCTCGATGCAGCGGAATTCAAAAAATTTTCATACGATGAAACCACATGATCCAAGAACACTTCTCGGATCGTTTCGTCTAAACAACAAACAAGTAATAGGATTACCTCTTGAAGCGTGGTTGCGATCTAGTCTCTAAATGAAGAGACCTCCTGTCTCAAGTCCGATCCGATGGAGGAGACGCTTGCGAGCGTGGGGATGAACCACGTGCTTCTCGCAATCCATGTTGATGATCCAAGCGGGGGATCTCCTGATCTCGACACACGAGATCCGACGTCTTCTTCACGAGCGAGGTGCACCGAAGTAGATGGAGATCCACGAGTAGACGATCGGGCAACATAACAACGATGTTGTGGCGATGGAGAACCTCTCTAGGGCATCCATGGTGGACGGCCACATGAGAGGGAGAGAGAAAGTAGGCGTGTAGAGAAAAGAGAGAGAGAGAGAGAGAGAGAGAGAGAGAGAGAGATGTGCTACAATAGCATCTATATTGTGTAAAGAGAGAGCATGGGTATGCCTCTCTATTTATAGGGTTTTGAGATCCATGGATCTCAATCCATGGGACATATAAAATCATTGGATGAGATTGATTTATGTCAATCCAATGGTCAAGATTGTTGTTGGGAAAAGCCAACAACTTTAGATTAAAATATATTTGACAAAATCAAAAATAAATCAATCCCAAAATCACAAAAATAAATGAGAGAATATACATGGAGATTACATCTCCATGTACATTAAGGGGGGACGGCCACCCATTCCATATAGGAATTGGGTGCCGCCCACCTCTTTCCTAAAGGAGGCAATCTCAAGGATTTCCATGAGATTGCATGCCTCCTTGATTTTCTCTCTTATTTATTTCCAACAACTTTTTGTTGGGATTTTATTCATCAAAAATAATTCACAATTATATTTGAGAATATTGCAATCTTGACATTGGAAAATTGTGAATCACATTCACAACCCAAAACAACATATAATTTATATTATCAATTAATTAGACAATGTGTATCCAATACACATTAATAATTAATCAACAATTATAATATATAATTAGCTCTCTCTAATACATTACAAATCACATTTATAATATATTATGAATAATTGGATATTACTATCCATATTATTCTTATCCATAATAATTAAATCTCATTTAATTATATTGGATCACTTATTCTCATGTGCCCAATAATATGAATCACATTCACATTATTTACATCTATGATAATCAAATCATATTTAGTTATCTAAGATAACTCCTCTTATAATATGCATCAAATTCATACTATTCATGATAATTAAATCACATTTAATTATCCATTTTCTCAATGCTTGGATACATATATCAACAATAGAATTATCCATGAACTCTTTCAAGGATAATGTGCTTTCTCCGTGAATACTTGGAGATAAGGACAGGGTGATTGTATTGTTCCACGTATAGTGACAAGGATATTGAGATCATATCTCAAATCCAGATCGCGGGCCTCCCATAGATGCTTGATTAAATCAAGACCGCAAATCTAATCTTCTCATTGCATCTGAATCACATTCAGATCAATGTCCAACATTTGGACTTAGATCAGATTACTTCTCTGCTCAGAGGAGTCACTAAAATCCAGACCCGTTTCATTACTCCGTAGGAATGGAAGCGTCATGGTTATACAATCGTTTATGATCACATCACCCACAGGTATTCCTAATACCTGTACATCTTGCATACTGGAAGACTCAGAATAAACCCGAAGTATTAGATCAACTTTACACTGTCTAATTCAAGATTCTATCAATAAGTTTCTCATTCGATCATTGGAAGTCAGTATCGATCATATACTTTGCAAAAGCATATATTATACATAGGTCTTGATCATATACTTTCCAAAAGTATATATCAAATCTACAAATTCAGTCAAGCTTCCAAAGCGAGACGACCATGCGCATGGAATATGATTCTTTCCAATATCTCATGAGTGAGCTCATGTCTTCCGGTTCAGTAACTGAACCTGTATGATCCCTTTGAGAGATTGTATTACTCATATTCCCTTATATGCACACCAGCGTGCTGGTGTATAGACCTTGATTAGGTCATCAACCTATTGGTCTGCCAAATGTACATACTCAAACATATAGTAACACATCTGTCTCCGGTCAGAGGATGCGTGCCTGTATCATGACGACATACAATATAGGACTTTGGTTATCTCGATCCTGTTAAGTCAGCTCTTTGACCTAACTAATCTGACACCTCCGAATCTCTATTATTATGCAGAGGACCTGCATCAAGAGCTCGGTCAGATATCAGCCTTTAGAGAAAGGATTGCCATCTCCCTCTTAGGCTGGAGATCATCCCTTAATAATCATTTGATGGTGCTTGATGAGTCCTCAATCTAACTCTTTAGATATTCATCCAAGCACCAGCCTCTATGATTCAATAATTGAATCAACAGCTGTATGATCATCAAGATGGCCATGGTACATAACCCTAATTGTACTAAGGGACCTATTATGCAAATTATTCATTCTTCATTTCAGATCAGGGTATGATATTCGCAATAACATTTATTGCATAATGGCTCGCCGTGGGCTCGCATGTCCAACAATCTCCCACTAGCCCAAAGAGCCATTAATGGGTTAATCATTTAAACCCACACTCAAGTGACAATAATAGGCTATTTAGAAAAAAGCTAGGTAAGAAGATCAGTCACTCTGTTCTCAAGAGACTACGCCAAGTCCTTTTACCGCACTTGCATATCCCCTAGTAACAGTGCTCGCATCCAATGTGAATGTTGCATCTTATGCAACCAATACTCAATTTTGTTATAGTGTCCTTGACACTATACCTTGATAATTATTATAACCACTATGTCCATAATCCTTATCAGAATGCCTTTATTCATGGAGATCTCTATCTCCTAAGGTATCTACAGTTAAGATCCTTATAGATCACTATCTACAAGGTCTTAAGCTTTTTGAAGATAAAACATTGAGATCACTATCTCTGAGTTTCATTATCTTTGAAGATATTGTTATTACTGCAATAAAGTGTTTTATCTCCATAGTAGGATTAGTAATAGTTTACTACTCCCACTGCATGGTAGACATCTTGGCTTTTGTACACATTTAGCACACACCCAGCTTCTCGGAACTGATGCACAAGGTCAAGCAGTTTTAGCATTCACTTCCTCAACTCTTTGAGGTGCTATCCCTTTAGATAGGTCAGTACCATATCTTAAGGGAAGGAAGCCTTTCTTGTAATTTTTCCAGAAAATGGAATAAGTCCAAGGTGTACTACTAATGTGTTGGTCCCAATATCCTCTTCTCTTTGCTTATGAATGTCTTCAGAAACTAAGATCTAAGAGGTATCCTTGAGATCATATCTCAATGTATGGGATAACCAGATTATAAAACACTTATTATTATCATCCTTAGATCATTCCAAATGATCAAGATAATATCTACATTTAGCACGATGAACACAATGGCACTCCCACTATGCTTCACATGGTTTATCAATATTCTATCTGAAATAATAACATTTATAATTTCATCAAACCTTATGTTCCAACTACAAGAAGCTTATTTGAGTCCAATGATGGAGTTCTTTAGCTTGCACACCTTGCTTTCCTCA
The DNA here is from genome assembly GCA_037367405.1 of Ottelia alismoides. Lineage (NCBI taxonomy): Eukaryota > Viridiplantae > Streptophyta > Magnoliopsida > Alismatales > Hydrocharitaceae > Ottelia > Ottelia alismoides. The sequence goes on along the minus strand of JAZKJV010004323.1, from coordinate 324,684 downwards.
CCCATGAAGCCTTGGGGCTACTTCATATGAATATCCTTAGAGAGGTATTCATAGAGGAATGCAATCTTGACTCACATCATGAAGATGTCATAGTCGAGTTGTGTAGCTATAGTTAGAAATATTTAGAAGGTTTAAAGCAAGGTCACTGGAGAGCAAGTCTCATCGCAAGCGATGTCTTCTCTTCGGTGTGTAGCTCATGGCTACGAACCGTGCTCTGAAGGTCTCTACCTTCTCATCAGGTTCCCACTTTCTCTTGAAGATTCATTTACACCTTGATGGGTCTTACCCATATAGGTGGATCTTCGAGGGTCCATATACAACACCTGTATATAAAATCTACATTAGACTTTTATTGCTAACATCCATCTTTCCATGTCATGATCCTCAGGAACTTCGTCACATGATGTCCGATCATTTTCACATGGAATACATTCTCAAACTTATTTGAAGAAGTATTAATGTTTCATCTTCAATTATTCTTTTAGTTTCTGATTTCAGGAGCCTCATTATCTTCTCATGATTAAATGAGTTCCTTTACATCATTTTATCTTGATTCTTAAGAGAGTCATCCTCTAAGAATCACATTCTCAGAGATGAGATCCTTTAAGAATCTCAAGGTCATAAAGCAGGTATACAATACCATCCTTTATTTTCCTAATGAAGTAGCACCCTCTAGTGCTAGATTCCAGCTTACATGCATGGAACCTTATTAAGTATATAATGTAGTCTCTACTACATATATACCTTGGAAACTAAGAGATAATTATGCTAAGATTAATCATTGATTAAATCATGTCACACATGATCAATTGTATCTCCCTACAACTCCATTGAGTTAAGGTTCATTAGGAGGATTGAGATAGGAATGAAATTCTTATCTCCATGAGGTATTTCTTGAATTCATCTAATAGGTATAGGCTACCTTGGTTAGATCAAATTCATTTCATCTTCCTTCAAACTTTGGTTCTAAACTAAAATTGCAAAATCTTTGAACATTTCAAAGTTTTCAAAGTGAAGAGAAGAAATCTCATATCACAAATAATCACTAATAGATATCACATATCGACAATGTTTATTCTGATATAGATGATTCACATACATCAATATGTATAAGATCTTGAATACCTTAACATGTTACACCTTTCCCAAAGAAGGGTGTATTGGACATTTTTTCTTTGAATACAATATTCACAAGTATGTGAGATTTGAATCTTTAGACAATCTAAAATTTCATGTCTTACTAGTCCATTGAACTCATCAACAGATATATGTCCAAAACTAGATGCCAGATCATTGTCAAATGATCTTTATCCTCCTATTGATCTTTAAAGGTTTAATTTTCAATATTAGAAATCTTAATGAACCATTCATTAATTTTCTAATTTAGTAGAGTCTACTAGATTTTAGATTAATATCTGAAATATCTCCATCGTAACTCTTTATGATAGATTTATTACAGAATTCATGTTTATATACAACAATCAGAAATAAACAATGAGTGTATTCTAAATCTAGGTCATAGAGACATTCTCTAAGACTAAGGGCTCCCACTGAAAATATGAAGTCTATTGATCTAATGGAAATTGTTGCAACACTTGCATCACTTTCAACATGGATGGCCAATAAATCTTAAGATCAAATTTCTAATATTCTAATACATATGCAACCAATTGCAAGTGTTATTAGAAGATTGAGATACAATTATTAGACCTTACCTTATGAAATAAGTAAGTCAATTTCAATGATTATATGTAGGTTATTCTTATGTATTATCCGATTCCTTCTCTAAGGACTCTAGATAGATTTGATAGTCATACTATCAACACATCAACATATTGCAGTATTGGCATTCATCAACTCTTTGGATGTCATATGGAAGTCACAGAACTACAGTCAACTCTTTGACTATATTTCTTGCTTGGGTCCAACCCATGATTCCACTGCGCTCTCTTTATCTGTAAGCAACCATTGCTCAAGACCATGGATCTCTTATGTTAAAATCAAAATTTTCAATATGAGAGTACATGCTTCATTCAATTCAAACAATATGAATATTATGAAGCTTCATGAATGATAGAGTATAGATAGTAGAATTATGACACTCATCGTATCTACACCAATTTAAACTCTTAAAAGCTTGGTTCAGGTAGGTACTCAAACAATTTGAATACATCATCTCCTATAGTGCCACCATTCTGCATAATGCAGAGAACCATGTAATTCATGATTATATGTCGAGAGCACATATGTATGCCAGAACATTTTCTTAGATTTTATAAGGATTATTTGATAATTACGATCATTATCGACATGTCACTTCAAAAGTACATTCGATGAGATCAAGACTTATAGAGACATACAAACCCTAGGGTTTTAGTCCCATTGTCCATTTAATTATCATTCCTCATTATTATGAGGAAACATGCACATTGAAACCACATACATTATGTGTCCAATTGCAAGTACAATATCTGGATCATGAGTCTAATCCATGATATTTTAGTGGTTATCATTGAGTATAACATTGAGTGGGTTTAATGAAGGATTATCTGAAATAAGAAATTTGCAAAAGCATATATAAATATATAATTTACTTTAATTTAGGAATTTTTTTTATATCAAAGTTGTCTTGCCTTGTCAACATAGAAAGTTCATTCCCTTAATCACTTTCAATGTAAGAGATATACTTATCATTATATCTCAAGCAAGATCTGGGATCTCCTTCCTTATCTTTGTTGCATCCCAATAATATGAGAACCTACAACTCGGATAAAAAGAAGCAGGAACACATTTTGCCTTGCAAGTCCAACTTGCATCTCCCAATACGGTCTTTAACACCGGGGCCCACCACCCCTAAGGTGATGTTGACCCGTCATTAATTGAACCAACCGTCAACAGAAATACAACTCGCTATGCGCAATCCAATATCGCCCCAATAATATGAGGACCCGATATTGGGGTCACTACGCATACATACTTACTCTTTCGAGAAGCGACTAGCCAGATCCAAATGGATCGTATGCAGGAGCTGTCACTTCGGACATGCGTCTTCTACATACAATATCTGGCGACAGTACCCTTCACCTTGACGGGAGACCATGGATGTCACTTATGTGATCCTCCATATCATATTCAAATTATAATTAATCACCATGAATCATATTCACATAATTAATTCTTCCAAGGGAATTATCAACTCTAATCATATTAGAGTATTCTAATTGGACATAATCAATTCAATCATACTAAATTAATTATCAATCCAATTCAATCAATCAAACTTGATTGTTATGCTTGAATATATATGGTATTATTCTGAAAGTACATATTAATTTGTATTTTAATAATTAGAAAAATACAACTTAATCCCTCAGACAGTATCCCGGCCCTACCCGCTGTCATGGCTAGTGCAGGCGAGAGTGGGATGGACCACATACATTGCAACCCGCTACCCCAGCGATCTCCGACTAGTCACTGTATCCGCCTCGGGAAAGGATAATGCCAAATAGATTATTTGTACTTGAGATGATCATCGGTTCTTCAACCGAAATTATACCATATAGAAATCAAAACAATTTTGATTATAAGGAAATTTGCTAGACAAATTCCCAATCCTATTCAAGCAAGGAGTTTGATGATTGTGTTTCCAATTATGATCTAGATCAAATCTAATCAATTAATTAGTTGAGGCCAAGTCAATTAAGGAAATAATCATATTCCAATATTTCTCAAATATTTTTCATAATTATTTCTTGAAATTAACAATTAATTTCATTAATTGACAATCACATGGTTCTTGATTAGGACTGCAATTTCAACAGTGACCCAAACTTAATAAAATTAGCATATCTTAATCATATTAAATCCAAATTAGACAAAATCAATTTTCATAGATTGCTAATTTGATTTAGGACAGAACCAAGTGGTTTAATGCATTTCGGGGCAAGTCTAAACAGTAATTAACATATTAACCACGTTCAGATCTACAGTTCCCGCAACAGTGCATACATGTTCATTAAAACAACCATATCTCGAGCATACGAAATCCGATTTACGCAAACTCAGATCCTATGGTTTCCTTATTTAATGGGGAAAAAATCCAATATTAAATTCTTGTTTAAACAATTTAAACAGTGCCCAATTTATTTACTATATAGATCTGCGAAATCAAATGCGATAAAAACTTTCGCGACCTTAAAGAACCCAAGTCGTACTCGGTTAGCGAATCATATTCGAAACCGTCGACCTAAGGCTCTGATACCACTTGACGGATATGGTTAGATCCTCAAGCGTATAACGGAAGCGTGAGCATCGTATCGAATACGACGAGGAGCGACTAGTTGCACTAGTTGCTCGATGCTGCGGAATTTAAAAAATTTTCATACGACGAAACCACATGATCCAAGAACACTTCTCGGATCATTTCGTCTAAACCACAAATAAGTAATAGGATTACCTCTTGAAGCGTGGTTGCGATCGAGTCTCTAAACGACGAGACCTTCTGTCTCAAGTCCGATCCAACAGAGGAGACACTTGCGAGCGCGGGGATGAACCGCGTACTTCTCGCAATCCATGTTGATGATCCAAGCGGGGGATCTCCTGATCTCGACACACGAGATCCGACGTCTTCTTCACGAGCGAGGCGCACCGAAGTAGACGGAGATCCACGAGCAGACGATCGGGCAGCATAACGACGACGCTGCGGCGATGGAGAACCTCTCTAGGGCATCCATGGTGGACGGCCACATGAGAGGGAGAGAGGAAGTAGGCGTGTAGAGAAAAGAGAGAGAGAGATGTGCTACAATAGCATCTATATTGTGTAAAGAGAGAGCATGGGTATGCCTCTCTATTTATAGGGTTTTGGGATCCATGGATCTCAATCCATGGGACATATAAAATCAATGGATGAGATTGATTTATGTCAATCCAATTGTCAAGATTGTTGTTGGTAAAAGCCAACAACTTTAGATTAAAGTATATTTGACAAAATCAAATATAAATCAATCCCAAAATCACATAAATAAATAAGGAGAGAATATACATGGAGATTACATCTCCATGTACATTAAGGGGGGACGACCACCCATTCCGTATAGGAATTGGGTCCGCCCACCTCTTTCCTAAAGGAGGCAATCTCATGGATTTCCATGAGATTGCATGCCTCCTTGATTTTTTCTCTTATTTATTTCCAACAACTTTTTGTTGGGATTTTATTCATAAAAAATAATTCACAATTATATTTGAGAATATTGTAATCTTGACATTGGAAAATTGTGAATCACATTCACAACCCAAAACAACATATAATTTATATTATCAATTAATTAGACAATGTGTATCCATTACACATTAATAATTAATCAACAAATATAAATTATAATTAGCTCTCTCTAATACATTATAAATCACATTTATAATATATTATGAATAACTGGATATTACTATCCACATTATTCTTATCCATAATAATTAAGTCTCATTTAATTATATTGGATCACTTATTCTCATGTGCCCAATAATATGAATCACATTCACATTATTTACATCTTTGATAATCAAATCGTATTTAATTATCTAAGATAACTCTCCTTATAATATGAATCAAATTCATATTATTCGTGATAATTAAACCACATTTAATAATCCATTTTCTCAATGCTTGGATACATATATCAACAATAGAATTATCCATGAACTCTTTCAAGGATAATGTGCTTTCGCCGCAAATACTTGGAGATAAGGACAAGGCGATTGTATTGTTCCACGTATAGTGACATGGATATTGATATCATATCTCAAATCCAGATCGCAGACCTCCCATAGATGCTTGATCAAATCAAGACCGCAAATCTTATCTTCTCATTGCATCTGAATCACATCCAGATCAATGTTCAACATTTGGACTAAGATCAGATTACTTCTCTACTGAGAGGAGTCACTAAAATCCAGACCCGTTTCATCACTCCCTAGGAATGGAAGCGTCATGGTTATATAATCGTTTATGATCACATCACCCTCAGGTATTCCAAATACCTGTACATCCTGCATACAGGAAGATTCAGAATAAACCCGAAGTATTAGATCAACTTTACTCTGTCTACTTCAGGGTTCTAACAGTAAGTTTCTCATTCGATCATTGGAAGTCGGTATCGATCATATACTTTCCAAAAGCATATATTATACCTAGGTCTTGATCATATACTTTCCAAAAGTATATATCAAACCTACAAACTCAGTCAAGCATCCAAAGCGAGACGACCATGCGCATGGAATTTGATTCTTCCCAATATCTCATGAGTGAGCTCATGTCTTCCGGTTTAGTAACTGAACCTGTATGATCCCTTTGAGAGATCATATTACTCATATGCCCTTATATGCACACCAGCGTGCCGGTGTACAGACCTTGATTAGGTCATCAATCTATTGGTCTGCCAAATGTACATACTCAAACATATAGTAACACATCTATCTTCGGTCAGAGGATGCGTGCCTATATCGTGACAACATACGATATATGACTTTGGTTATCTCGATCTCCTTAAGTCAACTCTTTGACCTATCTAATCTGACACCTCCGAATCTCTATTCCTATGCAGAGGACCTGCATTAAGAGGTCGGTCAGATATCAACCTTTAGAGAAAGGATTGCCATCTCCCTCTCAGGCTGGAGATCATCTCTTAATAATCATTTGATGATGCTTGATGAGTCCTCAATCTAACTCTTTAGGTATTCATCCAAGCACCAGTCTCTATGATTCAATAATTGAATCAACAGTTGTATGATCATCAAGATGGCCATGGTACATAGCCCTAATTGTACTAAGGGACTTATTATGCAAATTATTCATTCTTCATTTCAGATCAGGGAATGATATTCGCAATAACATTTATCGCATAATGGCTCGCCGTGGGCTCGCATGTCCAACAACAGTCTCATCGCCCCCACCCTCGGTCTCAACTCTCCTTGTCTGCTAGGAACCTGCACACGTCTACATCCCCTTTCTTTGCTAAAGTCCTTCTTCCTTCTCTTATGTCTTACCTGGCCACAGGCAAAGTAGAGACTACCCAGCTAAAATATATAGTAGTAAATATCAACCTTCTTGATTTTCTCTCGGGCTATCTATCAAATTCCACTCTTCGCCACGCTCAGTCTTGTTGGGTCGTTGGTCGTTGCCCGCTTGCTTGCTTATTCATCGCTTCCCACGACTCATCAAAGGTCGAACATACATCACAGTTATTATTTTCCTCCCCGCTTATATATAAAGAGAGCGGAAGGGAATGACCAAGAATGGAAAGACTGTCAACTACTGTTAATCCATCCTCCTCAGCTTATATGAGAAGCATTATATATAGTCAAGCCCGGGAAGAATAGAGCGGGAAAGGCGGGAAGGGGTAAGGGCCCCTACGTGAATCTTCCTACAGCTACCTTCCTTTTAGAGCCGTCAGGATCAGCTTTCACGCATTCCAGGCTACACTCGTACAACTCCGTCCGTCTACTAATCCTGCTTCTACGGGCCTCGTATAATGACGCAGCCCGGGAATCTCATAGATCAGTTCCCACGCCATCCTCACTGACAACCAACTGACTGTCCTAGCTTTCCCCACAACTCCTGTCGCTCTCTCGACGCTAGGGTCGAACTACAAGACCTGGTCGAACCTGTGTACAATCTGCCTAGCTCGTAGGCGGGGCCTCACACACAGACAAGGAAGACTATCCCACCTAGACAGAATTCCCAACAGCATTCCATCCGCATCCCTGGGAAAAAATATTAGAAAGGCCATTTCCTACCCACTTAAACAACAGACAGACAACTAAATAGCTGCCGCCTTCTCCCTCATCATCTTCCATCTTTCGCGTATTAGTGGAAGGTGAGTGAGGTAGCCTATATATGGATGGGGGGTAGGCCGAAGCTTTGAACGACTACAAGGAGTGGGTGGACGAGGACGCTCAAATGAAAAAAGAAAGAAAGCAAATAGTCGAGAGATGTACAGATCTGGATCAAGTATTGCATTTCCCAGGAGGAACTAAAACAGAGGTGAGCCGCTTCGTTAAAGCTAAGGAAAGGTCCGAGACTAAACTAAATAAAAAGGCGTAAGCGCGGATAGAGCGAAGTCAATCCTCAGAAGAGACATCGAGATTAAAGAAGTGAGAAGGAATGGGGACGGAGCGAGATCAAGGCACGAGCCGGGCTATAGTATAGTAAACAGACTTATAGGAAAGACCATCACGTCAGGGCGTCAATCGAAGAGGAAAATGAGAATTTGGCTTTCCGTTGTAGATCATACAATCATTTTTCTACGGGTTTCAATATCCCAGGTTTGAATATAAACAATGCAGTGATGAATAGGAAAACATACTCTCTACTGGCTCAAGTCTCTTCTGCTTCATATAATTCTCAATTAAATCACAAATTCTTCTATGTATCAATCCTGACTTCTCCTACAATAGGATGGGTGACAACCTGTTTTGGTATGTTGAGAGATGTCATTATTGCTGAACCTAATGCCTACATCGCATTTGCAGGTCAAAGAGTTATTGAACAAACCTTGAAGAAAACTGTACCCGATGGTTTACAAGCTGCTGAGTATTTATAAGGGTTATTTGATTCAATCGTACCACGTCATCCTTTAAAAGGTGTTCAGAGTGAGTTATTTCAGCTCCATGGGTTTTTTCCAAAAAGAAAAAAAGAAAAAGGATTTCTATATTGATATATATCAGATTTGATCCATATTTTCTTTATTTGATTTATATTGAATTAGATTGATTAATATCATCATTATATAGAAAATGCCTTCTCAAAAATCAATCAGATTACATAATCTAGTCAGATTTACAGATCAATATTAAAGAAATATGGAGTGTAAGTAATTTAGATAATTCCACTTTTTCCCTGTTCTGTATTAGATTCATTATAGTTATAGTCGCGAATTCATAATCGAATTCAGATGAGAAGAACGAGAGAAAGAAAAGAAGAGTGCTCAATTTCTTCAAGTGGATTATTATACACATTCGTGCAGAAAAATAGATAAGTGTGTACACTGAATTCTACATTCCTTGCACTTATTAACTACTTAATCAGATTTAGAATATATATACTGATAATCCGATCTCTTTCCGCTACAAATATGAAATCGAGGCATCTATTCCATGATTGATTTGAACTGAACCTCTCTTTTTTTGCCTTTAGTAGGCCTAGTATTTCTAACAATTGCAATGGCTTCTTGATTTCTTCATGTTCAAAAAAATCCGATAGTCTAGATATAATGGGGGACCAAATCTCATCAAGTCATTTCAATAGTGGATCATAATACAGGTATCCATTTAATGGAATATGGTACGTATGTGATTTCCCCTGAACTAAAATGAAATCACTTTAATGCATATAGATACAAGATATCCGAGTCAATATATGTATATATTGATATAGCTAATCAAAAATCAATCAATCAATTCAATATGACTACTTTGATATCATCTTTGAGTTATTTTGAAGATCTTTATTACAAGGATAAGAAAAACTATCGGCTTCTTTCCTCCTCTTTTAAGAATCGCGATAGTTTTTTTGCGGTTTCCACATTAGAAGAAAACAAACCTAGGGTGGATCGCTCAAATTATTGGCCCTGTACTGGATGTTGCTTTTCCTCCGGGAAATATGCCTAAGATTTCTAAGGCTTTGGTAGTTCAGGGCTGAGATACTCTCGGTCAGCAAATTGATGTGACTTGTGAGGTACAACAATGATGAGGAAATAATCGAGTTAGAGCCGTAGCTATGAGTGCTACAGATGGACGAGAGGAATGGAATGACACGAGAGCTCCTTCTTTTCTAGTCAGTCTTTCGACCCTTTCCCGCTTCGACGGCTTCAACTTATTCAATCTGGGCTTTGGCACTTTTATAGACTGCGAGCATCTTCGCTTTCCTCTCCATCAGGAGAAAGATGGTCTAGCCTTCTCCTTTGCCCCCTTGGTTTCGCTGCCCTTAAACCAATCGACGATCATCTGAATTAGCCTACCTATCCACCTACTACGAACTAATTTCTGACCAAAATGAATTCAAAAAGTTCTTGCCTCATCATTCTATGACGATTTTCTTAATAACTGGTTAAGCTTCTTTCAGCGATCACAAACTGGAGAAGAGAGGGTGGAAGGAGCAGTAGTCCAAGAGGAGAGTGAGCCTTGAGCAAAGGCACAGAGGCAGGGTCAGAGCACTGTCTTTCTTTTTCTGGATCACTGATGTTTGTTGCCGCTGCTGGCTACTACTTGTTTCATGGCTTGAATTGTTGCGGGAGTGAGAGGTCAGCTCAGACACTCCTCCATCCTTCTCATCTTCCACTCAGAGGCAAAGCTCGATGCGTAGAGAAAATGAGGGAAAGAAGACTAGGGAAGTCCTCTGACCAAGATAAAGGAGAGGTAGACTACTAGAGACCTGATGTCGATGTCTCAGCCCTCCATACTGACCCCAGCCAGCTTCCACCCTTCGGTTGTAGCTCCGCCCGGAACAGAAACCGATCAGTCTTCTCGTACACATTTTTTTCAAATAACTTGCGGTGAAGTAAATGAAAGCTCAATCAGCCTCTATCCTAGGATAGAAAGATAGAAAGAAGTGATTGAAAGAGGGGGTGAGCATGTCTGGCATTCCCTTCAGGCCCGGGAGAGCTTGAATGCTGACGCTTGCTTTCTTTGAATCAAGTAGTCAGGAGGGGTAGTCCCCCTAGTCGTGCCTCGGCTACTTAAACTACCTATGCCCAGAAGAAAGGCCCTATTCTCTTATTCGATAGAAAAAAATCATATTTGAGGCAGGATTTCTAGATACTATATAAAAGGGGTGGAGGGTCGGAAAAAGAGGGATTCTAGTTGCTTTGGTCCGAAACCGTGAATTGAGATCTCATTCAAAGAGAAAGATAGCTAATATATGGACTTTCTCCATTCTAATAAAGATTATGGTCCTCGTCTTTCTCTGAGGAAGAAGCGAAGGGCTTTGATCCTCATTGGCGCGTAATCCCACCACTGATAAACACCGGACTAGTCAATATTCACCGGTCCAAGAGCACCCCCTCGAGTCAAGGCTTCTACAACCAAAATGGCAAAATAGCATGAGCAATGGGTCTGACATGTAAGGGGTCTTGTACCCACGACTCTAAATTGCGCTACATGAAAGCAGTTTCCATATGTCCACAGAAAGATTATTGCGGAAGCAAAAATGTTATGATAAAGACCTTCCTCAGTAATAGACTCTCGAAGTCATGCGCAGTTGCAATACCAAACCAAATACGACGAGTAGTGGGGTCCGCCTTGGAAATCTTAATGCCTTGAAAATCCTCCTAGCCATTATCCTACTACAATAATTCTTGCTAAGAAGAATGCCCATGTTGGGGCAATTCCACCCAGAAGGTAATGGGTTACTCCTACAGCACGTCCTAATACAATGCTCAAGGCCCTAGGCTGAGTAGCAGGAGCCACTCTTCATTTGTAGATTCAAAAAGTGATTGCCAATAACCACGTTTGTTGAATAGAAAGATGAAACTCAAAGCTTAGAAAAAATGAGCACCCAAGAAAAAGTGACCATACGCGGATATTGAAGAACCATAAGTCTGAATTACATGAGATGCCTGTGCCCATAAGAAATCTCGAAGCTACCCATTAATAGTAATGGAACTCAGTACAAAGTGTCATCTCGTGAGATGAGTTACCACCCCTTTTTCACTTACAGTACCCCAAACATCTGACTGCATATTTCGAAATATTACTACCAAAAAAACATTGTACATCCAAAATAGATCTAAGAAAACATGGTCCAAAGCAGATACTTGACATGTTCCTCCTCTTCCAGGTCCGGAAACGAAAACCAAGATTAGCTTTATCAGGTATCAAATGTGAGCAATGAGCAAATAGGACACCTTTCAGTAGAATCAATACAGTCACATGGATCGTCAAAGCATGAATGTGATGTACCAAAAAGTTTTCAGTTCCTAATGGAATCGTTAATAATGCTACTTTGTCGCCTACTGCTACTAACTCACCACCTCCTCAAGTTAAGCTGATGCTTACTACTGCGCCAGGAGCTATTGTACTAGGTGCTAAAGCATGAGTGTTTTGTATCCATTGAGCAAAGATGGGTTGCAATTGTATAGCGATATCTGAAAACAACATATCTTGAGGACGCCCTAAGGCACTCATGGTATCATTATGAATATACAAGCCGAAACTATGAAAACCTAGAAATATACATGCCCAATTGAGATGTGATATAATAGCTCTAAGAACACGCTCTAAAAGAAAGTTGTATCGACTAGTTGGATCTACGTCTCTGACCATCAAAATAGCAGCGTGTGCAGCAACACCAACTATGAGAAATCCACATGTGATGTGTGAACAAGGAAAGTAGTGTACCATAGTCAATAGCTAAGTATGGATAAGTGGGCATGGAATACATATGGTGAGCTACCACAATGGTTAAAGAACCTAACATAGCCATGATAAGAGATAATTGAGCATGCCATGACGTTGTTTGAATTTCATAAAGGCCCTGATGATCCTGACCTGTAAACGAACCCTTATGAGCCGTCTTTTAGGCCATGACCAAGACTCCTATACATATGACCCGCTATCAGGAAAAGAACTGCAATAGCTAAATGATGGTGAGCAGTATCGCTCAGCCATAGACCCCCAGTTATTGGATCTAATCCTCCACAAAAACAAAGAAGATCTATAGGGTCAAAAATGGCCTCAGCAAAACTAGGAGAAAGTTGAGCCTCAGAGAAATGAATGAGGAATTGGTATCTCTTTAGGGTCCACTCCAGCGTCGAGAAATTGGTCAATCGGTAAAGATACATGAATTTTTTGTCCTGCCCAAGAAAGAGATCCAAGTCCCAGTAACCTCGCTAAATGGTGATTCAACATGGATTCTACATCTTGGAACCTATTTTGGGGCTGCTTTGTGATAATGGAACCAACCGGCAAAAAGCATTAATGCTGCAAAAACCAATGCACCAATTGCGGTACAAGAAAGTAGTAATTCACTGGTTATTCCGGATGCTCTCCAAATTAGAAAAAACCCGAAGGTGATTTGTAGTCCTCGGAAACCCCCGCCAACATCACCATTCCTGATTTCTTGACCCTGACCATGAGCACTAGGTCGAATGTGAGTAGGATCGCTTAGCCATGCTTCATAATTTGAAAAACGAGCACCGTGGAAGTACATGCCACTCAACCAAAGAAAGATAATGGAGAGTTGACCAAAATGAGCACTAAAGACTTTTCCTCTAAATAATTGGTATGACTATCGAAATCGTGAGCATCAACATATCCGTTCCAGATCAAAGTAGTATTCTCAGGGCCCTTAGCTATTGTTCTTGAGAAATGTTCTGGTTTGGCCCATTCCTCGAAAGATGTTTTGACGGGATCCCTATCCACCACCATTTTCTCTTCTTGTTCTGGGGAATGAATAATCACTGAGTGCTCCTCTTTCCGGACAACACATACAAAGAGACCCGCCAATAGTCAAGTTTTTAGTGAACCTCTAAGAAATAGATATTGATGATCAGTTCCCTTCTTTCCTATCTCCTATCACAGTTTTTTGAGTTATTCACTAGAGCTATTATCAGATGGAAGTCGTTGGGGCAAATGTTCGGTTCTATTATGACATGACGATTAAGTGCTCAACGGACCCCCTTTTCATCTTTTAAACCGAGATATTTTCTTACGCAATTTAGTCTATTCATCAATATATATAAGTCACCCAATGAATCCGCTGCTTCATTGCAACATAATACCTGATTAGTCTATTACCAGATCACTCATTAACAATTAAGAAGATATATTTGGATATCCATATTTGATCTTGACATTAGAAATAGGGTATCCTTTATCGCGTTTAATTAACAATATTCATTCTATATTGTGTCCCTATCATTTATTCTGATGGGGTGCCCTACTGCTTAATAAACTCAAAAATGCTTTTTTCAAGGGATATAATGAAATTCCTTGATTGGTCCCTCTGGGGGGAAAGCTCTATTTTTTGATGCTGAGGGGAAAGCTCTATTTTCTGATGCATCCAACAACCAAATTCAAAATAGAGTGGTTTCAGATTTTGATAATATTCGCGATTGTGGTCACCTTGTGATCTTCAACCAATTGTGTGCATCAATAGAATTACCTGGAGTTAGCGCTATAGCTTGTTCCAATACTCAACAGCTTGATCGAACCAAGCCTCCGTAATTGAAGAATCACCCTATCAAATGGCCTCGGTCGGAATAGGTCAGACCTTTCCGTACTTGTGAGTTTCCTATCTCATATGGCTCCTCCCTTCTATGCATGGTACTAATAATATATGAAATCGCGAATGTCAATATTCCCCCTATAATCACAAATAGAACTGACTGGGGCTAGTATTTTGACAAGAAATTGATAGCCGCATTTGTTTTTTCTTAATACCAATCATATTAGTACTCGATAGAAATGGTAACTCCAACAATTTCTTTGTCCTCTACACCCCAGGAATTAGTCACTTCAACGATCTTCGATGGCTATACGGGTATCCAAACAAAGTATAAACGAGATGGATGCTTGTTGTCCCAACCATTCTTGTTAGCCCCCATACCGATGAGGAAAGGGGGTAATTTCTAACAAAGTGTTCATATTGTTGATTCTTGGGTCTAGTGCTTCTGCCCTATGCCGCCTATTGGTACTAGTTAAGTTAGATTTACCCACAATACAGAACCCATAGGTGTAACCACAATACTAAAATCGACAATTGAAGCATCTGAGGCAGCATCAATCGAGGATACACGACAGAAGGAATTGTGACATCTACAAACTTCACCTTCAACAAGCGTAGCTTGATTTCAATAATCCTTTCTTTCTATCTTTCATTGTGAATCTTTCTCATCGGCTAAAAAAACAAGAAGAAAATCAAAGCTTTGACAAAGTGAAAACTCTCGCTGATTTTCTAATCGGCCTCTTTCATTCATGTGTTAAGCACTCCACGAAAGTCAGGTTTGCTGCCAGCCATAATCTCAGGAAATGTGTTAAGCACTAATGTTTCTGCTATATTCTAAGCCCAGTTTTTAAGATGCCGTTGAAGGATTCTCCTTTTTTTCAGGATTTCTAATGCGGGACATTCACCCACGGTTCTGACTTGAGAAGATGAGAATCAGATCTTGAATAATCTCAAATCCTACTCTTTTTTCCAGGCAACAAGGGTATGTAAAGACATGTGGACTGCCTATCTGCTCTGTCTGCTTTTCTTCCACCTAGGCCCCCGATCGAAGGGTAATATATAGTGGGGCCACTTGGCTTTTTTGAGGTGGTTCAGTCTTCACTCTGTAAACACCCCCTCAACTGATTTGTCTTACAGAAGGAAAGCATTTCTTATAGCTTCCTCCTCTCACCCACAGTGTCTACCTTTCCCAGACAAGCAAGGCACCAGGATTTGTCAAGTATGGGATTTCAGTGCTCTGAGAAGTACAAATAAAGAAAATAGCCTTTATATATCTAAAAGCAAAAAAGAAAGATCAGAAATGGAATTTACTAAATAGACCCCTCGGCGTCTATGACCTGGGTCCTTAGTCACAAGCCGGAGGTAGGATATTCAAAAGTAGTAGTGGTTAGCCCCGATTAGCTGGATGACTTGCGATGCCCCTGAAAAAGAGACCCTCATGTTAATTAAGTACAAGAAAATGACATATTAGTCTCTTGAATAACTAGCTTTTGAAACTTGCTTACCACGGTCGCCAATTTCTCTAGGGCCCAGCTATAGCCTAGTATATAAAAGACGGCTTGCTCACTCCTAGATTATATGATGTTCTCCACTCTCGTACCCCACTAGATAAGCTCTAACCTTCTCCCTTCCTTCGTCTTAGCTATGCCTGTCAGTTTACTTCTCTTTCTTTAGCTAACCGAAATCGACTATTGCTTGCCCTCGAAGATAGCACACATTTTCACTATTCGCAGAAAGGTGAAAGAGAGCGGGAAAAGCGAACTAGAAAAAGCAGCAGAAGGTATAGACTGAATTGCAGGAGAAAGAGAGAGCTCAACAAAAGCGATGTATCCCGTGCTCCTTATTTAGCTAGCTTTCCAACCCTTAAAGACTGCCTTGCTCTTTTCGGGTAGGGTGAGAGAGTGAGTAGGGAAAGAGCTCAGAACTCAGCCCTGACTCACTTCTTCTCTTTAAAGCAAGCACAAGTAGACATCTTTCATTTGCCCATCTAGTGAGGGAAGAAGGTCTTTAGATCAGTGATGAATATGTGATTCATCACTATAAAAGTTAAAAATAGAGCCTTGTTCCCGAGTAAATAGAGGCATATTTCCCTTTATATTGCATAAATAGCATTTATGCACGCATACATAATATATGCATTTTAGCACTCCATTTGCATTTAAATAAGAAGCCAAAATCCCTTGTAAAATATCCTCTTATCAAAATAACCTCTTTCTTATAATATGTACTCCTTAGTTAATAATATAGGGAAGAAAGCCAGAAATCCCCCTTGTAAAATAGCCAATAAAGCCCTAGAACCCCTGGATCAGAAATTGCCCATAACTCCTTCATACAAACTCCGAAATAGGTCTACTTACCTTTAGAAGAATACACATTAAAAGACCTTTAAAATGAGACTAATTTCATCCAATTCGGAGCTCGTATGAAAAAGTTGGGTTTTTGGGCCTCTTTGTATACTACATGTATGTATATTTGTATCTTTGTATTTATGTATCATATTTGACCTCATTTTCCGTCTTTGGTCAACATGAAACTTGTAGATCTCATCGAGATCTACAACTTTCATGTTTTGAGTTTTTCCAAATTCGTCCCCTCCCTCTCTCTACCCTTATTTCTTTGTCCAGCCAATCACAGCAGGCCACATGGCGCCATCTGGTTGCGCCACGCAGCCCGCTCCCCTTGCCCAACCGCCCCTGCTCTCGGCCGTCGGATGACACTTTCAATCCAACGGCCACTGGATGACCACGTACGCCTTTCACCTTGACCGTCAGATCAAATCCCCCGCCTCAGCTCAATCGCCCGTTCGCACCCCTTCCTCAGCGCGCCACGTGGAGCTTGTTGCGCCCTTGGATGATGCACTCCATCCCTCCATCTCAACCGCTCAGCCCGTCATGCATCGCAGCCCTTCGATCTTCCTCAGATCTGATCCCCGCCGCTCATCGTCGCCCTCTCCTCCGCACGACACCTGGCGCCATCACGACCTTTGGATTAAGCCACTCCTGATGCAATCCACACCGCTCGCGCATACTTAGCCCCCATCGCGCCACGTGGAGGGCTCCTGACGCTCAAATCACAGCGCTGCGATCTCCATCCTACCGCTCCTTCCCGCCTCGATCACCACCGTCGGATCACACGATCCAATGGCGGAGACTTCGTCTTCCACCTCCAGCGCCTCTCTCTCCCACGATCTCCACCTTGCAGGAGGGGCACCCCCTTCCTATTCTTTGCCGCGCCTCCACCACCGTCGCCGTCCACCATCACCTCCACGATGACCCCCACTCATCCATCATCCTCGCCAGCCACTCCACTACCCACGTCGACCTCCAGCAACTTCCCACGAACCCCTTAAACCTCGCTCCATCACCAGGCCAGTCACCTACTTCAACCTATAAATAATCGAGCACCAGCCATCGTCGCACCTATCTGCCACCCTTGAGAGAAACTCCGAGCTTGGAGCTTCCGATTGGTGACAGTAATTGCAAGTTTCCTTGAGTGAAGACGGTCGTCTTCTCCGGCGAGATCCTCGGCCACCGCCGTGTCGCAACCCTCCTCCGCCGAGCCGCTGCTTGTGCTCAGGGACTCACCGCCCCTTCGAGCGACAATCTAGAACTCAAACTCGAGCTCCAATCCCCAGGTGAACAACTCCATCTTCCTCCGATCTTCATTTTTTTTTCTTTTGATTTCTCGCTTTTTATCCGACGTCCCTCTTCATCGTCTTGCCTCGCTTCCACTCCACCGAGCTCCACGTCGGAGCTCTCATCTTCGCGGTCACCTCTACGCCTGCCGACAACGCACTTCATCCACCACCAGTTCTGCTCCGCCACTTGGCCGGAGCACCATCGCCAACCCATCTCCATTACTCCTTCGGCCTCGCCGACTACTTTCACAACTCCACAAGTGCACCCCGAGCCTCGGCTATCTTGTTAACATTTGCAGGTACCACTTTTGTCACTGATCGGAGCTTTGCCGAAGTCATCCTTGAACTTCATCGCCAGCGACCTCTGTAGGCCTTCTCCAGCTCCTGAGACCACCGTCACCTTCGCCGCATCGTCGTGCTTCTGCTTGGATACCTCCGAGGACTCGGAGAGCGTCACCGACACCGGTAGGGAAGGGTGGAGCAAAGGCCCAGTCGCCGGAGCTCCACCATCTCCTCCGCAGGCAGCGGAGGCCCGTTGAAGGAGAAGCTCCAGCTACCGTTAGATCACCTCGATCGAACGGTCGAAGTCGCGCCATGTCACCACTCAGCCGACCCTCACAGGTTCCGTTGGATCCCACCAGATCGAACGGCGCTTAGCGAGCCACATGTCCCACCTCTACAGCAGCCGAGAGCCATAGGATCTATCTCTGATCCAACGATCTACATTCAGCCACGTTGCCCCCTTGACCGGATTCCTAGCACCGTTGGATCTATCCAGATCTGACGGCTTCTAATCTCGCCACGCGGCAGCACTAACACCCCTTGGATCAATCTTGATCTAAGGGTCTTCATTACGCCACATCGACAAAGACTGAGCCTCGCCTCCGACCCTCGGCTCGGACGACCCGAGGCTACACCGAGCCTCACTCGAGACCTCCAGAAGCACCCGAGCCGAGCCCCGAGCCTCCGCAGCCATCCGAGCCTAGGCCGACCACGTGAGGAGCATGTGCGGCCTGGGTATTTTGCACCGAGGCCCTGGAAGTTTTTCATATTTGCAAAAAGGTCCCTGTGAAGCAGACCCCACGTGAGGAGCACGTGCCTTTGAAGAAATTGCATATCAGTAGTCCCCTACATTATAGGTAATTGCATTTAAGTCCCTGTCAGCATATTTCTTTTATGTAATTTTATTTTCCTGTATTGCAAATACACCCCTGTGTTTGCACGCATCCCTGGGTCTCATTTACATTATTTTTAAATTCCAAAAGTTGCATTTTGTTGAGTAACTTGTCCTCTATTTATTGTGCCACACATTTTTGTAATTACAGTAGATTTTTAAATGAATTAATTGGTTGATTTGTGTAATATTTTGCCCAGTAACACCTTTTAATTTATAATTAATTTTCTGTAGCTCCAAAAATTCTCAAATATTCATAGTAGCTCTAGGATAGTGAACTTAACATTGCGTAAAAATTTCATATCATTTGCATGCATATCGAAAGCTAAATAAATTGTTTAGTGCTTTTCTTATTTTAATTTTAATAAATTCATTTTACATTGAAATTTAGGTATGTCAATTTTCCTAGATCCATCATCATAAGAACTATCTAGGATAATTTTACTTCTTGAAAAAGATGCGATTTGTTATTTATTAAAAATAAATTAGTGAAAATCACCCTGCCTGCATGTTTAATTTACTGTAAATTCATTTAGTGTCTAAAAATTCCCAAAAAATTAGGTTAGCTTAGTTTCATCATAATCCATCATCTGGCCAATTTTAATAATTTTTGGACTTCATTTGACATCTTAATTTAATTAACTTTGAATTGGCTTGATTCCTGCATGTGTCTTAAATAGAAATTAAAAAAAAGAAAAAAATAATTCACTGAAAATCCAACACTTGATCTTTGCTAAAATTTACATAAGGAGAGAGATACCTCCCTGAGTTTGACCTTGGACACTACCAAGTAAAAAAATCACCGCTGGAAATTGACTCAAATCTAATTAAAGTGGTTTTTGATTAGCCCTCTCGTATCCGACTGCAACGAACGACATCTAATTAATTTGGACATTAACTTGACCGAATTAACATAGGGTGCGGGGCAGTTATTAAAATGGTGTCGTTGCCGGGGAGGCACGGCTTAGGTTAATTTTTTGTCAAATTCCGAGTGTTTGATTTTCTTTCCCCGGGTTGTCTGACCCCCGGTTTTCTTGTAATTATTTTCTCTCTCCTTTATTTCTTTGCATTATTTTAATTTTGTGCCACTCTCTGACCTCAATTTGTTTTTATACGAGGAACGCGAGGAGTCGACGATGCTTCGACCTTCGAGCATTTAAAATTGTTGAGTGAAAGAGAGGCTTTGTAAATTTTCATTTTAATTTCTTTATTTCTTTCACATCATTTCCAGCGGTTCCCATTTGGGATCTCGCGTGTGTAAGTATAGTGGAACTGTGTCCCCGTGTGCTATGTGGATGAATGTAAATTAGCTTGCACTAGAGGCTCCCCGAGCCAATCTAGGAATTGCTTGTGCTCGTAATCATTAGGACCACACAACTCACTTAAAAGACACACTTAGACCGCAGGACGTAGCCAAAATAACATGTTCTTGACGCTAATAGAACTGCTTGTCTAGGAGCGGCTTTCATCGCCTGCATTTGCATTTAGATAAAGTTTTCAATTCTGTTTTACATCCTGCATAAAAAAGCGAAGGGATCACTGTAAGTCTCCTAAACTAAGCATAGCATTATTATTTTAACTTGCATCAGCTTTTCTCGATTTCCCCCTCTAATTTTATCACATTTAATTAAACGAAAATTGGGACTTAATCAGTGAGAACCTAACTTGAAATCGGGACTACTAAATATTATTGACCAAAAAAAGGAAATAAAATATGAAAATTGTTTGCAGGAGATTAATCCCCGACCTTCTTTTCAGGCTGAGTGAGGGTACTTGAGTGTGTGTGAACACCTTAAGGCAGAGCCCAAATCCCCGCCTTCCGTTTCACGTTCTGACTGATCCTAGCAAATATCACAAGTCAAATAATTTCAGATTCATTGACTAGTACCAAGTAGCCTCCACCTGTCTCAGGTAGGTAGGGGCGAAATTGCGGTACTTTGCGACAAGTTGCCAGTACCCCCCCCCCCCCCCCCGGGTGATGTTCCGGCTTTGTCAGCGTCCGCCTGCTTGCAGTTAGATAGGGGTGGTCATTGAATCCATCGACTTGGGATAGGAGCGAAGAAAGGAAGGACCGTCAGTATCTTAGGCGACAGGTTAAACAGGGAAGACGCATCCGGCTCTGAGCCGACTTCCCTATAGGCAGCGTAATCCTTGATATTTTTGCTTGAAAATCACACTTAAAAACTAGAAGATTAATTGGACTCAATTTCGAGTCCTTCACTGTGTTGAGTATGAACCCAGGGTCTTGGATTGATTTGTCTGCTTCAGGTAGGAGTAAAATCCTATCTTCTTCTCGCCATATCAAGATGAGCAATTGGGGAGATCTCGACTCTTTATTCACCGATCTCTCTACGAGTCCCCCACGTAACTCATCTTCATCGGCCCAAGCGCAACTTGGACCACCCAGGACTCATGACCCTCTTGAGTCTTGGTTCCCTATCACCCAGGGTGGTTACTCTCATACCAACCCTTTCCTCTCCTCCGAGATTATCGGGGAAGAACATTGCCTCGGTAATCCCTTCCTTGATTTGTCCTCTGACACCGATCTTATTTCCCACATACGACTAGAGGACAAAATGCCGCCTAAAATGCCACCAAATGAGGAACAGATACGACAGATTCTTGCTCGCCTTGCCGAAGCCAAACAGAAGAATGCAGATCTCACGGCGTGGATGGGACAGATCATAGTAGCAGGAGGAATCGACCGACCAATGGTCAATACCTACAACCCGACGGAGAACTAGATTCAGAATTGGTTAGCACCAGCGGTTCCCGCCCAAGCATTTGAGCTAAAGCCCCACTTTCTCAATCTGCTTCCGAAGTTCAACGGAAACATAAATGAGGAACCGTACACTTTCCTCCGTGACTTCGAGCTGGTGTGCAACAATCTTAGCCATCCCAATGTTGGCCAAGATTATATTCGACTGAAGGCCTCCCCTTTTGCCTTAGGAGATAAGGCTGCTCGTTGGCTGAAGAACTTAGGGGTGATATGTACTACCTGGATGCAGTTCAAGGACCTCTTCCTGAAAAAGTTCTACCCTCTCAGTAGGACTAATCAAATGAGAACAAAGATCGCCAGCTTCTCACAAGGACCTAGTGAACCCTTCCACGATGCATGGGATAGGTTCAATGTCTTAGTGCAGAAATGCCCCTGCCATGGCATTTCTAAGGCGATCCTAGTCCAGACCTTGTTCTGTGGTCTAACCCCTGAGATGCAGGGGTTTGTCAGCGCCGCCTGTGGAGGAAGCTATCTGAACAAAAACGAGCACGCTGTATGGAAGATCTTGGAGCAGATGGCAGAAACCGGCAGGTCACAGGCTACCAGGGCCTATACGTTGTGTCCCTCAATCCTATCCAACGAGACAATCCGAAGTAGGACTGTAGTGGATCTGACCGAGGACCTCATCCCCAGCATGGGGATGATTGCCGACAAGCTTACCATGGTCGAGCAGATCCACAAGAGGGTCACTGACCTTGAGTCTCTCTCACGTCTACCGAAGCAAGTGGAGGAACTCACTGAGAAGGTAGACAAGATGAAGCTACCTGCCCCTTCTGCACCACCTGTACCTATGCATCGAGTCCATCTTGTGCACGAGCAGGCACCGTGGCCTCACAGTGGCTGGGTGGAGGATCAGACGTACACCGAGCAGGACCAACATGCACCCCCACAAGCAGAGACCGGGTACGAGGAGCCTCCGTAGGTGTTCGAGATCAACGGGCTGTGGTACAGCCGTGACCCCGTCAGTAGACAGTCGGGGATGGGGAATGGTCAACCTCACCGACCTTCCTTAGCATACCAAGCAACCAACTCCGTCCCCGCACCACACTTTCAGTCCAGTCCAGAACAAGTGTACCAGCCTCAGCAGTACCAGCAGCAGCAGCGCACATATCAGCAGGGCCCAGGACCGTCCCACCAACAGCAGCAGTATCGACATGGCCAGCAGGGCCAATACCGAACCTCGTCCGCACAACAGCAAGCCCAGCCCACCGAATTGGAGTCTCTCACCTTGGCGATCCAGACCCTGTCTGATAGGGTCCAACGAATGCAGAATGATTACCTGGACATGAGAACCGATATCAATCGAGTCTCTCGTACCCAAGACCATCGGATGGCGCCAAAGAACCAAATTCCCGCACAGTTTCATGCCAACCCGAACAGCTTACACCATGGCCAGAACTGACCTTGAGATCAGGTATATTATTCAGATAATTATTTATCTGAACATGAGATCCTTTCGTACGATAATGTAAATCATATGTCCCTCAGGAGCGCAAGGACCGTGACCATACCTGATCGGGCACGGGCACAGAAGGAAGGAGCCTCTGAGTCACTACCTGAGGAGAACTTGGAGGAAGAGGAGGAGCATCACCACCACCATCGCCGGCAGAAGAAAAGGACATCTGAGTCCTCGAAGTAGTAGTCCCGCATCTGCATGGAGTCCGATGAAACCGATGAAGAGCCCGCACCTCCATCTGAGGAGGATCGTCCAGCAGTCGCGGAAGAAGCATCACCGGTTTCGCCTCAGCATTTTCATTTCAGTGAGAGTCAGAGTCCTAGTTTGTTTTAGAGTCAAAGTCATATGAAGAACTCAGTTCCCGAAGATAATGAAAATCTTTCAGTTTCCGAACATTAGTTGGAGTCAATAATCCCTTTCCCCCGAGCTCTCAAGTGTGGAAAGAAGAAAACCAAAAAATTCCAAAAAGATGACCCTGAGATGGCAGAGTTCTGCAATAAACACATCAAGGTCACAATCCCCTTTGACTAGTACGTGGAGATGACCCCTGCATTCCAAAAATACCTTAAGGTGAGATGCACACCTACTAGGGTTAGCAGGAAGACCAAAAGCCGTGTTGAGAAACACGTTTTATCAGCAGCCACGACTTGTGCAATAAAGAACTCGTTTCCAAGGAAACGAAGAGACATGTGTGCACATTATGTAGTAAGTCATGTTGATGACATCGCGTTTGCACGCACACTCCTGGACAATGGTTCCTCCATCAATCTGATGCCGACAGCCCTCTATGAGCGGCTTAATCTTGGACCTCTTAGGAAATCTAGAACCCTTCTACAGTTTGCTGATAAATCAACCAAGAGGTCCCAAGGAGAATTGAGGAACATTGTGATCAAAGTCGAGGGGCAAGAATAAATGGTGGACTTCACTGTCCTGGATATGGAAATCCCTCGTAATTGGAGAGATTCCCATATCATTCTAGGTAGGCCCTTCCTCAGAACAGCAGGGGCCTTATTTGACTATAAGGTCGGGAAAATTCAGTTCCAAACTCCAGGCGTAGATGAGGAACTCGAAATGAAGCAGACAAGATGGCAGAGACCGGATTCAGAATCCAGCACCGAGTACTCTTCTACTGGAACAGACTGCGAGCATGTAGACTTAGTTGGGCCATGGAGACAGAACCCAGCCAGCACCGATGCGTTCATCTCCTCCGAAGATGATCCAGTGCATGAGTTAGTCTGCGAGATCCTCAGGAACGAGTACAGCTCCGAACCTGCATCGCCCTACATCTTCGATGACTTAGAGGCCCAGTTGGGCATGTCAGTCCTTACATCTTTAGGACAATCGGAAGATGAGGATGACGAGTCGGACGAGGCGTTTGCCGATTGTATGGAGACCTTTGACGATCCGCCCCTAGAGCCGAACTTGGTGGCAGCTATCACAGAGAACGATCCAGCCACTTCCAATACTGAACCAGATCAGGTTGAGCCAGATTTCTTAGACGATCACATTATTCCAGAGCTCAAACCCTTACCCACAACCTTAAAATATGCCTTCCTTGCGGGTCAGGACAAGAAATTCCCGATCATCATCAGTTCACGATTGACCGAGGAGCAGGAATCTCGCTTGCTAGAGATCCTGGAGAAAAACCGCAAGGCAATAGGCTGGAGAATTTCCGATCTCCACGGGATAAATCCTGCTCTGTGTTCGCACCATATTTACTTGGAGAACGAAGGCAAACCCTCTCGTGAATTCCAACGCCGGTTGAATCCAAATTTACGAGAGGTCGTGAAGAAGGAGATAGAAAAATGGTGCAACGCGGGTTTCATTTACCCAATCTCCGACTCTAAGTGGGTGGCCCCAATCCATGTTGTCCCGAAAAAGTCGGGAATTCAGACGACCACCAACGAGGACGGAGAGAAGATCGTGACGAGAGTGCCCACGTCGTGGCGCGTCTGTGTGGATTACATATGCCTGAATGTCGTGACGAAGAAGGACCATTTTCCCCTACCGTTCATTGATCAGATCTTGGAGAGATTAGCGACGAAAGAGTTCTTCTGCTTCTTAGATGGGTTCTCAGGCTACAATCAAGTAGACATAGCTCCAGAGGACCAGGAAAAGACCACATTCACATGCCCCTTTGGTACCTATGCTTTCAGGTGCATGCCTTTTGGGTTATGCAATGCTCCAGGTACTTTCCAAAGGTGCATGATTGCTGTATTTGCCGAAATGGTCGGCGAATTCCTGGAAGTCTTCATGGATGACTTCTCGGTCCACGGCGATTCCTTCAATTCTTGTCTTAGGAATCTGGACCGACTCCTAAAAAGATGTTGTGAGGTCAATCTGGTGCTCTCCTGGGAGAAAAGTCACTTCATGGTGACGGAGGGCATAGTGTTGGGGCACGTCATCTCCAAGAGAGGAATGGAGGTTGACCCTGCCAAGGTGGATGTGATCAGACGACTCCAGCCACCAACCAACGTCAAACAGTTGCGGTCGTTCCTCGGGCATGTTGTATTTTATCGGAGATTCATTAAGGATTTTTCAAAAATTTCCCGACCGCTAGGCAAAGACATGGAGATTATTGTTGATCACAAATTTCTTGAGGCCTTTGAGCTATTGCAGGGAATGAAAATGGACGCACCCATCCTACAAGCCCCAGATTGGTCTCTACCTTTTGAGATCATGATGGACGCCTCAAACTATGTTGTTGGGACTGTGTTAGGACAGAGAAGAGATGGCGTCCCATTCGCAATTCACTACGCAAGCAAAGTGCTTGACACCGCTCAGCGTAACTATATAGTTACGGAAAAGGAAATGCTTGCGGTAGTGTTTGGTAACTGTGTTCACTGACCATACGGCACTACGGTACTTGATAGAGAAGAAGGACGCGAAGGTGCGTCTTCTTCGATGGATTTTACTTATCCATGAGTTTGACTTGGACATCTGTGATAAACCTAGAAAGAAGAACGTAGTGGCCGATCATCTTTCTCATCTCAAAGATCTTAATACTTCTGAGGATTCACCAATTCGAGACTCCTTCCCTGACGAGTCGATTTTTGTTATCAACTCACTCCCATGGTACGCCAATATCATGAATTATCTTGTCTCCAAGAAATTTCCCGAAGATTGGCCCAAGAGCCAAATCGACCGGCTGAAGTCGGACGCTAGACACTACCATTGGGAGGATCCGATCCTTTTCTTTGAAGGACCGGATTGTGTCTGGAGACGATGTATTCCTCAGGAGGAATACCAGTGTGTCCTTTCATTATGCCACAACTTAGAGGCATGAGGACACCACTCCGGGAAGAGGACCGCATGGAAGGTACTTCAGTGTGGCTTCTACTGGCCGACTCTGTTTCACGATGCCACCGCCTTTGCGAAGTCGTGCCCAGTATGCCAGAGAATGGGAGGAACCGTCGGTTCCAAGGATGAGATGCCAATGCAGCCGGTCATCATTTGTGATGTCTTTGACACCTGGGGCATCGATTTCATGGGCCCATTCACTGTTAGCCACGGGTTCGAATATATCCTTCTTGCAGTGGACTATCTATCCAGATGGGTGGAGGCTATCCTGACCCGAGCCGCAGACAGCAAGACTGTTTGTAAATTCATTAGAGAACACATAATCTCTAGGTTCGGGATCCCCAAAATGATGATATCTGACGGGGGTAGCCACATTGTGAATCGGGAGGTGAAGAAACTCCTAAAGGACTACGGCATTTAACACCGTGTCGCTAGCCCTTACCACCCACAAACCAATGGTATGGCTGAGGTATCGAATCAGGAGGTAAAAACCATATTGCAAAAGCTTGTCCGCCCGGACAGGAAAGACTGGTCACAGATCTTGGATCAAGTCCTCTGGGCGTATCGGACAGCTTACAAGACACCGTTGGGAACCTCCCCATTCCGAATGGCATTTGGAAAGCCGTGCCATTTGCCCGTAGAGTTAGTGCACAAATCCGAATAGGCAATCAAGAAGGTCAAGTGGAACACACACCTTGGGCAGAAGCAGAGAAACATGGATCTGGATGAGCTTGTGGAAGTTAGAAACCGCGCATATGACAACAGTTTGGTGCACAAGGACAAGGTGAGGCGTTGGCATGATAGATATATCAGACGAAAGACCTTTGTTCCTGGACAGAAGGTATGGTTGTTCAATGCTAGGCTGAAGATTTTCCAAGGCAAGTTGAAGTCTATGTGGACGGGCCCATTTGTCGTACGTACGGTGCATGATAGTGGATGTGTCGAGATTTTAGATCTCGCAGATGACACACCGACATTCCTAGTGAATGGACAGATGTTGAAGCACTTCGTCGAATCCAATGAGCAGTTAGTCCATGTTGAGGAGATTGTATTCATGCGCGAGATAGATTTAGCAGATAACACCTCGAGCCGCGTATGAGACCTTGCAGCAGTGAGCTCCTGCCATCCACAGCATCTCGAAAGATTCAGACCGACTCATATGTATATATCATTCTTCTTGTACATCCTATCCTCTCCCCCTCGCGACTCTAGTAACCCACCCTCGCCTCATTAGATCACTATCTTGGATTATACTTAGGATAACCAGATCCTAAGTATAGGGGGGAGGGGTCACCTGAGTCAGTTCACTGTGCATTCTCTAGATCACAGTGGTCCTCATACTCACCTCCGTCCTATACTTAGGCTAACCTGAGCCTAAGTATAGGGGGGGATCGATGCCCGCATTGTATATTCATCCACTTCTCTCCTTGACCTCGTCCGCCCCACTTTTTGACTTTCTTCTACACTTAGGCTGCCAGAGCCTAAGTATAGGGGGTCGGTCGATTTCTATACAATTCTCTTTCTCTTTAGCTCTCTTACGCTTAGCACGAGCTATGTCTTTTTCGTCGCTCTTCGTGCTCTGAGGACATAGCACACGCTAAGTATAGCGGGGCGTGTATATATTACATATATACTTTACCCATAGCTCGTACTTTCGCGTACTTTTGTATATATTTTACAATAAATACGGGTGGGTAAAAAATTGAAAAAAAAAGTGTATATACTTGTATAATACTCTTATAAAATAAAAAAAATATAGGCTTCTTATTTACTCTTGCATGTCATCCTTGCAGAAAAAAGAGTCTTGCATTTACATAGCATGACATCTCATCTCATCTGCATACTTTGCATATGCAAAGTGAAAAGTTAGTGGGTTTTGAACCATGTTATGAGTAGATATTGAGGATGGACTTGATTTGACCTTAATCCACCTAATTTCAGAGGAACCATTTAGGAACTGGAGTTAAGATTTCTCAGGTCAAGTCACTTAAATCTTCGAGTCCGCAAGTCTATGTTCACATGTCATCTTGATTAGTCTAAGTAGAATATCTCGTGCATACGCAGGATTCTTATAGAGAGTGACCTAACTTGGACAAAGACTATGCACGTAGCTCTTCATTGATGAGGTGGTGAGGAGGTAGAATCCTTTAGCTTGGAATAGCACACGGGTGGAAACATCCGTCCTCCTCTAGGGAGGGTAGTGCATCTCAACCTAATCTGGTGGTATTGACATCTAAGGACGGGACGCTGTGGGTTGCAATAATGATTCAAAAGAGGGATAGTCTATTGACTCAAGAGGAAAAACTCCTAATGTACATGATGCACATTGTATAAGTTTGAAAAAAAAATTCAAAAACTCCAAAAAAATCAGACAGGTCCAAGAGAAAATAAAATACCTGTCGGAGTCTGTATATTAGTAAATAAATGCAGCTGGATGACTTGGCTACACTGGTCAGGCATTCTGGGATAGGTAGCTACACTGGCTACCGTCCATTCTTTTCTCTACCCCCTCCTCTTGAGTTGGTCGCACTTGAACTTAGAAGGGAATACCCCGCTCCTCAAGGAAAGAGTTACTGGACCAGGTTATTGAGTTACCTTGTTAGAGGAGGCTGGTTCCGAGCCATTTCAGATGTGGAGAGTTACATCTCACTTACACAGTACAAGTAAGAATCATAGTCATCAGAAATTTGCGTTTGAGGATTTGTTCTGACCTGACTATTGAGGCGTCTTGAATAGAAGACTTATGGAACTTGAAGTCTGTTAGGTCTTAAGTTCAGGTCCAAATAAGGTTCCGCCACACATTTAATCCAAATGTCGAGTCAAGTCCCATTTTTAACTTTTGTTCATGACCTTGGTATGGAACCCAAAATCATTTCACTCTTGCATTTCATTTAGTTGCTCGGGGACGAGCAAGGTTTAAGAATAGGGGGTTGATGAATTTGTGATTCATCACTCTAAAAGTTAAAAATAGAGCCTTGTTCCCAAGTAAATAGAGGCATATTTCCCTTTATATTGCATAAATAGCATTCATGCACGCATACATAATACATGCATTTTAGCACTCCATTTGCATTTAAATAAGAAGCCAAAATCCCTTGTAAAATATCCTCTTATCAAAACAACCTCTTCCTTATAATATGTACTCCTTAGTTAATAATATAGGGAAGAAAGCCAGAAATCCCCCTTGTAAAATAGCCAATAAAGCCCTAGAACCCCTGGATCAGAAAACTCCCATAACTCCTTCATACAAACTCCTAAATAGGTCTACTTACCTTTAGAAGAATACACATTAAAAGACCTTTAAAATGAGACTAATTTCATCCAATTTGGAGCTCGTATGAAAAAGTTGGGTTTTTGGGCCTCTTTGTATACTACATGTATGTATATTTGTATCTTTGTATTTATGTATCATATTTGACCTCATTTCCGTCTTTGGTCAACATGAAACTTGTAGATCTCATTGAGATCTACAACATTCATGTTTTGAGTTTTTCCAAATTCGGCCCCTTCCTCTCTCTACCCATATTTCTTTGTCCAGCCAATCACAGCAGGCCACGTGGCGCCATCTGGTTGCACCACGCAGCCCACTCCCCTTGCCCAAGCCGCCTCTGCACTCGGCCGTCGGATGACACTTTCAATCCAACGGCCACTAGATGACCACGTACGCCCTTCACCTTGACCGTCAGATCAAATCCCCTGCCTCATCTCAATCGCCCGTTCGCGCCCCTTCCTCAGCGCGCCACGTGGCGCTTGTTGCGCCCTTGGATGATGCACTCCATCCCTCCATCTCAACCGCTCAGCCCTCCGTGCATCGCAGCCCTTCGATCTTCCTCAGATCTGATCCCTGCCGCTCGTCATCGCCCTCTCCTCCGCACGACACCTGGCGTCATCACGACCTTTGGATTAAGCCACTCCTGATGCAATCCACACCGCTCGCGCATACTTAGCCTCCATCGCGCCACATGGAGGGCTCCTGACGCTCAGATCACAGCACCCTGATCTCCATCCTACAGCTCCTTCCTGCCTCGATCACCACCGTTGGATCACACGATCCAACGGTGGAGACTTTGTTTTCCACCTCCAGCGCCTCTCTCTCCCACGATCTCCGCCTTGCGGTAGGGGCACCCCCTTCCTATTCTTGGTCGCGCCTCCACCACCGTCGCCGTCCACCATCACCTCCACGATGATCCCCACTCATCCATCATCCTCTCCAGCCACTCCACTACTCACATCGACCTCCAGCGATTTCCCACGAACCCCTTAAACCTCGCTCCATCACTAGGCCGGTCACCTACTTCAACCTATAAATAATCGAGCACCGGCCATCGTCGCACCTATCCGCCACCCCTGAGAGACACCCCGAGCTCGGAGCTTATGATTGGTGACCGTAATTGCATGTTTCCTTGAGCGAAGATGGTCGTCTTCTCCGGCGAGATCCTCGGCCACCGCCGTGTCGCAGCCCTCCTCTGTCGAGCCGCTGCTTGAGCTGAAGGACTCACCGCCCCTTCGAGGGACGATCTGGAACTCAAACTCGAGCTCCAAACCCCAGGTGAACACCTCCATCTTCCTCCGATCTTCATTTTTGTTTTTCTTTTGATTTCTCGCTTTTTATCCGACGTCCCTCTTCATCGTCTCGCCTCGATTCCACTTCGACGAGCTCCGTGTCGGAGCTCTCATCTTCGAGGTCACCTCTACGCCTGCCGGCGACGCACTTCGTCCTCTACCAGCTTCAGCTCTGCCACTTGGCCGGAGCACCATCACCAACCCATCTCCATTACTCCTTAGGCCTCGCCGACTACCTTCACAACTCCACAAGTGCACCACGAGCCTCGGCTATCTTCTTAACACTTGCAGGTACCACTTTTATCACTGATCGGAGCTTCGCCGGAGCCATCCTCGAACTTCGTCGCCAGCGACCTCTGTAGGCCTTCTCCAGCTCCTGAGACCACCGTCACCTTCGCCGCATCGCCGTGCTTCTGCTGGGATACCTCCGAGGCCTCGGAGAGTGTCACCGACACCGGTAGGGAAGGGCGGAGCAAAGGCCCAGTCATCGGAGCTCCACCATCTCCTCCGCAGGCGGTGGAGGCCCGTTGAAGGAGAAGGCCCAGCTGCCGTTTGATCACCTCGATCGAACGATCGAAGTCGCGCCATGTCGCCACTCAGCCGACACTAACAGGTGCCATTGGATCCCTCCAGATCTAACGGCGCTTAGCGAGCCATGTGTCCCACCTCTGCAGCAGCCGAGAGCCGTATGATCTATCTCTGCTCCAGCGGTCTACATTCAGCCACGTCGCCCCCTTGACCGGATTCCTAGCATCGTTGGATCTATCCAGATCTGACGGCTTCTGATCTTGCCATGCGGCAGCACCAACACCCCTTGGATCGATTTGATCAAAGGTTCTTCATTACGCCACGTCGACAAAGACCGAGCCTCGCCCCTGACCCTAGGCTCGGACGACCCGAGGCTACACCGAGCCTCACTCCATACCTCCAGAAGCACCCGAGCTGAGCCCCAAGCCTCCGCAGCCATCCGAGCCTAGGCCGACCACGTGAGGAGCATGTGCAGCCTGGGTATTTTGCACCGAGGCTGTTGAAGTTTTTCATATTTGTAGAAAGGTCCCTGTGAAGCAGACCCCACGTGAGGAGCACATGCCTTTGGAGAAATTGCATATCAGTCCCCCTGCATTATAGGTAATTGCATTCAAGTCCCTGTCAGCATATTTCTTTTATGTAATTTTATTTTCCTATATTGCAAATACACCCCTGTGTTTGCACGCATCCCTAGGTCTCATTTACATCATTTTTAAATTCCAAAAGTTGCAATTTGTTGAGTAACTTGTCCTCTATTTATTGTGCCACTTGTCACATTTTTGTAATTACAGTAGATTTTTAAATGAATTAATTGTTGATTTGTGTAATATTTTGCCCAGTGACACCTTTTAATTCATAATTAATTTTCTATAGCTCCAAAAAGTTTCAAAAATTCACAATAGCTCTAGGATAGTGAACTTAACATTGCATAAAAATATCTTGTCATTTGCACGCATATCGAGGCCTGAATAAATTGTTTAACGATTTTCTTATTTTAATTTTAATAAATTCATTTCACATTGAAATTTAGGTCTGTCAATTTTCCTAGATCCATCATCTAAGAACTATCTAGGATAATTTTATTTCCTGAAAAAGATGTGATTTGTTATTTATTAAAAATAAATTAGTGAAAATCACCCTGCCTGAATGTTTAATTCACTGTAAATTCATTTGGTGTCTAAAAATTCCCAACAAATTAGGGTATCTTAGTTTCATCATAATCCATTATCTGGCTAATTTTAATAATTTTTGGACTTCATTTGATATCTTAATTGAATTAACTTTGAATTGGCTTGATTCTTGCATGTGTCTTGCATAGAAATTAAAAAAAAAGAAAAAAAATAATTTTCTGAAAATCCAACACTTGATCTATGCTAAAATTTACCTAAGGAGACAGATGCCTCCCTGAGTTCGACCTTGGACACTACCAAGTAAAAACAAATCACCGCTTGAAATTGACTCAAATCTAATTTAAGTGGTTTTTGATTAGCCCTCTCATATCCGACTACAACGAACAACATCTAATTAATTTGGACATTAACTTGACCGAATTAACATAGGGTGCGGGGCGGTTATCAATCAGTTGATGTCGTTTGCAAAAACCTGACTCGCAAGCTAGTGAAATCGATCTACATGCCACTAGTCTATGGTAAGATAGTGCTTTGTTACTCTTCGTATATTCAGAAGAGCCAAGGGTTGATAATCAAGCTAGTCAAATATGAGAGCTATGCGTAAAGATACAATCTATTTGAGAGAAGTTATGGGGAGAGAGTAGTATAGTTTTCAAATGTCATCATCAATTTCATTCTATTAGTAAACGAAGTAGGCTGGTTAGCTGCTTCCTTCAATCATCCTGTTCGTTAGAAGAAGAAATTCATATAGTCAGCAAGCCCGTTCAAAAAAAGGTGAAAAAGCTTTTAGTAGCACAGCTTTATAATAAGAAGCTAAGAAAGAGGCATCAAATCACTCTAATAGTACAACTCTCTATAGTTCTTCAAAAGTCATATGAAAAGTTTCAGAGCCCAACTTCATTCACCAAACGGATGCAGCGCAATGTTGTCTTAATTAGAATCCCCCCCATCTACACTGTTCACGACAACTTGATGACAAATGCATTTGACGCCCTCGTACTACCCTTTATATATACCCAATTGGAAAGTCCAGAGATTTTAGGAATATATTGAGAAAGTCGAGAGGCTGATTGGAGATCACCTGGGTATATATATTGAGCCGGCGGGAAAGAGAAAGAGAGAAGTGACAGCGAAAATAGGCTCTCTTTCTGACTCTTGGAATTCTTTCCTGCCTCATTTTATTCAGCGGGCTTGGTACCATGTCTCCCGAACAATTTCAGTACATATGGTGCAAGATGATTCCACATATCGAGTTCGGAATGGGATCGGGTGTTTTCACGTCGAACCCTAGTGCCCGCTTTGTCTTGATTGGAGATTGATGAACAAGAAGGCCAATAATATGATGAAAAAACTACATCTTCATATACAAAAAGGAGATAGTTGAAGTATAGATAGACGAGCTTTTTTGAAATAGTTGATATCGCGAGAGAATTGGCATATATATATGGGGGAAAAGATCATCGCGAAGGATTCAATCCAGCCACAGGTTCCCCTACGGCTACCTTGTTACGACTTCACCCTAGTCGCAGACCCCACCATGGTATGTGACAATAAGACGACCAAAAGCCTTTGTGGCCCCGTGGTACACATAAGGAATGCTTGCTCCTTGGTCCGATGCTTCGGGTGAAACCTATTCCCATGGTTTGACGGGCGGTGTTTACAAGGCCCGGGTACATATTCACCGCGGCATGCTGATCCACGATTACTAGCGATTCCAACTTCATGTTCCCGAGTTGCAGAGATTAATCCGAACTGAGGCAATCTTTTCGGATTCGCTCCGCCTTACAGCCTTGCTTCCCATTGTCATCGTCATTGTATCACGTGTGTGGCCCAGTCCATAAGGGCCATGCGGACTTGACGTCATCCCCACCTTCCTCCAATATCTCACTGGCAGTCCCTCGTGAGTGTGGCACTCACCTTTTGAAGCCGTAGAGCGGGACGTAGTACTTTCAAAAAACCACTACATACCACACCACCGAGTGGCTCGCTTGAGTGCCGAGCACACGCGAACAAACTGCTGCCAACTCGACGTCATCGTAACAAGAAAAAACGGAATGCTAACTTCCCCGTCTGACGTCCCCCTAGGTAGGTCTCAGTGGTGAACGAGGGTTGGTGTGGCGGGCCCTGCCAGGAGGTGGGCCCGGGGGTGCATGGGGGATCCTTAGGCACATGTCTCAGCAACACAAAACGAGGGTTTCGCTCGTTATAGGACTTGACCAAACATCTCATGACACGAGCTGACGACAGCCATGCAGCACATGTATAAAAGGCCTGGGGCGGTTTTCTTGTTCATATGTCAAGGGCTCGTAAGGTTTTACGTGTTGTGTCGAATTAAAGCACATGCTCCACCGCTTGTGCGGGCCCCCGTCAATTCCTTTGAGTTTCGGTCTTTGATGAATCTCCATTTCATCACCTTTATTCTAACATTTTTTCTTTAAAGACCCCAGCAAATGCATGTAAATAGCAACAATTTGTCTATAGTAGCATTCATTATTTATTGTATTTATTATATACTAAATAAGGTTTTTAATCGCAAAACTTTAGAATAAAGAGAAGAAATGAAAAAGGAATAAAATATTGCAAATATTTTATGACCCAAACCCCGAGACCAAGTCCAGAATGGAATTGGCCGACATGGAATAAAGTAGGGGGAGATAAGCGCCAGAAATACAATAAATACCTCATTTATTCATGCATTAATTATGCATTTTTGACACCTATTTTGTATCTAATTATTTATTCATCAAATAGAGGAACTCTGTAAATGAAAGTTGTAGATAATAATGTAAATAAAAATACAAAATTGAGTTTGTATAAAAAGGATACACAATATACATTTTACACCCAGAATAAAAATCCAGAAACCAAAGTCAGAGACCCATATCTTCCAAATAAAGACTCAAAATCTATCAAGATCACTCTAATTGTATATAACTTTTCAAGAGCTATTTAATGGTGGTGGTTTTATATTTTTTGGAGTTACTGTGCAAAAGTTAGGTTTTTGGCCCTCATTGTACATAATACCGATTAAAATATTCATTATATTCATTATTCATTATTTTTATAAATTTATATTTTTAGAATTTTTTGAATAATATTCATAATACATGTACATATTGAAATTAAAAGAAAACCAAAAAGAAAACCTCAAATAAAGTAAATCTATGTAATTACATAGGCAAAATACCAATGTATTACTTGTATATAAATAAAAGGGGATTTCATTCTTTTTCATTTTTATTTTTTTATGAAATTGTAAATATTATCTATATTCCATAAAAAAATGTAAATCCAAAATAAAACCCAATAAAATTCATTAAATAAATAAAATGTATATAAAATATAGGTAAAATACCTATAAGTATACCTACATATTATATATACATATTTATTTAAATATGCAAACAAACTCGAAAAAATCAAATAAAAATATACTTATACTCACAAAAATAAGTTATACATATATAAATAAGAAAATGAAATAATAAAATAAAATATACAAAATAAAAATAAAAATACACAAAACATAGGTAAATATACCTATAAATACACTCATAAAAATAGATTACTAATAATTAAAGCCAAAACATAAATAAAAATCATAATAAAATACTACATAAAATAATAAACACTTTTTATTTAATACTCAAAAAATAATAAAATCATTTACTAATAAAAAATAAATATTTTTGAATAAAAACCCCTGTTTTGTCCTGTAGCGCCCTACGTGGACCAATTAGGGGAAGCGGACCGTTGACCTCTGGTCAACTGTCCCATCCACGTTTCTGACCCGTCAGACCTGATAAACGTTGATTTTCATGCATTTTTCGTGGGCGTCTCGTCCATCGATTGCACTCGATTCCTTCACAAGATTTGCCCGCCGTTCATTATACAATCATGCCAGATCTTGTAATCTCTTGTACATCCTTTCAATTCTTCCCTACCGCCTAGTCAATAAGGGCGCACCCTATGTCTTTAAATAACTCAGCTCCTGCATCTCCGTGAATTTGGTCAGTTTTCACATGTCTCCCTTCCTTGTATTCAGTCATGGAGGTCTCCTCGTGACAGGAGGAGGCCTTCAACACCTTGAATTTGTCGGAGATAGTGGGAGCTGCACCCACGGCGGCGCTCTGACGATCGCCATGCTCCTTAGCGAATACCCAGGTCGAGCATATTATTTTTACCGTTATTATCTTAGAATTAGTCGTAGGTTTTATTCCTTGTGTTTTATTTCATATTTGAATTAGTTAATTATCGTAGTTTGGTAGATTCGTAGTTCGCCGGAGCTCTGCTCCGGCGAACTATTTTACTGTGTTCCACCCTGTTTCCGACCACCACTACACCCCCATTTCGTTCCCTATCGCCTTCTCCATCTCCCAGCCATTTCCTACCAACTGGAGTCCCCTTGGCTCCGCGAATCGAGGCTCCTCCACCACCCTTCGCCGGAGCTTCCTCGCCCATCACCATCCCAGTGCTAACAGCTTCAAACCCCAGGTCGAGGGTGACGCCCTTGAGCCGCGTGATCCTTCTGGATAGGCTAGGCGCCTTGAAATGCGCCAGGAGTCGCAATCGAAGCCGACGGAGGTACCTGGAGCCCCATTTCTTCTCCGAGCTCGTGGCGACGCTCCAGCGTACCTCCGGCCGATCCAAGACCTCCAGTAGTTCGAGGATCCTTCCAGGAAGCCAGTGGGAACTTCAGAAGCAGAGAATACTTGCGGAGACGTGAGATATCACTGGAAGAAGCTCACCCTGGCGAGCGTTTTTCCCTATTCGTCCAGCCATCGTCCCCGTCGCTGGACGAAGATCAGTCGTTGGATGGAGCCACCATCGACCGTCGGATCATCTCGGATGATCTAATCTCACCCCTCCATCGGCGAAGCGTCATCGACAAATGTGGAGGCACTACGTGGATAAGTCAAGAATATCAGTCGTCCGATCCAGCGCCTTAAGGGGCAAACTGCATCTTTAGCCCCTTGAATTTTTGTATTTATTATTTAGTTCCGTAAAATAAATGTAACGTTGTAAATAATTGGGTTATTTGCATAGAACCCTATGCATTAAATGTGTATTACATTTAGGTCCTTCCCAGCAAAGTCATGTGTTGTCCCACGTAACTTGGGAAATTTTGCACAGAGACCCCCAGAGTTATTGGAAATTGCAATTTGGTCCCTCCGAGTCTGAATCACATGTTGTCCCACGTGATGTGTTGTGAATTTTGCATTTATGCCCCTGACACTTTTTGTATATTGTAAAAAGGTTCTGAAATATTAAATAAATGTTTATTCTGTTGGGATTTTTGTACAGAACACCTTGTCTTTATTTTTAATTGCAAAAATGCCCCTGCCAGGCTGCTTTATTTTTATGTCTTTTATCTATTTATTAAAAATAGCTAAGTAGCTCTTAAAAATACAAAAAAAAATGGATAAATGCCTTATGCATGGTACTATCACACTCATATTTTTAATATGCATTTCTTGTATTTTATCTAATTTTTAAAATTAAAATGGAGCCTAAATAAACTCTGTCTAAATTATAAAATACAAAAAAATATAATAACGCCTTGAAAAACTCCCAAAAAAATATATGTTGTGCCATTTAGTGTCTTTTAGCTTCAGTCCAAAATTCATAAAAATTACATAAGAAAACACCTAAAATATATAAAACTCAAAAAATCTTCATAAAAATCTTAAAAATTCTAGAAAAATCCTAAAAATCCAATCTTTGTTTCTGAATTTTCTTTGTTTTATTATCTTTATTTTACAACTAATTTGAGGAATTTTGGAACTTGTATGATATTTTTCACACTCAATTTAGTTTCGGCCTTTTATTTTATTCACTGTTTTCCGTATTTTCGACTTTAGAAATACCAAAAAATTAGAAAAAAAATCTAGAAAAATCATAAAAACATTAGGAAAATATAAAAAGTCCAAATTTACTTATTTTTATAAATACTTTATCTTTCTCTTTCTTATATTGTATATATATCCTATTTAAAGAAAAAGAAAATATAAAAAATATATAATATTTAAAAAATACAAATTCAGAAAATTAAAAATCAAAATACAAAAATATAAAAAAAATTAAATAGAAAATTATAAAATTAAAAACCCACAAAAACAATAACATGGACAAGATAAGAATTGAATAATTTTGTGCATATTTCTGCCCCCAACCGTTTGCTCACAGTGTTGGACCTCTACATACTTTCGCACTATGCATCTTTATGGTAGAGTAATAAATTTTAATTCACATTTTTTTGGGACTTAATTGACTTATTCTTTATTGTGGGTTAATCTTTGATCGATTCGGGTTTCGTGAGCGGTCGCTCAGCGATACTGTGGTCCTGCCTTGTGTGGATGATTTTGTCCCTCGCGGAATACGTGTTATCAGATGGCGCCGTTGCCGGGGAGCAACGTCGTTTGGGATACTTATTATTTATTTGATTCTTCACTCTTGTCCTCATTTATTTGATTATTTATATTATTGTGATTGTTCTGACCCTCTTCTTTATTTGTCTTAGATGCGAGGGACTGCCAAGCGAAGGAGGAATTCCTAGGAAGTCTGATGCACCCGAGCGAGGCATAGTTGGCTCCTCTACACCAGCCAACGGGAGAGAGCATCGAAGGCAGATGGAGGAGAATTTTGAAAGGCAGTCTAATTTTTGCATTATTTATTATTTATGTATATTTATGTGAGAGAGTGACCCTATAATTGTAATAATCAGGACTCTAAGACGCTTCGACTTCCCGAGGTCCAGTGCCCGAGGGATTGTTCCCTTGGGGGCCTCGGCGGTTCTAACACTTTATTTATTTATTTATTTATTTTTATTATTTTTGTGAAAGATCTTAATGGATCAAGGAGTCGCCTCTTGTTGACTTTGCTTGGACCTTCCACCTCTCTCTCTACGCCAAGCAAAAAGCTCATAGTGCAATTGACTCTTTCATTTACGGCTTCCCTTGACAAGTCAAAGTCCCAAGAACTCTGCTAGGGCTGGCTTAGTTTCCCTAGGAGTGGAAGCGAGCTAATGAGCCTACAACTGCATTAATTATGCCAATTCTTCAGCTCTACAAGCTAATAATCCACCAGTACAGCTTAATTCAGGTATATAATCATATCCAGCTCTATTGATCTACTTTTGCTTTGAATGCTTACCTCTTACCACTCTTCTTTTTAACTAGTCCGGTCCCCCCTAATTAATGTGGCAGGGCGGACTCACTTTTCCCAGGCAGGAATCATAACCTAGTCGATGATACGGGATTTGACTTTCGGATGGAGAGAAGGCCTAGTCTTTCTTTTATCCTAGTCCAGTGATGCAACTATTGATAGGGGTGTAGGGGCCCGGGGGGGAAGGAAAGGCTGACGAAAGGCTTTGCTTGCCCATATTACCTAGAGCTAATGTGATCTCTTTCCCGTAAACTGATGAATTCGAAGGCTGACGCATACTGCAAACCACGATTTGTCCTCTTACCCTTTCCCCTACCCGGGAGAATAATCTAGCTAGTGTCGCTGCTCTGTTCTCCGCTGCTTTTAGCTCTTTTTGTACTCTTTTCGAAGCGGCCCGTATATAGAGCTGCTCTTGGTGCTAGGAGTAAAGGCAATGGGATCAGTATTAGGAAATGTCCTAAGCCCTAATATATAATTTCGGCAGACTGGGGATTATATTATATATTCTGGGCTAGAATGTGAAGAAATGCCTACCTTCAAGCACACTTAGAGCTATTACAATTCTTTCCATTAGCTTCTTCCTTTTAACAAATAAGGAAAGCAAATGTTATTTGTTGTACACTGTCATGCTTTCAAGAGAGTCCCGAAGCTATACTAGAGAAATTCTAGGGGTCTATTGAATCACTACGCTTGCTTTCTACTTCACAGGCAACTATCCTCAATCCGACTTTCCCTGCGGTGAAAGAGATAGGATTCGCTTCTCTCTCTCTCTCTCTCGTCTGTGTCAAATGGGCGGGGTGAACTCGCATGACCGGCCCGTCAACTCCCCTGCATCCTTCTCTGACTTGGAAGATCTCTCTGGAAACTAGCTTGAAGGATTCCCGGGGGGCTGTTCAAGCGGCTGCAATCTCCGTTTCTAGAGTTGTTTCGTCGAGCCCTCATCCAGTGAAGCGATTTGATCTGAAGGCTATGGATCCTCATTCTTCCTGAAGAGAGAGTTCTTTCTCTTGGCCCTCAAAGCATCTTTCCACAAGTCATGCATAATATAACTTTGATGCGTGTCTTTCCAATAACTAAGATTGCTCGAGGCGGAAGACTATGTATGTATTTTTCCTTGTCCTTTCCTGATGAGCCAATCGTCAGCTATATATGTAGTTCGGGACGTTCGGAAGGCTCATAGATTCTCTTCCTCATTTCTAGGTATGAGGCCAGGGACTTCACTCATGTACTGATGAGATCACAAGAAAGAAGAAAGAGTTGCGGAAGACTGTCCAAAGAGTATAGATTCAATCTTTCGATTTCTTATCAGAGTAGTGCACCAATTGAGGATGAGATTGGCTTTGGATGTTGAATTGCTTCCGTTCTATCCCTCTTGACGCACCCCTGATCTTAGGGGGAAAGAGCGTCTGCATCAGCCTCAAATCATGTTCCAACTTAGCCCTGGCCCTCGCTGCTATCCCTTTCCTATGCTAGGTAGGACTCAAGCCTTAGTCGCATTCCCTGACTTTCAGAGAGAGTTGAAAGATGCCCGCACTCTGGAGGTGCAAGCCCCGCTCTCAAGAGGTTAAAAGTCGTATCTATTTGACAATATATGATGGGCTTTTTTTGCGAGGGCCAATTATATATATATTTTGAGGCAAGCCTCCTTCGTGAGCCTTCGCTTAGACATCACCTGAGGAGGACTCGCTCTAGATATCATGATTTCATTATGGGAGGTTGACTATCTTTTAGGGCCTTTGCATTCACCTTTAGGCTTCCTTTGTGCTTGATTGATGGGTCCTACCAAGACTAGTTTAGCATTCGCCGGAGGAAAACTATTATAGTTAAGGGATTGGGCTTCACCATTGTGATTCTATGGGACGAATCGAGAGGCTTACGCCCTAGGTTTGAGCTCGGGCAGAAAGAGAAAATCTTTCAAAGTCGGCGAACTTATATATCTATTAAAAGCTCCCTCCTTCCAACTAGTATATAATCGGTCAATGAAATTTGGAATTAGTTGGACCCTCATTGATTCGTGTAAACAAGTCAATGCTCTTTCGACAGTGTGAAGCCTAGCCCACGAACTCTACGAGTAAGAACGTAAGACTGCCCCCTTATCAGTAGTCATAATCAGGACAAAAACTGGGGAAGCCCTGGATGATATTGGAAGTGAAGAGACATCAATTCTCCCGGGAATAGAAACCTGTTGAGATTTCACACTTCTTGACCATCTGATGCCGATATCTGAGTAGAAATCTCTCGATATAGAGCTCTTCCTCCTTCTAGTCTAGCATGGAAGAGCCATCTTGATGTTGTTATGGCTGGAGCTACTAGGTCTTAAGGGTGGGGCACAGGATTGGAAGAGGTGTGTGTGTTCAGATATGTATATGTATAAGTGGGCTTGTGCGGGTGTGAGCGGCGGATAAAGGCGGAATGCTTATGTAATCTTTTCTTCCTCTATTTACCCTAGCCTCGGAATATATAGTTGCGGAGGAGACAGTGGTTGCTAATACCCACTCGAGCTCCCCGCTACTGTCGCATTGCTAGTTGCGGGATGATGCTTCTTTGCCGCTTCCAGACCCAATTCAGCTCTCTCTTGATGTATGCTACTTTCCTTTCTTAGCTCTTTTTTCTCCATAAGTAGAATATAACCGTTAGGGAATGCCATACCAGTTGTCTTCCCGTATCATGCAAAACAAAGATGGAAAGACTGATGGTTTCCTTGATTCCACTAAGACTGCAGAAAGAAAGGACAAAAGGACGTAGTTAGGCTGGCCGGTTTAGGATGATTTAGTTATCCATTGATGAAAGCTTTGTGCGCCCAGTAATAGCCCCTTAGTTATGAAACTAACGTAAACAAGGGAGGAGGAAGGTTTGTTTATCCTGCATGAGGTGGAGAAGCGAGCTTTTATAGATATGTGATTCAACGACGGAAGGAGAAATGTCCGACCATCTCTTTTCTTAGGCCGAATTCATTATACAAGTGGGACCTGGGAAAGCTTCTATTCTTCGCTCTTGATTTAGCCCCTTCCTTTGTACCGGTAGCCAGGTGCGCGCCTCCAGCTCTCCCCGTAGTGACATAGAAGAACTCAGGTATGTGGTGAGCAATTCCGATTATATATCAGGGAGACTATTGAGAAGGGGGTGGCCGGAATCTACTATCAATCATCGGCACAAAGGGCGAAGTCTACTATATATTAGCCTGTTAAAGGAGAAGGGTTTGCACGCAGGAGGTGACTGCAGGTTAATAGGACAAGCAAGTCAGAGGTTGTATGCAGAGCAGACGACGGACGGCTCGCCTTTCCTAGTTATTCTGGAAAGAAAGACTAGACCCACAAGTCCTAGATAGACTTTATATACAGGCTCCCATTGCTAATAATTCAGAAGACTATCTTACTCTTTGCTAGCTAGAATAGAAATCAAACTTCCTTCACTTGATATTGGCCACTCATTTACTTCACGGTGCTGAAGATGACTAGATGGACACCGGAGCCTCATCCCAACTCTTTTCTTGCGGATAGGTAAAGATGACTTCCCGAAGGGACGAACATGTGAAGCGAGAGATGACTAACGACAGGAGGAAGTATCAGAGGGGTCAAAGGGAGGTCAGACTCATTTCAGAGGTCTGTTAGAGAGAGAGATCCTTGAACCGGAAAATCTTCGACAGACACCTAGGAGTCGTGCGTGCAAGCCTA
Source organism: Ottelia alismoides (assembly GCA_037367405.1). Taxonomy (NCBI): domain Eukaryota; kingdom Viridiplantae; phylum Streptophyta; class Magnoliopsida; order Alismatales; family Hydrocharitaceae; genus Ottelia; species Ottelia alismoides. The sequence continues at coordinate 281,064 of JAZKJV010004323.1, read as the reverse complement.
CGAGTCAGCAATCCTAAGGCTAACTAAACTGGGATTGACCTCTTTATCGCTCGCACCTCATAAGGGGTAGGATGATTTACAAGCAGCTTGACATTCATGCCACAGACGAATAGGGTGGTGATCCCTCCGACATGTGTTAAGCCTGCTTCAGCCTAATATAACTGCTTAATAAACAGATCTCGACCATATATATCTTCATAAGATAAATGAGGGTGAAAAACTGACTTGTCATATAGGCCAATCCTCAATATCTCGACAAAGATTTATATAGCCATTCCGCTCGACCAGAAGCTCTGCGGAAAGCTGCTAGCTCTGATTGATTGGCCAGACCGCAGAAAGCTTTGATTGGCCCCTTAGGCTCTTTCTGCTTATGTTATGGGAGGATCGAGAGGTCGGGGAAAGGGGTTCAAGGATAAAGATGTTTGTCCGAGCTTATAATAGAGTAGGGCCTCCACTCGTCACCTCTCTTTGTTGGTTATGTGCTTGCTTTGTATCGAAGTCTCAGCTGGGTCGGTCTTTAACAGATAAGATAGTCTGGGTCTGTTCAAGCGGCTGCAATCTCAGGTTCGGGCAGACTTTGTTGAAAGTCCCAGGACCGGGAATGACCCAAATCGCTATGACCCTCGAGACGGCTACCAATCTGACCCGTACTCTATCCATGATGCACCGTGTTCAGCCACTAGGCATGCTTTTATAATGACGTAGAAAACACGATAAAGAAAGAAAATGTCAGTTATAGCCCATTAGGTCAGTGTCAGTTAATGAGTCTTCTATTATATTAATAGTTGTGGGTACGCATTAGAGATTCCCCCTTCCCGGTGAGTGATGTGACACGTCTATATGTTATTCCTGTCACGTATACTTCTTTCAACCTTCGATGGGTAGAAGGGTACATAACCCAAGAAGTAGATTTCTTTGTGGCTGTATTCGTGCGAGGTCGGAAAGAGTATATAGAAGGATGAATGAAGAAGAAAGAACCAGACCAGGGATGCCAAGCAAGAAGTAGCTGGGATGATGAGGAGAGAACCATACCAGCAGGGACGCCAAGAAAGGACATGGGATATGGTTTTTCAAGATTTTCCATATCAGATAACTAGTGGAAAAAAAGAGTCTGATACCAGAGGGTATGCAATTAGTCGACATAGGACGGGCTGAGACACGATGAAAAGGGGATCAAACCGCGATCAGAGAGCTTTCAAGGTGGTGCGGACCCCTTATCAATAGTCAACCCTCTAGCCTTTGTATAGCTAAGTAAGTAAGCTGTTATTGACAAACGGGTAGCCGCTCCCCCTATTGAGCTCGCTAGTCTGGTACTGACAGGGGACGAAAGGCAGGGAAAGTAGCTTACCACTTCGCAAGGGGAACCTCATGGGTAAATGTCGGATGAGTCGTCGGACTCCTTCCCCATCCCCTAAGGGGGGTGCGTACTTTCTCTTTCGACGATCCGTCAGGAACTCCGTAGTCAAGTAAGGACGACATCACTGATGATGTTTCAAGGGCATGTTGAGAGATAGATAGATGTGGCATTTTTGAGAGATTTCACAGCTATTTGATTGACTAGTTCTTTCTCTTTCTCCTTCATTCCAAGATCAGCACAACTCCTATTCCTTCCTCATTCCTATAAGGCAAAGCATTTGACGGCACCCTAAGGTTTCATGTCATCTCACCTGCCTCACTCCTCCCTTATGAACACTCGCTCGACCTTTGTATTAGACGGATCAAGCTTGCTCTCGTACACTAGGTAAGCAGCCACTGAGCTGGATCCTCCCCTCACTCATCCCCTCGTCTGACTTGTCCTCCCAACATCATTATAGGCTTCCACTGCTCCTTCAAAATGTCAGCCTCCACTTGAGCTAAACTAGATAAGATGGCTCAAAAGTCCTCGCTGCTTTCTAACTAGTTAATCATGAGACCTGTCTCTCTTTGCCTTGATTTATGGAATTCACTAGTGGATACTGACGGTCAGCTCTCTCCTGCTTCAGCCGTTGGGGACGACATTTCCTAGGGAAATAAAGTCAGAGGTAGACTTCCCCTCTCGTATACTTGACCTAGCATTGTCTAGTTTCATGCGTCGCTCTCTTCCCCCATCCCTCCTATTGTATAGTTTCATGCACTCCAACTATCAACTATATAATCAAAGCCCTCTTTTTGTTCTTGACTCTTTCCTCCGTCCCTTGTCTGCAGATAATGGTTAGGTGATTGATTGTGGCCTTCGCACAAAGAATGACGTGATGCATTCCAAAAGGTGTACATTGGAATAGAAGAAGCGCATGATCCTCTCACTCACCGACCAGCCAGCTCTCGTACCCTCGAAAAGAGGCATCATCCTTTCATTCACGGATACAGCGTGCACTCGTCTACTTGACCACACTCCACTCGCACTCTTCCCCTCGAAGGCACTCCTTCCTCTCTTGAGATGCAGTCCTCCTCCCTTGGGAAGACTTGTGACGGGGTTTAGAGTAGAAACATGACCATGAGATAGCTTTCTTTCTCAGACCAAGTCTTGGATTTCGCACTAGACCACTGCAGCCTTCGGAGAAATCCACACGAATAGGGCATTAGGGACGTCATGTGGAACATTCCTGAGAAAACTCCCCATGCCAGCCTGCCACCAGATGCCTGTAGGTGGCATCGCAACACTCTCATCTCAGACAGGATTGCAAGTCGTGTTGTGCCCAAGCAGAGGCCAAGCAGGAAAGCTCTTCCCTCCTTTCAACTAGTATATCAAATGTCGGCTTGTCGGTTGTATAGAAATCATCACTCCGAAAGATGCAAACTCAACATATAACAGCTCCACAGTGGAGACACGTGATGAGTATACCTATAAGGAGCTGAGCGAAGGAGAGATCAAAGGAAAAGAGGAAGAAGAGCCCAAGCATCTCAGTCAAAGGTAAAAAACGGCTCGACAGCTTTTCTTGTTTCCTTCCATTATATCTAGACATTGATGCCATGCCAGCCTGTTGGGCCCGAGGAAGCGGACGACTATATAGAGAAGTAGTTGGAGCTGTGGAAGCTGTGAATCCTGAAATATCTGTTTTTTTGGATGTTCTATAAGTCGATGTGGCCTATTATCATGTGGTGGAATCGTCGATATATTCTTCTACGCCCCTGAAAAACCGCTTTGCTGCTTCCTTGTATTCTTCCTAGGATCCCAGACCGTGGTTCTACTTAGAATAGGCTCGGAAAGACAAAACTAGTAAGCCATGATCCATGCATGAGCTTGACTATGAGATTATCCAGTAGTCTGCTGACTTTGAGACCTTTTCCCTCTGTCTCTTATATGCTGACGCCTCTTGCCCTGTGGGAGTTCAAGTTAAGCGCGTCTTGATTTGATGACCAATATTACCTAGTGTCTTTCTCTGTCATAGTTACCAAGGCTATCTTTAGCTTGTGCCTTTCTCGTTCTGGTCTTGATCTTCCTGGTCACACTGTTACGAAGTCTGCGATGTACTCAAGGATTTCAGCGAAGTAGTCAATTAGGGAGAAGCAAAAGAGTAGAAGCAGTGGAGTAGAGAAAGAAAGATGGAGCACAAGGGGAGAAGGACTGGTAGCAACAATCAATCAGTTGATGGTGTCCTTTACTCGATGAGACATTTCTTACGAATCACAAGCTACTATATATCGCGATATGACACACTCAACAACTCCTAATGGTAGGGGTTGACTTCCCGCAAAATATTAATATGTAGACTTTAGACCTGGAAAAAAGGTGGGCAATGATGGATAACTGCTTTTCTACTCTTCTTGAGAAGGGCCTCTTAGGCGAAGTAGTCCAGTCTTGGACATAGTTCGTCGATACAACAACCTCGTCAAGCAGTTCTCAATCAATTCTTGTATCTACTGTCAGACAGACTGATATCATACCCCAGAAAGACTTCCAGCCATCTTCTAGAGTTCGGGTAGTCTCTTCCCTCCCCCGAAGATATAAATATATAGTATAAAATGAGGAAATTTGCCGTTTGTTGAGAATCTAAGAAAGACTCAGCGAACAACTAGCTAACCTGCGAACTACTAGGGAATCTCTTTCTTCAGTCTTTCCCTACCGGGAAACCCAGGGAAGTCTAATGGAGAAATCCTTTTCCCAAGTTCTGGAATGTACTTGAGCAAACTCGATGTCATTTCATAGCTAACTTGGTCCGGGCTTGCTTTGTATTTAATGGGATTGCCTAACAGTCAAGAATGTGATCACACACAACGCGAACTCCTGTTACTACCCTCAGGGATCACGACTTTCGGAAAGATGCATCTGAAATCGAATCGAGTTGATTGCTGCGGTGAGGGTATACGGAGTGGAGAGTTAGGTAGGGCATCACAACGGACAACGCGATAAATAAATGGAATTTCAGGCTAGGGGAGGCTGGGACTAGAAGAGGGAAGGGAATCTGGTTACACACTTCCATCCCCTAGGACAAGATAGGAAGCAAGGGTGCAAGGGGTGTGATCATGGTTCAAGGTGAGGAATGGAAGGGCCTCTAAATCCCCAGGGACTGAGATCGAGGTCTTTCTCTCGCTCCTTAAACAATGATTGCAGCGTTATTTTATATAGTGAAAGCCTCTCCTGCGTCAATTTCTATCTTCTCATCCCCCGAACCCTCATTATATAGGTTTATATAGTTTCGGTTCAGTTCTACATTAATAGTTGATTTAGCCAGCAGTAACTAGATATAAAGGCTTTCTCTTGCCTATTCCGGCTCAGTTGGTGGATGTTTTCTGATGCAAGGAGACTGCGAATCAGTGTGATTGCATGTGTGATGTTTGTGCAATGGTTTTCTGAGGAGATTTTGCCTATGAACTCTCAAGCGTCTTCGTTAGTCCAAGCATTCTTTCTTTCTTTTATAAGCACCGTATATCTAATGGTATCAATTATGCTCTCTCTTCTCGGGAGCTATATTGTTCAAATCGAAAAAAGAGAAGAACGAGTCCTAGTTTAAGGTAGACTCTCAGGTAAGCAGTAATTATACCTACTGTTTAAAGAATCAAGAATAAGCGCAGAGTAGAAGCAAGCGTAGTGGAGCGAGCAACTAGTATATAAGGGCCTTTCACTCGCTAGTTCTTTCCCTAGGTCCTGTTTCATCCATGGACTCAGACTGCGAGTGCTTCGGGGTAAAGGTATCGATAGATGATGTAACTTGCCTCTCTGACGTCGCATTATATACTAGTAGGGAGTACGGCTCGACGCGATGGTACCTAAAAAAAACCTTCCAATCAACCGACTCGACACTGGAGCTAACATGCCCAACTTGTTGCATAAAAAGACATGACGATCTCGCGACATGGACTCGGCAAGGACTCAGTGAAGATAAGATTGGTGAAGTAGTGATCTTCCCTTCATTAATTAATCGTGAAAAAAAGTGAAGAAAGTGGTTCCTCACCAGAACACTGGATTCAATGCAATATAGATAGCAGCTCTATTCTCGCAGTACATAGGCATAGGGAGTTTCACTCACACCAACGGAGTCAGCTCACAAGCAGTATGAGCCATAGCTCTAGACTCTGCTTCCACACTTGAACGCGATAGAGTAGTTCTATTTAAAGTTGATGTTCATGTTAATAGTTAAGCATTTAGCAGATTACATACGACGAAAGTACTATAGCCTGTAGTAGATCTCCTGTCCTCTGGTGAACTTGCATAATCTGCATCTTCATAGGCACACAAGTCGTTATGTCCTTGCCTTTTCTCCTCTGTCGAACCTTTTCCATATTTGAGAATAAGACAAACTGCAAGGCAGTGGCTATAACGGGGCTTCTCCTGAAATTGACTCACACGACCCTATAGTGACGTCTAGGCTACGTCAGATAAAGTAACTTGCCAACTAGACTCCTATATCGCCTAGGGTCGTCAAAGTCTTCCTCATCTGTTGTCCCAAAATTGACTTTGGGATCCATAGGAAGGCACCGAGGATAGCTTTGGACCAAGAAGACATGTCTCCTCGACTAATTTCAAACACAGGTTTTGACATAACTGGTCCTTATGAAAGACGAGAGAGAGGGGAAGAAACCAACTACAACAAGTCGGAGCGGGACGAGCGGAGTTCAAAGGTGAGCATAGGGTTCACTATGTGAGTCGTGCAAGCCGAAGTCAGGAGAAGGGTAGATAGCTGGTTTGCGATGTGAGTAGGAATGGTGCGATAAGATAGCTGAGCTCGAGAGTGAAGCTGAGCTCCAATGCGCAGGGTATGAGCCGACAGGTGAACTTATTAGATGGGGCCAGGTTTGGCGTGCAGGATTGAAAGGAATCTAGTGAAGGAGTGTAGTTGAGCCTCAGGATGTAACAGAGTCGAGATCTGATGCGAAGCCGACCAGTCCATCCACCTTTGATGATCATAGAAGCAGAACTTCGGGCATAGATATTGATATAATCATCATTATCCTCTTTCGGGAAGCCGGTATCCTATAAATGATCAAAGCTAATCTGGCAGATGTGATCACTTAGGGGCCAGAAAAGGATAAGTCGCATCTCACCATATGTCAAACCAAACCTCATCAAAACCAATCGGGAATTCCAACAGACTCTTTCTACCCAAGAAAACCTCTCACTCTTAGAGCAGAATCAAACTGCAACTATATATTCGCTGCTTTGCAACACAAGCCTCTCTCCCTCACTCATACTAGCTGCCGCGCAACCCGATCTCTACTTAATTAATCTCAGTACTCCAGGTTTCTGAGAAGAGAAGTTCGGTGATTTTCTTTTCTTTTTCTCTGCAGTCTCTTCGCTAACTCAGATCTTCATTAACGGGTAGGACTGTGGGGGATTGGACAAGTAGGGAGGCAGGTTCTTTACTGGCCTCTAACATTTATCTCTTTTTTCAGGAATTCAAAAGAATGAGGCATAGTAAGCAGAAAAATCCAGAAGAAGACGATTCCCTTAGACTTCCCAGGCTTGAATCTAGTCGGACCCACCGCAACTCTTCTTAGAGATCTCTTCAACCCGCGGATGTAAATGAAGCATGCGTCGCGATATATAAAGCAACGCGGGCACGTACTAAGCATCTTTAAATCATCCTAGCCGTTGAGCTCCTCTCTAGAAGCATCTTGGAAGAAAGTCGTCTATCCCTTGCTATATTGCTACATTTTTTCTTGTATCCAACTCTCTTGCATTTTAAAGAAAGCCTATGGACCTCCCTCACTGACTGATTGGATTCTTTACCTATGCGCATCCATCTTTTGAAGAAAAAACCATTATATTCTCAAAATGCCTTTGACACTCCTACTAGAATATATTGGGCCATCCCTCCTTCGCCTTGAAAGATCATCCCGGATGGTCTATACTCTTCCCTACAAGCCCTCAATGTCCAGGTAGTTGGACAGAGAGAGTCAGTTCTCCCCTTCTATAGACCAGTAAGGGACATGGAATACATGGATGCTCACTCTGGACCCAGCATTGAGCTTCTGCTTCACCTTCTAGTTGCTTGGTGCCCTAGGCCTTTCTTTTTTTCTGAAATCTCAAATGGTAGAGAAGGGTGTCCTCGTCGGAGAGAATTGCCCTCCCCTATCTCATTACTTGACGTCTTCTTCCTATCTCTTTCCGCTTTCATATGCTTTAGCCCTCTTCTTAGTTAGTAGCATATGTCTCGCTCACCCCATTCTTTCCCCATAGTTCATCACTTCTTCCATACCTTAGACCACCTCATGTGGTAAAGATAGGAATGGGGTCTTTGAGTACTCGAAAATGAAGGAGTGGAATATATTATAGGCCCCTCGAAGACTCATTTCCAGTGATCTTAGTAGGTTCAAATAGGTGGATCAAAGCATGACCACTTTTTCATTAACTTGAGATCGATTTTTGATTAGCTCCTAGGATAGCTACCACTCACCCTAGCAGCTTCGTACCCCCTTTCTATCTAGTTCTAGGTTCTTTATTTGATCTGGCTTACTTTTCTTTCTTTCCAGTCGAAGTCCCACTATGGAATCCTAGGAAAAAGACCCTTCCACTTATACCTAGAGGAAGGCATGAGGTCAGTCTGAATATATAGGTCAATAAATGCTACTCTATAAGCTACTAAAGCTGAAGAAGAGTCCCCAAGCTCGAGTGGTCGACGAACTCCGAAACTCAAAGATAATATTTCCGCCCTCTTTGGTTTGGCCCTTTCAAAAAGCCTCCCCTGCCACTCTTTCCTTTTATGAGACTCAGTCTAACTAGGCTAGTTTGGGCTGGAAAAAAGTCAGAACAGAGAGAAGTAGTGAAGCGCCTGCAGAGAACAGACAATAGAGGGGGGTGTCGGGGTTGAGTCAAAAGAAGAAGTGAGCGAGCTTATTATGTAGAAATATATATATATCAGGAAACCTCAACGCGAGTCTCAAGAGAGATGCTGCACTGCATTGAAGAAAAAAAAGTACTACATCTAGGGGTCCTCTTTCACCTCTCGATCAGGAAGTGGAAAAGTTGTATCAGAAAAGTGTTAGACAGAAATTCATATCTATATCTAGGACATGCTGAGGTGAGTTCTTCCATTGAATCAGAGCTGATAGGTGAAAGGTCTTGATGAGATATAGGACAAAAGATTGAAGACTAGAAAGAGATTGGCCCTCGAGTTCGATAAAGCTTTTTGCTTTATATAGTGAGTTTTTTATTTGACCTGGAAAGAGACTGCCTCTGACTCGCTCTATTTGTTCTCAGGCTGAGGAGTCCTACTAACTACTACCTTTTGCACTTTTTCCTGCCTCTCCCACAGCTATTTAGGAGTCATCAGCAATAGTTGTCGTTGAATCCTTTTCCCATCAGAGAATCAAGGGATTGACTTGTATATATTCACTTATATATATAGTGTCATTCTGTCTTTTAGGTCCCTACTCCACTCACCTCGTTGGTTATACCGTGATGTTCCTTGAAGCATATATGCGAGAGATCCTTCTTTCTAATGGTAAGGTCGTCCAGAAAGAGCAGGGCAAGAGAGAATTATTAGCCAGAGAAAGAAGAAAGTGGGGAAGGAGGGAATCGAATCTATACTACATCTGCCTCTCTTCCCGGACAAAAAAAATAGATGTTCACCTATTCACTCAGTCATCAGGTATGTTCCTCTACTAGTGTCGTTCCCATGGTAGTCCTTCTGATATTCATTTCTGAGTTATTCTGGGACATTCTGGTAGTCATTTACGAGCAACGCTGATATTAATTTGCCCTTAGGTATTTTTGAGTTCCCTCACAACATCGTAATTCGGATACCTCATTCATTCTCACCACCTCTGATGTATGAATTTCTCGCGGGACTGAGAATAGTTGACTCCTTGAGTCAGAGATGTAGTCAACGCAACCACACTGTAGACTGAATCGATGAATCCATCCGGGAGACGATCTTTGTCTCCATATCCAGGAAGAGAAAAGGTTTGACTACTCCTCCCTCTTTCAGCAACTCTAACATGAATGTAGCTATGCGTTGGAACTCAGAGGCTTTTGTATGTGGATTATCCTTTTGTCCTTTCAAAGATCTTGCTATTTATAGAATTCCGCGAAGAAGGGGAATCGACCTACTCCTTATTGTATATGCCTTTATATAATTTGTTTGTACCTGAAGCAGCTAAGCATCATCTACCGGGTGAGGGAAGATTTTGCGTAGAAGGTAATTTCCCTATTCATCACTGCATTCAAAGAGGGAAGATGAATGCTCGACCGTAGGAAGAGGGAAGGAGGCTTTTCCTACTCCCTATTTGCTCTCTTCCACCCTTTCATTTTTGAACCCCAAATTGGATCCTCAAAAAAGACCTAATCGTTTGAATCCTTATTGCGAAGTCTATAAATTAGACGTCCTCTGGTTGAATCATAACAACTTACTTCTATTTTAACTCTATCACCCGGTAGTATACGTATAAAACAGTGTCGGATCCTCCCTGAAACATAACCTAGAATTAGATCCTCATTATCTAAATGGACCCAGAACATACCATTGGGAAGTGATTCAGTAATTCAACCTTCATGAATCAATTTGTCTTCTTTCATTCCGGGTGACCCCCCCTTTCAATATCAACTAATGGAGGAGTAGTCATATAATTGACCTTTCCTTTCCGGTAAGAAGTGACAGGTCAAATTAGGACGCGGGGGATCAACATATATATATATATATATATATATATATATATATATATGCCCAAACATTTCTCCCCCAATTCCTTTTAGTCAGGCTTCTTGATCTGTCATTATACCCTGAGAAGTGGAAAGAATAGCAATTCCCATTCCACCTCAAATCTGAGGAATTCATTGATAGTTAGAAGAAATTCGATCGGCTGATTCGTTTTCAAATAGTTTGATGTATACCTTTCCTAGTCCTTTTATGTCGCAGGGTTGAAACCAAGAAAGATTTGTTATTTTCCTGATGTTTTCTAATGTTTTCAATAAAACCCTATTGTAGAAGTATTTGAACAATGTTTTCAGTTATATTGGTAGATCTTATTCAAACCCTTTTCTTTTTCTCCATATCAGTATTGAAGATCGAGGTTATTATATCATCAATAGTGTCTCTACCCATGATGAACTAGAATTCTTGTTGTCCAAATATAATCAACATGTTTTTTAGGAATGAAGAAGAATATATACTTGAGATAGAATTTACTAATTGATCTATTTCATATTAATCTATTTTCGATACACTACTATATCAAAATTTGATCTAATTTCTCATACCTCAGGAATGAGACTATTTTAGTCAAATTCAACGGTCTCAATTCTCGAGCAATCGCACCAAACACCTTATGGGTTTCCTTCTTGATCGATGACAACTGCTGCATTGTCATCATATCGTATTATCGTATTGTTGTCACATTTAAGTTCTTTACGTGTACGTACAATTACTGCTCTGATTACTTCTAATCATTCTTTAGGCATATTGGGCACTACTTCCTTGATTACATCAATAATAACATCACCAATATGAGCATATTGACGATTACTAGCCCCTCATATTCGAATACACATCAATTCTCTAGCCCCACAGTTATCCTCTACATTCAAACGGGTCTGAGGTTGAATCATCTCATTATTTTTCTTGATCTGCTCTTTTAATGCAAAGAGTCAAGGAACAAAATAATTCAGATGTGTCCAGAAAGCAAAAAATCCCCTTTTTTCATCCCTTCCTTTGGTTCTACATCCTAACTTATCGCGCAATAAGAAATTGAGTTTGTATAGGCATTTTGCACGCAGCTATTGACATAACAGCTTTAGATACGGTTTCAAATACTCCAACAATTTCATCAAGTATTCGACCGGGTTTCACAACGGCTACCCAATATTTGGGGGATCCTTACCGAACCCATACATCTTTCTGCTGGTCTTAGTGTAACGAGTTTGTCGGGAAATATGCGTACCCATCTTTTTCTATGCATATCGTGTCATTGCTCTTCGCCCAGCTTCTATTTGTCTAGCTGAGATCCAAGCGGGTTCAAGTGCCCGACGAGCATATCTTCCGAAAGAAAGATGATTGCCTCAAGAAGATATTCCTTTTATTCTTCCTCTACGTTATTTACGGAATCTGGTTCTTTTGGGGTTATAGTTGATGGTGATTTCTCCATTCAATCTCTAATGCAAAATTGGACATGAGAGTTTCTTCTCATACAGCTCCCCGTGAATCAAATAATGTCATAATCAGACTATATTCTTTCTCTATATTTGATGGGGATTCATCCTATACCTATGAATTCCATTGGACCCTAAGCCTGAACCCGTCGACAACCACTTCCAATTTCAATAGGTTGATTGTCCTACATCTTCCAAAGGGGTTCAGAGAGTAGTTTCATGGAGAGTACCTGGGTTCTCCCAAGAAAGAAAAGAAAGAATCAGTGTATCATGCCTGAATCTAACCGGGAATCACGGTGGTGGAGGAGGCAAAAAGAAGCTTTCTGATAACTTATGAAATTCAAAGAAATCTATGGATTGTCTTTTTGATCTTATACGGTTTTCTTTGAAATCATTGTGAAAAAAGACAACCTCAAACAACAAGGTGACTATTCAATGGGGTTTTTCTTGTGATCATGTGGCATGGGGGAAGAACCGGATTTTTTGAGGACGTTTTTTACTCTACCACAAGTCGTTCAACCATTAGAAATGAGGATGATCGATCATCAGCAGGATCGATTCTGAATCTGATAACTTTAATGAAATAAACGTGGTCCGAGGCTATCGACAATGTCTAAGTGAGTATCCTGAATTGAAAGACCATTGTTCACCTTAGGATGAGATGAGATCAGCATAGCAAACTGCAGTGGTCTATACATATAACGTTCCGAAAATGAGTGAGCTCGTACTAGCCTTCAAGGGCATGGGACATACAGGCTAGTATAGGCAGACAGCAGACGGAGGTAGGCACTGAGCTAGGAGAAGACTCGCTATTAACTATGTGTCAGTAGCCTCGACTGCTTTTACAAAGGTCACGATAGAAAGAAGGGTAGAAGCCTATGACTAAGGTAACAACCTAAGGGAGAGGAAAAGCATATGACAGAGGTCAACGAGAAGCTTGTACGGTAGGGCTAAGACGGCCTTTATATTAAGGAAAGAATGAGCCAGGAAAGAAAGAGATTTACGCTCGCACCAGGGGACTAGGGAATATTGTCATACCTTGCGCCTCGATGATATGTCAACAGCTCACCACCCTCCCAACGCACGTGGACCCGGTCAATCCCCAGCCTCCAAAGAGCCACGTCAACTCTGTCCCTGCTCCAAGGTCGAGTCAGTGCCCAGTTCTAAAGAGCATGAAAAAAGTCATCAAAGAAATATATGAAATGATCTTCCCCTATAATCTAGTCCTATATATTAGGGCCTTGCGTCTCACAGCTTTTCTCGAGAATAGTCTACCCTCTTATTTATGAGCCAGAGCTTAGGTCTTATGGTCAAGAATCCTCTGTATGTCCCGGAGAGTGCAGCGAATAGTAGGGGTACCAGTTTTCACTCTAGACTAGGTATGTGCATTCCCTTAGCTACCCCTCCCATCTTATATAGTATACATCAGATGCGTGTCAAGGGACGACAGTGATCAGAGAGGGGACCCGGTGTGCGCATTAGGTAGCATCCCTGAAGGTGGAATGAACTGCTTCCAGGGTTTAGGCCGCCTATGTCTCATCTGCCCCTTATCGCATCCTGGTTCTGATCGTCCTGCACTCTCTCTCATCCGTCAATGCCTATCCAATGTTCTTACATCTGGGTTCAGGCTTCACTATTACTTGAGTTTATCCCTAGAGAAATTAACGACCATGGGGGTGAAAGATCAGTCAGATGAATGACCTCGCCTGCCCCGCGCTGGAACTCCCCACTCCATGTTCCATTGACTTCCTCAATTCTCGTCCATTCGTCAGATCAATCCGAGGGTCAAGTCAGGGCTCTAGTGTAATCTATGTATACGAGCATTCAGGGCCTCGACTCACTTATTAATGACGGTCGGAAGCTCCCTGGGTCAGGTTGTCGACATGTCACATCGGGCGGGTCTTTCCCAAAGTAGCCCATCTCTTCAAACATGCAAGTCGAATCTTTTTCCAGAATAGCAGAAGGCTTTACTTTCAACTCCTGAGTAGGGACCTTCTGTCATTCGCCCTATTGATATGTTGATGCGAGTCTTTGTCCTTTTCCCAAGAAGAAAGCAATATGCGAGTAGTTCTGAAGAGCGAGTCCTTGGCATATGAAAAAGTTCGCACCCAAAAGCTAAACCCGGTACCGTAGGTGATGATGCAGGGGAATTGAAGTCATCAATCGAAGCTCCTCGGATTACCAACCAGATGGTCAAAGAACCAATATTAACCTCTCTTACTTACTACAGGCATTGTCTTTATCTCGCATCCTTGCTACTCTCTTTCTTGCACCCTGCCCTCTACTTTCTTTCTTCCCAACGAGAATCGAAGAGGGGAAAGCAAGAAGGGGAAGGAGAGGGGTTTGGAAGTACAAAGCAGCGAGGGAAATCGTCTACTATAAACAATGGCATCGACCATTCCGAGTCTTAGATGCGTCAGATGAAAGAGTTCGGTGAAATCAAAGACTATTGAACTGAAACAGAGGGGTGAGGGATGAAAGCCATCCTATGGTTCAGCTGGATGAGACATGAGACGGCTTCAAATCAATACTTGGGAGCATCGCAACGGAGCATCAACTTTCGAAGGGTTCACATCCACTTTCGCATTGAAGATCGCAATTAATAGTAGTTGTGTGGTTTGCTGCCTCTCTCGGCTTCGCAAAGCCACCCCTCTGAGGTCCGGCTCTATCTACTCTTTCAACTACTGCACTCACACCTACTGGCCCCGTCTGCGCTCTTTGGACTTTTCAAACGGATATATATTGCTGAGATTTCTTCAAATGCCTGTGTGAAGGGTGAAGGCAGGTCGAAGTAGCATACCATGATGCTTAGACTACAAGGCAGCATAGGTGGGTTGATTCGACAACCAGTTATATCCTGTTATATATTTTAGTGCATTTCTCTTTCTACCTTACCTCTTTTGCTTGCCACTGAGAGTTCGATGTTCGATTTCACGCTCTCGAAACCTCCACCACCCTGACTTAAGGTTTAGCCGCTTTGTCTACACAGTTGACGATGCCTGAGCTTTCATTACTAGTTGGAAGATGAAAGCCTAGACTGACATTTTCTATAGTTCTGGGGAAAGGTTCAAGCCAGCTTACCGGAGGAAAGAAATGGGCTTCAGTTCTCGCTATCCTGAAATGGAAATCGATAAGACAGACATGTAATTCCCATCTGAGTAAGGATCGACAGGAATTCGGGAGGTATAAAGAGGTCAGGAGAAGGAACTAATATCAAAGCTAGAAGAGACCTCTGTGGAGCTTTGGCATCTTGCAAAAGAAACCACAGTTGAAAGCTAATACAATATCTGACATCCTGCGTGCGAGTAGGTTCAAGGAGGTGCGAGAGTCAGCGAGGTTCACGTCTCGTAGGGTTTGCCTCCCTCAAAAGAGGGGGGCAGAGCGAGTCTCCTTCGAGATTTCTTCGACTCCCAGGAAACCATAGAGCAGTTTGCTTAGAAGAGCCTTTCCTGGTCCCAAGAGTGAAGGAGAGGGATGAACAACTAGAATATAGAAACAATGGATGAACTACTAGAATCTAGTTGGTAGGGAGAAGGGTTGAAACTAGTAATTCAGGTCATCTTAGGAAGTGGAAGACCGCCACTTGCCTACTACAAAGCAAGCAAAAATAACAACTCGTCGCTTTGACGAACTGGGGAATTCTGTCTGGTTAGCCACTTGAACTTCGCTACTTAGATTAGATGGAGGAAGTGGACGAAGAAAGACTCTGACTCAAAGGGACAAAGAAGGCATATGGTAACTAGGAACAATCCAGTAGAAGCAAGTGGTTAGTCCTCGGTGACGAAGGGAAATGGTCAGTCCGGACTCCCCCTTCCTCCACTGCCGAGGGTTAGAGTCCTTTCTCTGAAATAGCAACTATATATCTGGGGCCTGTCAAAAGAGTACTGGAACCTCTCAGTCATCCAGAAAACAGTGCGTATGTTGTTCCTAAACCTGAGTATCCAGAAGCTAATAAGATAGGTAGAGTAGATATATAAGAAGGCCTTCATCGGATGCGACAGACTATGTAGAATGTTTTATCTGTAATTGATTGGACTGTCAACTGAGCTTTTAGGGGCAAGGTACTATCCCCTTGCGGACAGAGATGCTAGGAGGACTATGTGACTTCAAGACGAATAAAGGAGAAGACAACCTCAGTTTTTATCTCACTTTTTCACTAGCTTCAGAATGTGGCAGAAAAGAAAAGGCCAATTATTTGAGATGAGAGAGAAAGGGCATTGAACTAGTAATTCTAGGATAATCAGGGGAGTCTCAACAGTTCTCAATATCAATCCCAACCAGCCACCATCTTGCCATCAGCATAGGAAGCTCAGTCTCAAGCGTAAATAATATCAAGACCCCCGTGGAAATGTCAACAGAAAAAGCAAGCACGGATTCTTAGCTAAGAGAGGGAGTAGATGTCAGGAATCACGTCAGCGGAACAACTATCTCATCAAAGGCTTGAGATGAACCGTGATGACCTTCAACTTCACATCACTGTCCAAGCTTTCATGCTAGGCCTCTACGAACCTTGCTGTCTCTCCTCACTATGACTGCAATCCTACATGAATACTTCAGCTATCCGAAAATCCGACTTCAGTGAAAGCCTCTCACCTCCCTCCAGAGACCTGCTGCATGATGGACATCGTTAATCAGTATAGTCTCAATATTGGCCGAGCTATGAGAAATGAGAAAGGGTCTGAGCTCTCATTACTAGTTGCTCAACCACCGTCTCATACCCTCTAGACTATAAGCTCCTGAACCTAGCGACGAGCACTTTCTCCACTTCCCTACGACTCGCTCCTACCTTCCCCAGAGCGAGAGGCCAACTATTATATATTCGGCTCGCATCATCATCGCGGACTTCTCCGCACATCTCATCTACACTATATCCTTGAAGTCAGACTGATGAATTCGCTTTCCGCCGCTCTGGAGATTGTAGATTGGCCTTCCTTACCTCACGCTTTCCAAGGGGATAAGACAAGGGCATCGATCCGCCCACCAGATACTGACTCTTGTAGCATTCGACTGACCATCCTATGTAGTCAGGGAAGCGAGGCCCTTCCTCAGTCAATCTGCATCTGCCTCACAACCATCTTCTTCTTTGCGTATATCAGTCCTATCCTTGGTCGAAATTCATCCATAAACCGGGCCCAATAGTCTACTCTCTATTCTGATCATCCGTCGAGTCCCACCTTTCTTGACCTCTTGAACATACTAATTGCCATTAAGAATCTCGCTTTTTTTCTTGAGGTTGTGAAGCCGCTCCTCCTCGCATTGTCTATCGTACTATATATCGGGGCTCGCACCTATTCTCCCCTACTATATATGACAGAAGGTTAGTTGCTATTAATAAGAAAATCGTAGTTGCCCAAAGACTCGTAGAGTATATTACCTCGTAGATATTCTCAGGGGGGCCTCTGTCGTCTGTTGCTTAGCTTATTTACTGTTGCAATCTTCTTCCGTCCTATTTGACTATCCACATACCTCGTATACTCAGATCTCTTGACCAGCATGGATGACATCCATATTTGACTATCCCTCTATCTATTCTCCTTTTCTTGCAGTCCTACATTCCCAAAATGATCTCAAGCCAAACTATTAACATCTACCTACTCTCTAACTCATTCTTCTTATCTTTTCTATTTTTTGAGACTTGCTTTCTTTCGAATCATCGTTGACGAGGTCTCTTCCAACGGAAATAGGAAGAAGAAGGGAAGTCACGTCAAGAGAAAGTGAGGAAGTGGAGCCGTAAGGTGAAGTGAAGGTGTTGAAGGTACGAGCCGTCAGGGGAGGTTCGACGAGTTGTTTAGTAGTGAAGACGAGCCCGGGTATATAGTAGGAGTCAGAAGCCAGATTCAACGAGTACCCCAAGAATCTGATATATTAGTCGGCAGCACCCTCAGCGAACCTAGACTCTATGGTCTGTGAAGAAAGAGTGAAGGGAAAGTCAGGATGAGTACCAGAGGGCCCTATAGTGACCTTGGTCTCAAGGTAGTATAAAGGGGAAGGTAGAGGTAGTCCTGCTCAGCAATGGAAGGGTGCGAGGAAATGCTTTGTTCCGCAAGTGCGAGAAGAGTAATAGAATGGCAACAATGTCCAGGCCTTTTTTCAATTCAATAACATATACAACCCCATCAATAAATTTCCCATGCTTTGCCTTACCATGACCCCATATGTCTAAAGTCATGACCTACTAGTTATAGAGGGGATGACGAAAGAAAGATTGACCCCCTTTTCCAAGGCCATTTCCGTGTCATTGAGAACAAAGCTAGAATATACATTCAATCATCCTAGTTACCCCGCGAATTCTTGTCCTTTTTCTAGTTTTCCAATTTTCCCTACTGTTTGATGACCACCTACGCGATATCGGGAAGTTGGGAAAACCCAAGTTTCCACTCCATTTTCAACGCTACCATCCTCACCTCCCCCATAGGATTTTAGAGGATGAAGAGGCCTGGGGCTCTTCGTGGAAGGCTCGACCGACAGGGGAGGACATTCCTCAGGTGAAAGACCAGGGAAAACAAGAGGAAGTCAGGACGCCGTAGCAAGGCATAACTTAGTACAACGACTCCAATGCTCAAAAGAGGCGGCTGGAAAAGGTGATGTCACCTCCTAGCTATAGTAGTAAGGGGAAGCCACTTTACATCGTTGAGATCCTAGGAGTCCCGCAGCCCAAATCAACACAATTACAATTCCAGCATTACAGATGATGTGAGAAGATCAGAGGGTGAGAACATAATGGGGAGAGGAGGAAGTGCATGCTGGAAAAAAAAGCCGTCATGTGACCCCTGATTAATTAATCCACACTGTCTGCGCCCGCTAGTTCGATCTTTCTACTAGATTAAGCGCCCTCTGAGTAGCCTAAACTCTCGTACTGGAAAGGAGCTTTTGCTTGTCCATTACCTAAATCGAGAGGGTCGCAGATTATTTCCCTACCATACTTCTTGCTGGTCGGACCTAGACAAAGAACCCGTGGTCAGCTTGCTGCTCAGAACATGGCCGCCACCCCAGCTAGACAAAACTATCGACCAGAGCCGCCAACCAGGCTAATATATAGTAGTAGTCGACTTTGGGCCTCGAACTCGCACCCTTTCATTTGCACTCCTCACTTTCTAATGCGATCTTCTTCTTCCCCACTATATATAAGCTAGCTTCCATGTAAGATAGGGGTTTGGCTAAGATCTTTAGTTATGTCTATGTCAAGGATTATCAAGTCCACTGGAAAGTCAAAATCACTAACTTTGGCCTCAATTATTCCCTAATAGTTTTTATTGATCGGTCTGCTAATTGTAGTAACACCGATGATCATTCGATATTTATAACCTCTCATAGATAGCGGTGGGAAGGAGATTAATACTTGCCCCTAGGTCGCGATAGAGCCCTATGTCATTCCACCAATTTTTCAAGAGATCAATGGTGCTCCTGGGTACTTCATCTTTTGGGGAAAGGATTTCCAAAGCTCCTTTATACGCAAAAGGAGAATAGAATTCAACGCTATTGATTTTTCAGTTATAAGAAAGTTCGAATAATATTAGGTTGCTTATCTCTCGCGATATATCACGATCTTTTGAAAAGAAACTTGCCTCACATAGTGGCATGTTTCCCTGCGGTGCTATAACATCCTGACCACTTTTCTTTTCACCTCACATGGCCTTTCTTTTCTTATTCCTGCATAGCTTATACCATATTCTCAATAAACCTGCTAGAATGATGTTAAGCTTCAGCAAATGATGAAGGTTCATGAGAAGATGGAACTGAAATGAGGTAAATGGGGAAAACAATGATTACAAAAGATAGAAAGAAAAGCATTTCTGGGGATCAGAAATAAGTTTGAATCGTCACCTCAAATTGAGAAAGGAGAGGGATCCGATTGGATTTGATTGATTTGAAGGGGCTTTTGGCTAGCGGGGTAGACTGTTGATCTTCGTCGAGTAGTCTGACCTAGGATCTGTAATCGCCGCCGAGAAGAGAAAGAATTTTTGCACAACCCGACCAACGAGAATCCTCATAGGTTAGCTGAACTGCAAAAGGCCTCAGCTGCAGGGCAAAGCTACTAGCTTGAGTCAGTCCAAAACCCCCTATTAACTATCGTGTTCCGCTGGAGAACCAAAAAATGGAGCAAGCAAAGTGAAGAAGAATTTGCCAAGCTAGTACTGCCCCTAAGACACCAGGGACTTGAGAACAAAGAAGCCCACGGATCTCTTAGATAGTGTCTCGTTTGCTTTAAAGCATTTGACTGAAAAACGTGTCGTGCTGCTCGCCACTTCCCGAGGCCAAGGACGGGGTCGAACCGTCATTCTAGGATTTGCAGTCCAAAACATTTCCATTATGTTACCTAGCCAAACAACCTGCCACTTCATCTCGTCTTCTTCTGTTTCTTCCAGATGGGAATTTTGATACATATGTTGTGGCAGGTAGAACCCTCTATATGACCGGTGGCTTTTGACCATAGAAAATAAGAGGAACCCCCCTGAAGACCTTGCTCCATCTGACTTCCCGCCCCCCCCCCCCCCCCCCCCGTGACTCACCCTTACTACTTAAAGTACTCCACTACAGGTACAAAGGCATGTTTTAGTCTCCTATAGTTGCTTCTTCTAAGATCAAGGGCGAAGAAGAGAATCCCTCTCTTGTCTTGGTTGCTGCCGGTCGACAGATAGAAGGTCAATCGCTTCTGTTGGCTTACAAAAGCCTTGTGGTCCTCCCGGAAGCCTCGCACTTCCAAGCAACTAAGCGATATCAAAGCAGTTCACTATTCCTTTCCTACATCCCACATGTGTCCAGTCCAGCGGATCCATTGTTTATACGGCAGTGCTCTGTGAACTAGGATGTACTGGCAAATAACCTCGACTTGACTAGAACTTTTGATTCGCTTCTTCCTTCACGCAAGCGCTTGGTTCTCCTCCCCTGCCCCACCAAGGACCCCTCCCCCATCAACTTTTTTGATTGACGGGAATTGGAGATGGAAATGCCTAGGCCCATCTCATTCATCCATTGGAAGCCCCCGCACTAGTTCGGCTGCGTATCGGCCTCTTTCACTGGAATTTCCTGCTTCGGTAATAGGTCGGCGGAGGGAAGGGAGAGGTCTCGGTATGACTTTCCAGTTGCCTTTCCCTTTCTCTAGGCTCGATCTCTCGCAATAAAGAAGTAGGAAAGTCGGAAGGTCTCTCCTCTTCCCCCATGAGCCGGAGTCCAAAGGAAAGCGTCGATCCCTGAAGCCCCCCCCCTGCATTGGCCCTATCACGGGAAGGGCTTAGTGCGGTCGGAATCAAGAAGTCGTGTGTGTTGATGTTGAAAGCGCTTAGCGAATTCCGGGAGGATGTCTTTTCAGCAGCAGCTTTCTTAACTGGAAAAGTCCGGCGTCGGATGCGCTTGTTCGGAAAGAGTCCTTTGCTCTTTTTTCCTTCTTTCTTCCTCCCTCTACTTTCTTGGGGAGAAGACAACTCTATAAAAAAAGCCATCACTATTTAGTCTATTCGGGTCTATTGAAGCAACCCCTAAGCCAACACTATACAGAGAAGAGACCCATCAGGTAATAAGTAGAAGAGCGAGAATGCTGGATTTTGATCCTTTCTTTGATGGCCGGCTTGCAAGAAAAGAGGAGGACCATGATCCCTGCCGGAGGCTTCCTACTACTCTCCTATCCTCAGTCCCGATTTAGAGATTTGAGGTCAATCAATCACCAGACCACCTCTATAATACATACAACATTACACGATGCGAGAGTGCATGGTCAACACACACCTACAGCGCCTACGACTTGACTTCCAAGATGCAGCCAATACTACTTTGGGTTGGGGAGCTTGCTCTTGGAACATAGCACGATATGAAACAACCGCCTACCAATAAGCACCAATTGCGCATCTTCACTATGTATTCCCTGGAGAAGGTTTAGGACTTTTGGGAAGGGGTTTTGGGGGGGAAGGGGGAAAGGGGCTTCGGGGGGGCTCCTCCCCTATTCTCCGCATTCTTTGTGCTCTTTGGAGGGGAAGAACTCAGAAGAGCAAGAACCAGCGAGACTATTATATAAGTCAGTTTGTCGCCAACTCGTTCTATATATCCGGGCGTCGAAGTGAGAACCCCCGAGAAAATCAATATCATTATAGAATGGGAAAAAGACAAATAACATCATATAAATGTCGAGCGAGTCGTACCTTCGTTTGTTAAGACCTAGAGCGACTTGATATTGGAGGTGATTTGATGCCACCGCTTTTTCGAAAAATAGAGTGAAGGTGTATATGATTGGTCAACCTAGGGGTTATGAGCATCAGCGGGTAATAGTATGAATGTTATTGTGGATGTATACTCTAGGCCTCGCAGAGAACCATCCTTAGTTTCACATGTTCCCCCGCTCTATCTCTCCTTCGTAAAATCGATGACTTCTCAGCCCCGGAATCAGAATATATAGTTGTGGATCGGAGCCTGTCAACCCCATGAAAGAAGTGGGGAACTGCGTTATTTCCGAGAGAGGAGACCCCCACTCCGTGGCGTGCCGGATCCCCAGGGATGTGGTACAAAGACGAGGACATGGCCGCTTTGAAAGGAAAGTTTTATCACGTCAGGGGAGGAAGGAGGGAAGCGAATCCAGAAGAGAGGAAGTCCTATGGAGCCGAGTAGAAAGAAGGCGGGTCGACGCTCCCCCAGGACGCAGGGAGGTCAAACAACTAGCCTGCACCCAATTCCCCGACTGCTGGCTATTGCCACGTCCACGCTACGGGGGTGGTGGAATGACATATGAGAGGAGAGAGGGGGAAGGGTCTTTCTCTAGGCCTCACCCTGAGCTTCCAGGAGCAGACGATCATCCCCATAAGTCAGAAGGAATGGAACTACTGGAGAGTCGTCCGCAAGGGGAGGTAAGGAAGTAGTAGACAGAGGTCGAAGAGGAGTTGGAAGGTTTCTATACGTCATTTCCGAAGTGGAGACTCTTGGACTATCTAAAATGCGCGTGCTCGATGACGCAATTGCTTTTTCCCCGAACTCAAAAGGAAAGAAGAGAGAGAACTCGGTGGGTGGCTTTCTTACCAAGCCATCATGGTCCTCCAGTTCGCTCGATTATTCTTAAAAAGACTAATCCTTCAAAAAACTACTCACTATCAAAATGAAAGACGATTGATTATCTACCCAAGAATACTGAGAGTCCCACATACAAGAAAAGGTCACAAATGGAGTTGAACCAAGTAACATTGCAAAGGCATAATGATAGTAGGGTCGGGATATTCCTACCCTCCGAACCAGACGTGAGGGTCTCCCCTCATCCAGCTCTCTACAGGGGAATCCCCACGAACTCCTTCCCCTAATATCCTCCCTTTACCACATCATGGGGGTTTACAAGAGATCCCAGAGTCTCGCTCGGAAAGTCTCCCCTCTGTGTCTCAGAAAAGTCTACTCGGATGCTTTCTTTTTTTAAGTAATCGATAAGGTCGGCTTTATGAAAGCCACTGATCAAGTCGGGGACTCCCCCGACTCCCGGGGGAGTCTGTCAGTCTGCTCTTGCTAAAATCATTACTCTTTATTCTCCCGTGCTCTAGCAATTGCGCTCCCTAGACCCTCCTTCCGGTAGGGACAAGAAGGGGGGACGGGTTTGCTAATTGTTTGGATTTTTGAAGAATTAGTGGGGATCCTGCTTTGCCTGCTATTTTAAATATATATGGCGTTGCTCGCTCCTCAATTCTGCAAAACGATCTTAAACAGTACAATACGAGATGATGGAATACAATAGGATGGATGGTAGAGGGTTTCCTGCGCCCAAAAATGATGATGAGCGTCATCCCCTTATCCATAGGGACCTCGTGTCATACAACCGCAATGACTCCAGCTTCCTAACCGTCCCTTTCTCTCTTTCTTTTGACTGCCTCATGGATGGACGAAAGAAGGGAATTCTTGCAGTTTAGGCTCGCAAAGTAGACTGCAAGCCCCCACTATCTGTCAGTTCCCCTTTAGAACTGGAGAAGGAGGGGGGCACCCTTGCTTTCTGAAAGGTACTGCCCTCGCTGACTTTACTCCCGGATTCATTCACTTGCATTCCTTCTAGCACTACAAAAAGCTCTCCGGTCTTCACTCCCCTACTACAGATGTGCAGACTTTCCTCAGGTTCGTAGAGTCGGGTTTCCCGTTTACCCACAACGGATGACCCACCCCACCAACCAGGCAGGCGGACACGGTTCATAACGCACTCTTCGCACAATAGATCCACTTTGAAATTGTCTTATTCGCTCAGCCAATCGTTGTAATATGTACGAGATACCATAAGGGTCCAATATCTCAATAGCACCCTTGTCTAAAGCTTCGAGTGAGACTGAATATCCGAAATGCAGGAATGATCTGACTATAAAGTCATTAAAAACTTGATCGAAGAACCAGCGTTTATTGAAGAAGCAATAGAGTCGATTACAAAAAGTACGGGATTGAAAGGCTTGTTGGAATTCATCCTCTACAGGATTGACATTATACGCTACAGAAGCACCTGAAGTACTAAACAGAATAGGTATGAGTTTTGTAATGGTTGGAACAACAAACTCGGATTCGGCAAGAATCTCATTTTTTGGTAGTACGAAGGGGGAATTGGCCCAAAATGGGATAGGGGTCAAGAAGCAGCCGGGCTTAGGCGGCTTACTCACTCGACGTGCCCCCCGAACTAGCAAAATGATCGCCTATTACATGGCTCACGGAATCTGCCTGGGGTGGGTCTACCTACTTTTTAGGTGGTACAATGCACATAGGGCCTCGATTTCCTGCGTGGACTTCCCCTTCATTTCACCCACTATCTTTTTAAGATTGAGCAAAAAGTGAACCCAGGAGAGGCGGACGGTAGAGGGGGGACAAGATTCGTCGTCCGTAAAGGATCAGAAAGAAGACTACGCTCCGAAGTGCACTGAGACTTTTAAGAACACGTCGACCTATTATATATTTGAGTTGGTTGAGCCGGTGGAATCGGCAAGATTGAACCGAGGCCCTTTAGGCGGGGGGACAACTAGTACGGTTTCTTGACGAACCTTCCTCCCGGAATGAAGTGATGAAAAGGGAAATGAGCATGCTGCTCAAAATCTTCCCTCTCCCTACGGTCGAGCATTTATCAGACCTCTTCTTTGTCTGATTATATTAGCATATTCTAACTTTAAGTTGATATCGCGTCTCAAAGTTGTCTGGCAAACTGAAGCATAGGAATGATTAAGCCCCCTGGTTACTGGCCTAATCAGGCTCTTTTGGGCAGGAGACAACCGTGCAAGCATCATTGCCAGGAAATAAAGATTGCGATATCAAATGCGCTAATTCCGCAGAAAGAAGAAGCAAAGGAATGATTACGTCCCTCGGTTACCGGCCTTGAAAAGGCACTATTGGGCGAGGGGCAACCTTGCTAACGAATTTCCATATAGAATTGCTTTTTTGAATCAAGTATATAAAAGCATTTATATATAGAATTTTGATTTGGCGGCAAATTTTCTCATTTTCGAATATGACTATTTGCTTTTATGTATAGAATGTTGTTGTTTGCAAAGCAGATCGAATCGGGGGAAAGGCAGGAAGCAAAAACCCCACTCTTTATCTTTTTTGAAGAAGAGGGATGGAAGCTGTTCCTACTCCGTATTGGCTCTCTTCTAATTCAAATAGCTTTGAAGGGCATTTTCCTATTCATCACTGAAGCATACAAGGAAAGAGCTAATTTGAATAATGAAAATATTTGAAAGAAGAAGGAGATTTTCTATCTATATAAAGATGTAGTTTTTTCATCATATTATAGTAGCTCGCTGGTTCGGGATAGAGATGAAGCTTGAAAGCCCTGTAAAGAAGAGGGATCAAGGTAGTACCGTCAAGATAAGGGATCAGGAGCTGAGCTGTAGAGGTAATAAGGATTCGGTGTCAGGGATCGGGAGTCGTAGAGCCCACGGAGCAGTGCGTAAAGATGAGGGTGACACACGTAGAGATGCGTCAAGTAAGGTCGTTGAGATGAGCTAAGGAAAAGTGGTTGGGACTACCTATTAGCAAGAAAAGTTTCCAGCAAGTTGATCTTTGCATCGAGTTCCACCCTGTAGGAAGACACTTGACGCTTCCCTCTCCCAAAGCGTGATGAAGGTCAAACCTTTTCCCTGGGGATGTTAGTCCAGTCTAAGCTTTTTTCTTAGCAGGTTGGGTTCTAAGAAGTGGCCAAAGAAATGAATGGGAAACTGGAACTACATCTCAAGCATCTATTCGTTCTTATATTGCTGAGAAGCTCGAAATAGGTAGACTTGAGCCCTCATATATAGCCGAATATATAGAACTCAGAAGAGTGGAAGATGGCAAAAACGAGATCCCACCTGATTCTCAGCCCTGTCTATGAAATGTGCTGAAGGTCTTGCCAGGAGGGCCAAGTTCATACATTGAAGGTCCTCAGACGTCCCCCTTCCTTCATAGGTGAGCATACAGATGACCAATCCACCAAGTTCACCTTCCTCTTCCCTCCTTCAGAACCCCACAGGAACCTTCATCTAATCAATTCCATCTTGCTTTGCATCATTATAAGGGGCTCGATCAATGACATATTCGCTACTATAAATTTTTTATGTATATTATGTAAGAAGTTTCAAAATAGGGAGGCTGCTTAGAACCTTAAGAAGCAAAAGCCTCCAGGATTGACTCTTCCAGCCAGTCAGAGATGGAAAGTCTCCAGTGGGATAATTAGAATTAGCCAACCACTGCGTCAGCAGTCGTTCCAAACGCTTCAGGACTACAAGTGCCACTTCCCACCCCTAGGGAACTAGATAGATGCCTCGCTCACTCCCAACCATAGTCCTTCCTTTGCTTAGTCGCTTGACTCGTTAGCTAGGAATCCTTTCGTCTAGCCCCCTCGTCCCGAATGGACTATATTCCGACTCCCCTCAAAGTTTTTTTGATTTGACGCTAGTCTGCGACTCGATGCAAATTCGGTGCACGAAGGTAGGCCAGGGCTCTTTCCCTTCCATCGCTACTATATATTATCTAGTTCTATTCAGGGAGGCACTATCAGAGCAGGAAAGACAGGATCGGGTAGAAATGAGGTATACTGACGAGGCAGGTCTTCCGCTGCATGCATATAGTACGTCCAAGAGGAAGGGCTTTCTCTAATCTGATTCTCGCAACGCGATATATATTAAATCAGAGCCGCCCAGATATATAGTACGAGTTGGTGACTCTCGGAGAGGGAAAGCTTGACAAAGGTTCCACTATCTGGACTATATAATGGGGGCATCTTCTGCTTTTCGACATGGAGACTCAATTTCCATAATCGTGAATAATCTGAAAAAACTTCTCGTTTCGCAACAGTTCTTAGATTGGAGTTAGAAACTTGACGTGGGCTCATAAAAGAAAGGGATCATTTCTTCTCTGTTTTAACCCAACTTTTTCTTTGCCCGGTTCACCAGGTTCTATCACTTCAGGGCCCCCGAAGATAAATCAAGATCAAAATCAGAGTTTGATTCTGGCTCAGAAGGAACGCCCCCTAGATGCTTAACACATGCAAGTAGAACGTTGTTTTCGGGTCGGGCCCCTCTAATGAGGCACCTTTTGTTGACTTTCAGTTAGAAGGCTCCCAGTCTCGCTTTTCTACCTCCCATATATTAGGGGTTGTGCGTGGGCATCCCCCCTCGGCCTCTGTTTGCTGGTAATAGTTGAGAACAAATTGGCGAACAGGTGCGTAAGGCGTGGGAATCTTCCGGACAGTTCGGGCCAAATCCTGAAGAAAGATGACAAAGCACTTTTTGATGAGCCCACATAGTATTAGGTAGTTGGTTAGGTAAAGGCTGACCAAGCCAATGATGCTTAGCTGGTCTTTTCGGATGATCAGCCATACTGGGATTGAGACACGGCCCGGACTCCCTCAGGGGGCAGCAATGGGGAATCTTGGACAATGGGCGCAAGCCCGATCTAGCAATCTCGCATGAGTGAAGAAGGGCATAGCCGCTTGTCAAGCTCTTTCATCGAGTGTGTGATCATGACAAGACTCAAGGATGAAGCCCTGGCTAACTCCGTTCCAGCAGCCACGGTAAGACGGGGGGCAAGTGTTCTTCAAAATGACTAGGCATCAAGGGCACGCAGGTGGTTCATCGGGTCTTGTGCAAGTGAAAGTCGCCAAAAAGTGGCGGAATGCTCTCGAAACCAATGAACTTGAGTGAGACAGAGGAGAGTGAAATTTCTTGTGTAGGGGTGAAATCTTTAGATCCACGAAGGAAAGCCAAAAGCGTAGGCAGCTCTCTGGGTCCCTACCGACGCTGAGCTGCGAAAGCATGGGGAGCGAACAGGATTAGATACCCTGATAGTCCATGCCATTAACGATGAGTCTTCTCCCTTGGTCCACGCAGATCAGGGGCCCAGCTAACGCATGAAAGACTCCGCCTGGGAAGTACAGTCGCAAGACTGATAACATGTATTCCACGAGGGTCAAAATAGTCCACACGAGGCGGGACCACAGTGTCGCTGAGCGATCGCTCACGAAACCCGAATCGATCAGAGATTAACCAACAATAAAGAATAAGTCAATTAAGTCCCAAAAAATTGTGAATTAAAATTTATTACTCTACCATAAAGATGCATAGTGCGAAAGTATGTAGAGATCGAACAATGAGAGCGAACGATTGGGGGCAGAAATATGCACAAAATTATTCAATTCTTATCTTGTCCATGTTATTGTTTTTGTGGGTTTTTAATTTTACAATTTTTTTAATTTAATTTTTAATTTTATATTTTTGTATTTTGATTTTTAAATTTCTGATTTTGTATTTTCTTTTTATATTATATATTTCTTATATTTTCTTTTTCTTTAAATAGGATATATATATATATATACAATATAAGAAAGAGAAAGATAAAGTATTTATAAAAATAAGCAGAAATAAGCTAAATAACATATTTTTGTTCATTTTATATTTTTCTAATGTTTTTATGATTTTTATAGAATTTTCCTAATTTTTTGGTATTTTTAAAGTCAAAAATACGGAAAATAGTGAATAAAATAAAAGGCCGAAACTAAATTGAGGGTGAAAAATATCATACAGGTTCCAAAATTCCTCAAATTAGTTTTAAAATAATGATAATAAAACAAAAAAATCAGAAACAAAAAGTAGATTTTTTGGATTTTTCTAGATTTTTTAAAATTTTTATGAATATTTTTTGAGTTTTATAATTTTTAGGGGTTTTCTTATGTAATTTTCAATGAATTTTGGACTGAAGCTAAAAGACACTAAAAGGCAGAACATATATTATTTGGGTATTTTTCAAGCATTTTTATATTTTTTGGTATTTTATAATTTAGACAGAGTTTATTTAGGCTCCATTTTAATTTTAAAAATTAGATAAAATGTAAGAAATTCATATTAAAAATATGAGCGTGAAAGTACCCTGCATAAGTCATTTATCCATATTGTTTTGTATTTTTAGGAGCTACTTAGCTATTTTTAATAAATAGATAAAAGACATAAAAATAAAGCTGCCTAGCAGGGGCATTTTTGCATTTAAAAATAAAGACAAGGTGTTCTGTACAAAATTCCCAACAGAATAAACATTTATTTAATATATAAGAACCTTTTTACAATATACAAAAACCGCCAGGGGCATAAATGCAAAATTCACAACACATCACGTTGGACAACACGTGATTCAGACTTGGAGGGACCCAATTGCAATTTCCAATAACTCCGGGGTTCTCTGTGCAAAATTTTCCAAGTCACATGGGATAACATGTGACTCTGTTGGGAAGGACCTAAATCTAATACACATTTAATGCATGGGGTTCTATGCAAATAACCCAATTATTTACAACATTACATTTATTTTATAGAACGAAATAATAAATACAAAAATTCAAGGGGCTAAAGATGCAATTTACCCTTTAAGGCGCTGGATCGAACGGCTCATATTCTTGACTTATCCACGTGGCACCTCCACGTTTGCCGATGACGCTTCGCCGATCGAGGGGTGAGATTAGATCATCCGAGATGATCCGACGGTCGATGGTGGCTCCATCCAACGGCTGATCTTCGATATGGACCTCCATCTTCATCCAACGACGGGGACGATGACTGGACGAACATGGAAGAACGCTCGCCGGGGCGAGCTTCTTCCGGTGATATCTCGCGTCTCCGCCGGTCTTTGCCGCTCCTGAAGATCCCACTGGCTTCCTGGAAGGATCCTCTAACTGCTGGAGGTCTTGGATCGGTCGGAGGTACGCTGGAGCGCCGCCGTGAGCTCGGAGAAGAAATGGGGCCTTAGGTACCTTCGCCGACTTCGATTGCGACTCCTGGCACGTTTCAAGGCGCTTAACTTGTTCAGAAGGATCACACGGCTCGAGGGTGTCACCCTCGACCTGGGGTTTGAAGCTGTTAGCACGGGGATGGTGATGGGCGAGGAAGCTCCAGCGAAGGGTGGTGGAGGAGCCTCGATTCACGGAGCCAAGGGGACTCCGGTTGGTAGGAAGTGGATGGGAGATGGAGAAGGCGATAGACAATGAAATGGGGGTGTAGTGGTGATCAGAAACAACTAGTGCAATAGTTCGCTGGAGCGGAGCTCCGGCGAACTACGAATCTACCAAAATGCGCTAATTAACTAATTCAAATACGAAATAAAATGCAAGGAATAAAACCTACGACTAATTCTAAGATAATAACAGTAAAAAGAAGATGCTCAACCTAGGTATTCGCCAAGGAGCATGGCGATCACCGGAGCGCAACCGTGGGTGCATCTCCCACTATCTCCGACCGATTCAAGGCGCCGAAGACCTCCTCCTGTCACGAGGAGACCTCCAGGATCGAATACGAGGAAGGGAGACGGGTGAAAACTGACCAAATTCACGTAGATGCAGGAGCTGAGTTATTTAAAGACATAGGGTGCACCCTTATTGACTAGGCAGTAGGGAAGAATCAAAAGGATGTACAAGAGATTACAAGATCTGGCGTGATTGTACAATGAACGGCAAACAAATCTTATGAAGGAATCGAGTGCAATCGATGGACGAGACGCCCACGAAAAATGCAAGAAAATCGGGGTTTAGCAGGTCTGACAGGTCAAACACGCGGATGGGACAGTTGACCAGAGGTCAACGGTCCACTGCCCCTGATTGGTCCACGTAGGGCGCTACAGGACAAAATAGGGATTTTTATTCGAAAATAATTAATTTAAAATAGTCTCTGATTTTATTATTTTTCGAGTATAAAATAAAAAATGTTTATTATTTTATGTAGTATTTTAATATGTTTTTTATTTATTTTTTTTGCTTTATTTATTAGCAATTTATTTTTATGTGTGTATTTATAAGTATATTTACCTATGTTTTGTGTAGTTTTATTTTATTTTGTATATTTTATTATTATTTCATTTTCTTATTTTATATATTTATAACTTATTTTTGTGAGTATAGATATATTTTTATTTGATTTCTATGAGTTTATTCACATATTTAAATAAATAGGTATATATAATATGTTGGTATACTTCTAGGTATTTTACCTATATTTTATATACATTTTATTTATTTAATGAATTTTATTGGGTTTTATTTTGGATTTACATTTTTAATGGAGTATAGATAATATTTACAATTTAATAAAAAATATAAATGAAAAAAGAATGAAGTCTCCTTTTATTTATATACAAGTAATGCATAGGTATTTTTCCTATGTAATTACATAGACTTATTTTTTAGGCTTTCTTTTTGGTTTTCTTTTAATTTCAATATGTACATGTATTATGAATATTATTCACAAAATTCTAAAAATATAAATTTATAAAAATAATGAATATAATGAATATTTTATTCGGTATTATGTACAATGATGGCCAAAAACCTAACTTTTGCACAGTAACTCCAAAAAATCTAAAACCACCACCATTAAATAGCTCATGAAAAGTTATATACAATTAGAGGTGATCTTGGTAGATTTTGAGTCTTTGTTTGGAAGATATGGGTCTGTGAAGTTTGGTTTCTGGCTTTTTATTCTGGGTGTAAAATGTATACTATGTATCCTTTTTATACAAACTCAATTTTGTATTTTTATTTACATTATTATCTACAACTTTCATGTACAAAGTTCCTTTATTTGATGAATAAATAATTAGATACAAAATAGGTGTCAAAAATGCATAATTAATGCATGAATAAATGAGGTATTTATTGTATTTCTGGCCCTTATCTCCCCCTACTTTATTCCATGTCGACCAATTCCATTCTGGACTTGGTCTCGGGGTTTGGGTCATAAAATATTTGCAATATTTTATTCCTTTTTCTTTTCTTCTCTTTATTCTATAATTTTGGGATTAAAATCTTTATTTAGTATACAATAAATACAAATAATGAATGCTATTATAGACAAATTGATGCTATTTACATGCATTTGTTGGGGTTTTTAAGGCCAAAATGAGAGAATAAAGGTGATGAAATGGAGATTCATCACCCCCTATACTTGCCTTTGCTAGTCCAAAGCAAATACGTATGCAATAAGTACAAAAAGAGCAAAGAAGAAGAAGAAAAGAAAAAGCAAGAATAAAGAATTTAAAGAATAAATTAAATTTATCATGAATATTAAAATTATCTGTACAAAATCAAAGTTTGGAGCTCATGTTAGACCTTAATGTGAAAATGTGTGTGGAACCTGGTCGGGAACCAAATTTAAAAACAACAGCCTTCAAGAGTCACAGAACTTGGTTCAAATCACCTCAATAGCCAGGTCAGAACTAGCCTACATCATACGCAAACCCTTATGACTATGAAGCTGACTTGTATAGTGTAAGTGATAGTGGCTCTGCCCAACTGAAATGACGAAGGAATTGACTTCTCCAGAATGACAACCCAATGATTCCCTAATCCAGCCCTCAGCCCTTGAGGAGCGGGGTATTCCTTTCTAAGTTCAAGTGGCATCCAACTCAAGAGGAGGAGGTAGAGAAAAGAATGGACGGTATCCAGTGTAGCTACCTATCCTAGGATTCAAGACTAGTGTATTCAAGTCATCCAGCTGTAGGCTCACATGGTATAACTTTGATGCTCAAGCTTGCTTATTTTCTATACAACACATATACATACTCTGGCAGGCACTTTTATTTTTATTTTCAAGCATGTCCATTTATTGGAGTTTTTTTTTCCACATACTATTTACAGCAGCATTTACATAAGAACTTTTTCCTCTTGAGCCAGAAGACTATCCCTCTTTTGAAGCTTTATTGCAACCCACACTCTCCTATCATTTGACTTCATTGAAATTGGACCAGGTTGGGGTGCACTTCCCTCCCTAGACGAGGACGAATGTTTCCACCCGTGTGCGTCTCAGACTGGCAAATCCAACCCCTCACCACTCCAACTAAGTTGAGCCAAGTGAAAGGTGCAACTGTCCAAGTTAGGTCACGGTCGACAAGAGTCATGCGTGTGTCTTGAAAAGTTCTAGTTAGTCAGTTGAGGTGACTTGAACCCAGCCCTGATTTCTCAAAGAATTAAGTTTGAATAGACCTGAAGTACCTTAAACCTAGTTCCCAAAAGGTTCCAGTGCAGTTAGGTGTGGTAAGGTCCAACCAAGCTCCAATCTTCGACTTTATTGGACTAGTTTAATCATCAAGCTCAATCAAACAAAATATGAATGTTATGCAAATGCTGTACACAATGAATGATGCAATTTTTCACAAAGAATTTAAAAATAAAAGAATCTGTTTACACAAAGAATTTTTGAAAATAAAAAGCTTGGCACACAAAAAATATGTACAACTATTTACACAGGTGTGCCGCTTTATTTTACAAGATTTAAGGATTTTAAAGATTTTACAAGTTTTTATAAAGTGAGTTATTTAGGTTATATTAATACAATTCATAAAGAATCTATACATACATTTTATTTCTATTTCAATGATACATTCATTCCTCAAATTTATTTGAAAACAAATTTCAAAAACTATAGTACAAAATATTTTTGCAAAATTTTTACAATCATTTGAAAGTCCTTTGGCAAAGATTTTTCAATATATATATATATATACATACATTTTTCAAAATATTTTTACAAACATTTTCAAAATCATTTGCAAATAGGTTTTTCAAATCCTTTATTTCACACAAAGAAAACTTTACAAACAAAGCGATTTTACACAAGTTGAAAACATTTCACAGAAAGTTTTCCAACGGTTCACACCATTTTTCAAATCACTTTGCAAAAATAATTTTTACATGATTTATTAATTAGTAAATACAAAAATAATTTGAGGAATGACTGTTGTTTATTAATGGATTATATGTTTATATATACAGTATATTTTGCCATATTTATTATGAAAGTATGAGTTATGGCTAAAGCATATACAGAGTATATATGACCCCCCTATAGTGAGCATGAGCTATGTCCTCATAGGTCGAGAAGAGAAAGAGAAGACATAACTCATACTGAGTATAGAAAAGCCTATACTACAACGATTAATGAAAGAATGAAAGAATGAAGATACAAATGAATAAGAAGGTGACCGACCCCCCTATACTTAGGATTAAATAATCCTAAATATAGCAGACTGTACTTAATGCAGGGAGGGCCACTGGTGGGAATAAACAGATCAAAGAATTAACAAATCAAGGGTGCACCCCCTATACTTAGGACAAAGTACATCCTAAGTACAAGAAACTGACACAAAGGGGCAACACCTTTCATTTAGATAATGAAATATGAAAAAGAAAAGAAGAAAAGAAGAAAAGAAGAAAAGATATATATATATATATACACAGATAGATGAAAAGATCGTGGAGAATATACGTATCGCTCCCCCTATACTTAGGGTGAGATATCCCTAAGTATAGGCAACAACAGGAGTGACGAAACTGAACGAGTAAAGAACAACGTGGAGTGTACCCCCCTATACTTAGGACAAGGTACGTCCTAAGTGTAGACACAAAGATATGGCGATAGATCAAGGGCACACATAACATGCGGGAGAAAGAAGGAATAGAAGACAAAACACCTATATACAACTAGCACATAGTGTGAGGTACATGACAGTATCTGGTAAGAGACCACCGTGCTCTCATCGTCGTCTCCTTGCGAGAACGACGACACAGTCAGAAGATGAGAATACACCCGAATCTGCAATCAAGTGGGTGTCGGCTATCGGGGTCAAATAGGTCAGAAAGTAAAGCAGGGACCGGTAGCATAAATCAAATGATCGGCTCATAAGGAGTTAATTAGTGAGCGGAGCCGATACCGTAAGACTTGGAGGAAGAAAGAGCAGTACATACTCCTCCAAGTCAATCAAGGTCTCAAAAAGAATAAAAATTGAAGGACATGAGACTGTATGTTGTCCAGTGTTCATAAAAACCGAAGGTCAAAGAACACACCGAAATGTCATGAGACAAGGATCAACCATGCGAGGGTCCTCAAGGTGAGCAGAATCAGAGAATAATTAGAAGACTCACCTCCATGCTCCAACAGAGAGGAGACACAACCAGAGAGGAGACTGAGTACATAAAATCAGCAGACCCGACTTTGTGCTCCAAAGAGAAAGGAGGCACCAGAAGTGAAGCCGAGTACCTAAAATATGATGTACTCTCCTGCAGACAACCCTCAGGGAATAGTACATGCTAGTCAATGAATAGTCAGAACAGAAGCTCACTCCTGTGAGGGTCGTCAAGGTGAACAATCTCAAAGGAGCCTGATCCATTAGACAGATCGCAGAGACGGTCTCGGTAGAAGACAGATCGGCTACCAGCAGAAGAGACCGATAAATCAAGAAAGTGTGGCAGCGTCCCACAGATAACCCTCGGGGAATGTACTACCAACTAAGCATCGAATAATAAGAGAAGGATGGCCCATCCTTGCGAGGACCATCAAGGAGAGCAGACTCAAAGGAGTCAAGTCAGGCGGGTCCCAAAATCCAGCAGATCGGGTAATCATCAAAGCAACGGGGATCTGAAGACACCTCAAACGACTCGGTTCCGTGCTACAAGTAGTAGGAGAAACAGCCTGAAAGGGAGATCGAGCGTAAAGAAAGTGTTGCATTTTCCCACAGATAGTCCTCGAGGAGTAATGCAATCTAATCAAGGAATAGTCAGATCAGATCTCATCCTTGCGAGGGTCGTCAAGGAGAGAGGTGACTCAAAGGAGTCAATCAGAAAGGCCTCCGTAGACAACAGATCGTCTACCAGCAGAAGAGACTGCAAAGATCTAGCAAGGTGTCATGGTCTCTCACAGATAACCCTCGGAGAGCACTATGAACTAGGCAATGAATAATCAGAAAAGTGAAGCTCATCCTTGCAAGGACCGTCAAGGAGAGCGGACTCAGATGAGCCTTTGAATGGCCTCATGTACTAGCAGGACAGTAACACAATCAGATAGAGATGCCTCATGGTCATATCAGATGATACGATTTCGTACCCCAACACAGTGGCAGTACAGGCAGTGAGTGAAACTGATCGTAAAGAATGTGTCACATGCTCCTGCAGATAGTCCTCGGGGAGTCATGTAAGCTAAGTCAATGAAATCATGGGATTGCTGGCAAGTCATCTCAGGTCCTAGAAATCATTCAATCATTCAATCATTCGGAGGGCATAAGATCATGCGATGGAGCAAATAATCAGGTCATTCACAAAGCATCCTTCAAGGCAATCAAATCTGGCTGAGATGGCACGAAAGATAATCAGGAATCCCCAAAGTGTCATAGATGGATAATAGAATCAGGAGATCGGGAATGGATCAATCACGAAGATGAGAGATCATGTGGGTTCCAATCATCGTCACCATGCAGCATATATAAAGATAGTCTATCCAGCCCAGAAATCAAAGACGGACGAAACCTCGAAATAGATAGATCAGTAGAAACATCATGATGTCATACTCAAATCACTAATGCACATCACATCGTCAATCCGGTGTGCGAGATCTAAATCCTCAATAAAGAATCACACCAAATGGTCATGCATCATCAAAAATCCTCAATACGCTCCTATGCATGTATCCAAAGTCAAATCCACCAAGAGTAGTATATCAATATCAACATCCTCAACATCATACCCGGCTTACTCCAATAATCAATATAAGTCACGAATCCTCGATGCGGGCAATCGCTAAAAATGTAGCAATCCCGTGTAAAAGAAGAGATGATACGGGGGACACGAGGAGGGTGGGCAAGAAGGGGAACACAATGAAATGGAGAAGTTGATTGAGCTTACGTGTCAATATCATGACTCAATGCAAAGTGAAGACATATAAGTATAAGAGGGGTAGAGAGACTCAAATATGAAAAATGCACGACTCACACGGACGGGACCGATAACTCGAAGGGAAGATGCAAATGGACTCCAAATCAATACACAAAGCAAACCCCCAATTCACCTACTCAACACAGTGAAGACCGAGATGTGGTCTTTTATCTTGTCGATTTTAGAGTTAGGTGATCATAGAAAGTTGTACACACCAAATTAGGCTTTGGGATTGGGGCAATAATCCTTAGCGTGTACGTAGAAATAAAATGCTCAGACAATGAGGGGGTTGCTCTCCCTAAGACAAGGGATCCATTTTTATTTTTAGGTTCAAGTGGAGTTAGCAGTCCCGATTTTATTTTTGTTATCACTTTTCTTCGGATATTTTCAATGCACGTGCCTATCAAGGTTTTAATTTCCATTAAGCATCCTAGATTGGCAAAAACAGAGGGAGAAGGTCGGAAAAGCCATGCAAGTCAGAAAACGATGATCCATGCCAAGTAAGGAGACTTACAGTGCTTCCCAGCTCTCTCCATGCGGGATGAATAACAGAATTGAAACCAATGCTATATGCGAATGCAAGTCGAAGAAATCGTCCTAGATACAGGATACTATTAGCGTGAAGAACAATATTTCAAAATTGACTAAGTCCCAAGTCGTATCTATAGGTGCATGTATATATATTAGGGATTGGACCTTAGTCTACGTCAAACAATCCTAAGCTAGGGCTCATTCACACAAAATAATAAAAATAAATAAATAAATAAAGCGTTAAAACCGCTGAGGCCCCCAAGGGAACAATCCCTCGGGCTCTGGACCTCGGGAAGTCGGAGCATCTGAGAGTCCTGTATTATTACAATTATAGGGTCACTCTCTCACATAAATGTACATAAATAATAAATAATGAAAAAATTAGACGTCCTTCCAAAATTCTCCTCCATCTGCCTTCGATGCTCTCTCCCATTGGCTGGTGTAGAGGAGCCAACTCCGCCTCACTCGGGTGCATCGGACTTCCTAGGAATTCCTCCTTCACTTGGCGGTCCCTCGCATCGAAGACAAATAAAGAAGAGGCTTAGAACAATCACAATAATATAAATAATCAAATAAATGTGGACAAGAGTGAAGAATCAAATAAATAATAAGTATCCCAAACAACATTGCTCCCCAGCAACGGCGCCATCTGATAACACGTATTCCGCGAGGATCAAAATAGTCCTTACAAGGCGGGACCACAGTATCGTTGAGCGACCGCTCACGAAACCCGAATCAATCAGAGATTAACCCACAATAAAGAATAAGTCAATTAAGTCCCAAAAAATGTGAATTACAATTTATTACTCTACCATAAAGATGCATAATGCGAAAGTATGTAGAGGTCGAACATTGGGAGCAAATGGTTGGGGGTAGAAATGTGCACAAAATTATTCAATTCTTATCTTGTCCATGTTATTGTTTTTTTGGGTTTTTAAATTTATATTTTTTATTTAATTTTTAATTTTATATTTTTGTATTTTGATTTTTAATTTTCTGATTTTGTATTTTTTATATTATATATTTTCTATATTTTCTTTTTCTTTAAATAGGATATATATACAATATAAGAAAGAGAAAGATAAAGTATTTATAAACATAAGTAAAAAAAAGCATAAATCAGGAAATAACATATTTTTGGATTTTTAAAATTTTCCTAATGTTTTTATGAATTTTCTAGATTTTTTCTAATTTTTTGGTATTTGTAAAGTCAAAAATATGGAAAACACTGAATAAAATATAAGGCCGAAACTAAATTGAGGGTGAAAAATATTGTACAAGTTCCAAAATTCCTCTAATTAGTTTTAAAATAAAGATAATAAAACAAAGAAAATTCAGAAACAAAGATTGGATTTTAAGGATTTTTCTAGAATTTTTAAGATTTTTATGAAGATTTTTCGTGTTTTATATATTTCAGGGGTTTTCTTATGTATTTTTTATGAATTTTGGACTGAAGCTAAAAGATACTAAATGGCACGACATATATTTTTTTGGAGTTTTTCAAGGTGTTTTTATATTTTTTTGTATTTTATAATTTAGACAGAGTTTGTTTAGGCTCCATTTTAATTTTAAAAATTAGATAAAATACAAGAAATGCATATTAAAAATATGAGCGTGAAAGTACAATGAATAAGGCATTTATCCATATTTTTTTGTATTTTTAGGAGCTACTTAGCTATTTTTAATAAATAGATAAAAGACATAAAAATAAAGCAGCCTGGTAAGGGCATTTTTGCAATTAAAAATAAAGACAAGGTGTTCTGTACAAAAATCCCAACAGAAAAAACATTTATTTAATATTTCAGAACCTTTTTGCAATATACAAAAACTGCCAGGGGCATAAATGCAAAATTCAAAACACATCATGTGGGACAACATGTGATTCACACTCGGAGGGACCAAATTGCTATTTCCAATAACTCTGGGGGTCTCCGTGCAAAATTTCCCAAGTTACATGGGACAACACGTGACTCTGCTAGGAAGGACCTAAATGTAATACACATTTAATGCATGGGGTTCAATGCAAATAACCCAATTATTTACAATGTTACATTTATTTTACATAACTAAATAATAAATACAAAAAATCAAGGGGCTAAAGATGCAATTTACCCCTTAAGGCACTGGATCGGACGGCTGATATTCTTAACTTATCCGCGTAGTGCCTCCACGTTTGTCGATGACGCTTCGCCGATGGAGTGGTGAGATTAGATCATCCGAGATGATCTGACGGTCGATGGTGGCTCCATCCAACGACTGATCTTCGATCTAGGCCTCCATCTTCATCCAGCGGCGGGGACGATGGCTGGACGAACAGGGAAGAACGCTCGTTAGGGCAAGCTTCTTCTGGTGATATCTCACGTCTCCGCAGGTCTTTTCCACTCCTGAAGGTCCCACTAGCTTCCTGGAAGGATCCTCTAACTACTGGAGGTCTTTGTCCGACCGGAGGTACGCTGGAGCGTCGCCACGAGCTCGGAGAAGAAATGGGGCTCCAGGTACCTCTGCCGGCTTCGATTGCGACTCCTGGCACGTTTCAAGGCGCCTAACCTATCCAGAAGGATCACACGACTCGAGGGCGTCACCCTCGACCTGGGGTTTGAAGCTGTTAGCACGGGGATGGTGATGGGTGAGGAAGCTCCGGCGAAGGGTGGTGGAGGAACCTCGATTCGCGGAGCCAACGGGACTCCGGTTGGTAGGAAGTGGCTGGGAGATGGAGAAGGCGATAGGGAACGAAATGGGGGTGTAGTGGTGGTCGAAAACTGGGTGGAACATAGTAAAATAGTTCGCCGGAGTAGAGCCCCGGTCAACTACGAATCTACCAAACTACGATAATTAACTAATTCAAATACGAAATAAAATGCAAGGAATAAATCCTACGACTAATTCTAAGCAAATAACAGTAAAAAGAATATGTCGACCTGGGTATTCGCCAAGGAGCATGGCGATCGTCGGAGCGCCGCCATGGGTGCAGCTCCCACTATCTCCGACTAATTCAAGGCATCGAAGACCTCCTCCTGTCACGAGGAGACCTCCAGGACCGAATACGAGGAAGGGAGATGGGTGAAAACTGACTAAATTTGCGGAGATGCATGAGCTGAGTTATTTAAAGACATAGGTGCGCCCTTATTGACTAGGCGGTAGGGAAGAATCGAAAGGATGTACAAGAGATTACAAGATCTGGCAAGATTGTACAATGAACGGTGGGCAAATCTTGTGAAGGAATCGAGTGCAATCGATGGATGAGATGCCCACGAAAAATGCAAGAAAATTGGGGTTTAGCAGGTCTGACGGGTCAGACACGCAGAAGGGACAGTTGACCAGAGGTCAACGGTCCGCTGCCCCTGATTGGTCCACGTAGGGCGTTACAGGACAAAATAGGGATTTTTATTCAAAAATAATTAATTTAAAATAGTAAATGACTTTATTATTTTTCGAGTATAAAATAGAAAATGTTTATTATTTTATGTAGTATTTTAATATGATTTTTATTTATTTTTTGGCTTTATTTATTAGTAATCTATTTTTATGAGTGTATTTATAGGTATATTTACCTAGGTTTTGTGTATTTTTATTTTTATTTTGTATATTTTATTTTATTATTTTATTTTCTTATTTTATATATTTATAAATGCTTTTTGTGAGTATAAATATATTTTTATTTGATTTTTACGAGTTTATTTGCATATTTAAATAAATATGTATATATAATATGTAGGTATACTTATAGGTATTTTACCTATATTTTATATACATTTTATTTATTTAATGAATTTTATTGGGTTTTATTTTGGATTAACATTTTAATGGAATATAGATAATATTTATAATTTAATAAAAAAATATAAATGAAAAAAGAATGAAATCCCCTTTTATTTATATACAAGTAATACATAGGTATTTTGCCTATGTAATTGCATAGACTTATTTTATTTGAGGTTTTCTTTTTGGTTTTCTTTTAATTTCAATATGTACATGTATTATGAATATTATTCACAAAATTCTAAAAATATAAATTTAAAAAAATAATGAATAATGAATATAATGAATATTTTATTCGGTATTATGTAAAATGAGGGCCAAAAAACTAACTTTTGCACAGTAACTCCAAAAAATATAAAACAACCACCATTAAATAGCTCATGAAAAGTTATATACAATTAGAGTGATCTTGATGGATTTTGATTCTTTATTTGGAAGATATGGGTCTATGACGTTTGGTTTCTGGCTTTTATTCTGGGTGTAAAATGTATACTGTGTATCCTTTTTATACAAACTCAATTTTGTATTTTTATTTACATTATTATCTACAACTTTCATGTACAAAGTTCCTTTATTTGATGAATAAATAATTAGATACAAAATAGGTGTCAAAAATGCATATTTAATGCATGAATAAATGAGGTATTTATTGTATTTCTGGCCCTTATCTCCCCCTACTTTATTCCATGTCGACCAATTCCATTCTGGACTTGGTCTCGGGGTTTGGGTCATAAAATATTTGCAATATTTTATTCCTTTTTCTTTTCTTCTCTTTCTTCTATAATTTTGGCATTAAAAACCTTATTTAGTATATAATAAATACAATAAATAATGAATGCTATTATAGACAAATTGATGCTATTTACATGCATTTGTTGGGGTTTTTAAGGTCAAAATGATAGAATAAAGGTGATGAAATGGAGATTCATCAAAGACCGAAACTCAAATGAATTGACAAGGGCCCACACAAGCGGTGGAGCATGTGCTTTAATTCGATACAACGCGTAAAACCTTACCATCCCTTGACATATGAATAAGAAAATCGGTCCAGGCCTTTCATACAGGTGTTGCATGGATGTCGTCAGCTCGTGTCGTGAGATGTTTGGTCAAGTCCTATAATGAGTGAAACCCTCATTTTGTGTTGCTGAGACATGTGCCTAAAGATCCCCCACGCACCCCCGAGCCCACCTCCAGGCAGGGCCCGCCACACCAACCCTCGTTCACCACTGAGACCTACCTAGGGGGACATCAGACGGGGAAGTGAGCATTCCGCTTTTTTCTGGTTACGATGACGTCGAGTTGGCAGCGGTTTGTTCGCGTGTGCTCGGCACTAGGCGAGCCACTCGGTGGTGTGGTACGTAGTGGTTTTCTGAAAGTACTACATCCTGCTTTGCGGTTTCAAAAGGTGCGTGCTGCACTCACGAGGGACTGCCAGTGAGATATTGGAGGAAGGTGGGGATGACGTCAAGTCTGCATGACCCTTATGGACTAGGCCACACACGTGGTACAATGACAATGATAATGGGATGCAAGGCTGTAAGGCGAAGCGAATCTGGAAAGATTGCCTCAGTTCGGATTGTTCTCTGCAACTCGGGAACATGAAGTTGGAATCGCTAGTAATCGTGGATCAGCATGTCGTGGTGAATATGTACCCAAGCCCTGTACACACTGCCCGTCAAACCATGGGAATAGGTTTCACCCGAAGCATCGAACCAAGGAGAAAGCATTCCTTATGTGTGCCACGGGGCCACAAAGGCTTTTGGTCATCTTATTGGCGCATACCATGATGGGGTCTGCGACTGGGGTGAAGTCGTAACAAGGTAGCCGTAGGGGAACCTGTGGCTGGATTGAATCCTTCGTGATGATCTTTTCCCCCATACATATATGTGAATTCTCTCGCGATATCAACTATCTCAAAAAAGCTCGTCTATCTATACTTCAACTATCTCTTTTTTGTATATAAAGATGTAGTTTTTTCATCATATTATAGGCCTTCTTGTTCATTAATCTCCAATCTAGACAAAGCGGGCACTAGGGTTCGACGTGAAAACACACGATCCCATTCCGAACTTGATATGTGGAATCGTCTTGCGCCATATGTACTGAAATTGTTCAGAAGACATGGTAACAAGCCCGCTGAATAAAAAGAGGCAGGAAAGAATTCCAAGGGTCAGAAAGAGAGCCTATTTTCGCTGTCACTTTTCTCTTTCTATTTCCCGCCTGCTCAGTATATATACCCAGGTGATCTCCAATCAGCCTCTCAACTTTCTCAATATATTCCTCAAATCTCTGGACTTTCCAGTTGGGTATATATAAAGGGTAGTACAGGGGCGTCAAATGTATTTGTCATCAAGTTATCGTGAACAGTGTAGATGGGGGGATTCTGATTAAGACATCATTGTGATGCATCCGTTTGGTGAATGAAGTTGGGCTCTGACGCTTTTCATACGACTTTTGAAGAACTATAGAGAGTGGTACTATTAGAGTGATTTGATGCCTCTTTCTTAGCTTCTTATCATAAAGTTGTGCTACTAAAAGCTTTTTCACCTTTTTTGGAACGAGCTTGCTGACTATATGAATTTCTTCTTCTAACGAACAGGATGATTCAAGGAAGCAGCTAACCAGCCTACTTCATTTACTAATAGAATGAAATTGATGATGACTTTTGAAAACTATACTACTCTCTCCCCATAACTTCTTTCAAATAGATTGTATCTTTACACATAGCTCTCATATTTAACTAGCTTGATTATCAACCCCTGGCTC
The DNA here is from genome assembly GCA_037367405.1 of Ottelia alismoides. Lineage (NCBI taxonomy): Eukaryota > Viridiplantae > Streptophyta > Magnoliopsida > Alismatales > Hydrocharitaceae > Ottelia > Ottelia alismoides. The sequence continues at coordinate 237,364 of JAZKJV010004323.1, read as the reverse complement.
TTCTGAATATACGAAGAGTAACTAAGCACTATCTTACCATAGACTAGTGGCATGTAGATCGATTTCACTAGCTTGCGAGTCAGGTTTTTGCAAACGATATCAGCTGATCTAAAGACCTTCTTCCCTCACTAGATGGGCAAATGAAAGATGTATACTTGTGCTTGCTTTAAAGAGAAGAAGTGAGCCAGGGCTGAGTTCTGAGCTCTTTCCCTACTCACTCTCTCAGCCTGCACAAAAAGAGCAATGCAGTCTTTGAGGGTTGGAGAGCTGGCTAAATAAGGAGCACGGGATACATCACTTTTGTCGAGCTCTCTCTTTCTCCTGCACTTCAGTCTAAACCTTCTGTTGCTTTTTCTAGTTCGCTTTTCCCGCTCTCTTTCACCTTTCTGAGAATAGTGAAAATGTGTGCTATCTTCGAGGGCAAGAGTCGATTTCGGTTAGCTAAAGAAAGAGAAGTAAACTGACAGGCAGAGCTAAGACAAAGGAAGGGAGAAGGTTAGAGCTTATCTAGTGGTGTACGAGAGTGGAGAACATCGTATAATCTAGGAGCGAGCAAGCCGTCTTTTTTATACTAGGCTATAGCTGGGCCCTAGAGGAATTGGCGACCGTGGTAAGCGAGTTTCAAAAGCTAGCTATTCAAGAGACTAATATGTCATTTTTTAGTATTTAATTAACATGGGGGTCTCTTTTTCATGGGCATCGCAATTCGTCCAGCTAATCGAGCTTAACCACTACTACTTTTGAATATCCTACCTCCGGCTTGTGACTAAGGACCCAGGTCATAGACGCCGAGGGGTCTATTTGGTAAATTCCATTTCTGATTTTTCTTTTTTGCTTTTTGATATATAAAGGCTATTTTCTTTATATGTACTTCTCAGAGCCCTGAAATCCCATACTTGACAAATCCTGGTGCCTTGCTTGTCTTGGAAAGGTAGACACTGCAGGTGAGAGGAGGAAGCTATAAGAAATGCTTTCCTTCTGTAAGACAAATCAGTTGAGGGGGTGTTTACAGAGTGAAAACTGAACCACCTCAAAAAAGCCAAGTGGCCCCACTATATATTACCCTTGGATTGGGGGCCTAGGTGGAAGAAAAGAAGACAGAGCAGATAGGCAGTCCACATGTCATTACAGACCCTTGTTGCCCTGAAAAAAGAGTAGGATTTGAGATTATTCAAGATCTGATTCTCATCTTCTCAAGTTAGAACCCTGGGTGAATGTCCCGCATTAGAAATCCTGAAAAAAAGGTGAATCCTTCAATGGCATCTTAGAAACTGGGCATAGAATATAGCAGAAACATTAGTGTTTAACACATTTCCTGAGATTATGGCTGGCTGCAAACTTGACTTTCATGGATTGCTTAACACATGAATGAAAGAGGCTGATTAGAAAATCAACGAGAGTTTTCACTTTGTCAAAGCTTTGATTTTCTTCTTGTTTTTTTAGCCGATGAGAAAGAGACACGATGAAAGATAGAAAGAAAGTATTATTGAAATCAAGCTACGCTTGTTGATGGTGAAGTTTGTAGATGTCACAATTCTTTCTGTCGTGTATCCTCGATTGATGCTGCCTCAGATGCTTCAATTGTCAATTTTAGTATTGTCGTTACACCTATGGGTTCTGTATTGTGGGTCAATCCCACTTAACTAGTACCAATAGGCGGCATATGGCAGAAGCACTAGACCCAAAAATCAACAATATGAACACTTTGTTAGAAATTACCCCCTTTCCTCATCGGTATGGGGGCTAACAAGAATGGTTGGGACAACAAGCATCCATCTCGTTTGTACTTTGTTTGGATACCCGTATAGCCATCGAAGATCGTTGAAGTGACTAATTCCTAGGGCGTTGAGGACAAAGAAATTGTTGGAGTTACCATTTCTATCGAGTACTAATATGATTGGTATTAAGAAAAAACAAAATCGGCTACAATTTCTTGTCAAAATACTAGCCCCTGTCATTTCTATTCGCGATTATAGGGGGAATATTGACATTCGTGATTTCATATATTATTAGTACTATGCATAGAAGGGAGGAGCCATATGAGATAGAAAACTCTCAAGTACGGAAAGGTCTGACCTATTCCGACCGAGGCCATTCGACAGGGTGATTCTTCAATTGCAGAGGCTTGGTTCGATCAAGCTGTTGAGTATTGGAACAAGCTATAGCGCTGACTCCAGGTAATTCTATTGATGCACACAATTCGTTGAAGATCACAAGGTGACCACAATCGCGAATATTATCAAAATCTGAAACCACTCTATTTTGAATTCGGTTGTTGGATGCATCAGAAAATAGAGCTTTCCCCTCAGCATCAAAAAATAGAGCTTTCCCCCCAAAGGATCCAATCAAGGAATTTCATTATATCCCTTGAAAAAAGGCTTTTTGTGTTTATTAAGCAGTAGGGCACCTCATCAGAATAAATGATAGGGACACAATATAGAATGAATATTGTTAATTAAACGCGATAAAGGATACCCTATTTCTAATGTCATGATCAAATATGGATATTCAAATGTATCTTCTTAATTATTAATGAATGATCTTGTAATAGGCTAATCAGGTATTATGTTGCATTGAAGCAGCGGATTCATAGGGTGACTTATATCTTGATGAATAGACTAAATTACGTCAGAAAATCTCTCGATTTAAAAGATTAAAAGGGGGTCCGTTGAGCACCTAATCGCTATGTCATAATAGGTCCGAACAATTGCCCCAAATCGACTTCCATCTGATAATGGCTATAGTGAATAACTCAAAAAACCCTGATAGGAGATAGGAAAGAAGGGAACTGATCATCAATATCTATCTCCTAGAGGTTCACTAAAAACTTGACTATTGGTGGGTCTCTTTGTATGTGTTGTCCGGAAAGAGGAGGACTGAGTGATTATTCGTTCGTCGGAACAAGAAGAGTAAATGGTGGTGGATAGGGATCCCGTCAAAACATCTTTCGAGGAATGGGCCAAACCAGGACATTTCTCAAGAATAATAGCTAAGGGCCCTGAGACTACTACTTTGATATGGAATGGATATGCTTATGCTCACGATTTCGATAGTCATACCAATGATTTAGAGGAAAAGTCTTTAGTGCTCATTTCGGTCAACTTTCCATTATCTTTCTTTGGCTGAGTGGCATGTACTTCCACGGTGCTCGTTTTTCTAATTATGAAGCATGGCTAAGCAATCCTAATTACATTTGACCTAGTGCTCATGGTCAGGGTCAATAAATCAGGAATGGTGATGTTGGAGGGGGTTTCCGAGGAATACAAATCACCTTCGGGTTTGTTCTAATTTAGCGAGCATCCGGAATAACCAGTGAATTACTATTTTCTTGTACCGTGATTGGTGCATTGGTTTTTGCAGCATTAATGCTTTTTGCCGGTTGGTTCCATTATCAAAAAGCAGTCCCAAAATAGGTTCCAAGATGTAGAATCCATGTTGAATCCCCATTTAGCAGGGTTACTGGGACTTGGATCTCTTTCTTGGGAAGGACAAAGAATTCATGTATCTTTACCGATTAACCAATTTCTCGACGCTGGAGTGGACCCTAAAGAGATACCACTTCCTCATTCACTTCTCTGAGGCTCAACATTCTCCTAGTTTTGCTGAGGCCATTTTTGACCGCGCAGATTTTCTTTGTTTTCGCGGAGGATTAGATCTAATAACTAGGGGTCTATGGCTGAGCGATACTGCTCACCATCATTTTGCTACTACAGTTCTTTTCCTGATAGCGGGTCATATGTATAGGAGTCTTGGTCATGGCCTAAAAGACGGCTCATAAGGGTTCGTTTACAGGTCAGGCTCATCAGGGCCTTTATGAAATCCTAACAACGTCATGGCATGCTCAATTATCTCTAAACCTGGCTATGTTAAGTTCTTTAACAATTGTGGTAGCTCACCATATGTATTCCATGCCCACTTATCCATACTTAGCTATTGACTATGGTACACTACTTTCCTTGTTCACACATCACATGTGGATTTCTCATAGTTGGTGCTGCTGCACACGCTGCTATTTTGATGGTTAGAGATGTAGATCCAACTAGTCGATACGACTTTCTTTTAGACCGTGTTGTTAGAGCTATTATATCGCATCTCAATAGGTTTTCATAGTTTCGGCTTGTATATTCATAATGATACCATGAGTGCCTTAGGGCGTCGTCAAGATATGTTGTTTTCAGATATTGCTATACAATTGCAACCCATCTTTGCTCAATGGATACAAAACACTCATGCTTTAGCACTTGGTACAACATCTCCTGGCGCAGCAGCAAGCACCAGCTTAACTTGAGGAGGTGGTGAGTTAGTAGCAGTAGGCGGCAAAGTAGCTTTGTTACTGATTCCATTAGGAACTGAAGACTTTTTGGTACATCACATTCATGCTTTGACGATCCATGCGACTGTATTGATTCTACTGAAAGGTGTCCTATTTGCTCGTTGCTCACGTTTGATACCTGATAAATCTAATCTTGGTTTTCGTTTCCAGACTTGGAAGAGGAGGAACATGTCAAGTATTCGCTTGGGACCATGTTTTCTTAGATCTATTCTAGATGTACAATGTTATTTTGGTAGTAATATTCCGGAAAATGCAGTCAGATGTTTGGGGTACTGTAAGTGAAAAAGGGGTGGTAACTCATCTCATGAGAGGATACTTTGTATAGAGTTCCATTACTATTAATGGGTGGCTTCGAGATTTCTTATGGGCACAGGTGTCTCATGTAATTCAGTTTTATGGTTCTTCATTATCCGCGTATGGTCTCTTTTCTTGGGTGCTCATTTTTTCTGGGCTTTGAGTTTCATCTTTCTATTCAGCATACGTGGTCATTGACAATCACTTTTTGAATCCACAAATGAAAAGTGGCTCCTGCTACTCAGCCTAGGGCCTTGAACATTATACAAGGACGTGTTGTAGGAGTAACCCAATACTTTCTAGGTGGAATTGCCCCAACATGGGCATTCTTCTTAGCAAGAATTATTGTAGTAGGATAATGGCTAGGAGGATTTTCAAAGCATTAAGATTTCCAAGGCGGACCCCACTACTCGTCGTATTTGGTTTGGTATTGCTACAGCGCATGACTTCGAGAGTCTATTACTGAGGAAGGTCTTTATCAGAACATTTTTGCTTCCGCAATAATCTTTCTGTGGACATATGGAAACCTCTTTCATGTAGCGCAATTTAGAGTCGTGGGTATAGGACCCCTTACACGTCAAACCCATTGCTCATGCTATTTTACCATTTTGGTTGTAGAAGCCTTGACTCGAGGGGGTGCACTTGGACCGGTGAATATTGCTTATTCCGGTGTTTATCAGTGGTGGGATTACACGCCAATGAGGATCGTAGCATGTCGCTTCTTCCTCAGAGAAAGAAGAGGACCATAAACTTCGTTAGAGCGGAGAAAGTCCATATATTAGCTATCTTTCTCTTTGAATGAGATTTCAATTCACGGTTTCGGACCAAAGCAACTAGAATCCCTCTTTTTCTGACCCTCCACCCCTTTTATATAGTATCTAGAAATCCTGCCTCAAATATGATTTTTTTTCTGTCGAATAAGAGAATAGGGCCTTTCTTCTAGGCATAGGTAGTTTAAGTAACCGAGGCACGACTAGGGGGACTACCCCTCCTGACTACTTTATTGAAAGAAAGCAAGCGTCAGCATTCAACCTCTCCCGGGCCTGAAGGGAATGCTAGACATGCTCACCCCTCTTTCAATCACTGCATTCTACCTCCCTATCCTGGGATAGAGGCTGACTGAGTTTTCATTGACTTCGCCGCAAGTTATTTGAAAAAAATGTGTTTGGGAAGACTGATCGCTTTCTGTTCCGGGCGGAGCTGCAACCGAAGGGTGGAAGCTGGCTGGGGTCAGTATGGATGGCTGAGACATCGACATCAGGTCTCTGGTAGTCTACCTCTCTTTTTTCTTGGTCAGAGGACTTCCCTAGTCTTCTTTCCCTCATTTTCTCTACGCATCGAGCTTTGCCTCTGAGTGGAAGATGAGAAGGATTGAGGAGTGTCTGAGCTGACCTCTCATTCCCGCAACAATTCAAGCCACGAAACAAGTAGTTGCTAGCAGCGGCGACAAACATCGGTGATCCAGAAAAAGAAAGACAGCGCTCTGACCCTGCCTCTGTGCCTTTGCTCAAGGCTCACTCTCCTCTTGGACTACTGCTCCTTCCACCCTCTCTTCCCCAGTTTGTGATCGCTAAAAAAAGCTTAACCAGTTATTAAGAAAATCGTCATCGAATGACGAGGCAAGAACTTTTTGAATCCATTGTGGTCAGAAATTAGTTTGCAGTAGGCGGCTAGGTAGGCTAATTCAGATGATCGTCGATTGTCTTAAGGGCAGCGAACCTAAGCGGGGCAAAGGAGAAGGCTAGACCATCTTCCTCCTGGTGGAGAGGAAAGCGAAGAAGCTCGCAGTCTATGAAAGTGCCAAAGCCCAGATTGAATAAGTTGAAGTCGTGCGAAGCGGGAAAGGGCCGAAAGACTGACTAGAAAAGAAGGAGCTCCCGTGTCATTCCATTCCTCTCGTCCATCTGTAGCACTTATAGCTACGGCTCTAACTCGATTATTTCCTCATCGTTGTTGTACCTCACAAGTCACATCAATTTGCTGATCGAGAGTATCTCGTCCCTGAACTACCAAAGCCTTAGAAATCTTAGGCATATATCACGGAGGAAAAGCAACATCCAGTACTGGGCCAATAATTTGAGCGATCCGCCCTAGGTTTTTTTCTTCTAATGTGGAAACCGCGAAAAAACTATCGTGATTCTAAATAGAGGAGGAAAAAGCTGATAGTTTTTCTTATCCTTATAATAAAGATCTTCAAAATAACTCAAAGATGATATCAAAGTAGTCATATTGAATTGATTTATTGATTTTTGATTAGCTATATCCATATATACATATATTGACTCGGATATCATGTATCTATATGCATCAAAGTGATTTCATTTTAGTTCAGGGGAAATCACATGTCGTACCATATTCCACTAAATGGATACCTGTATTATGATCCACTGTTGAAATGACTTGATGAGATTTGGTCCCCCATTATATCTATACTATCATATTTTTTTGAACATGAAGAAATCAAGAAGCCATTGGAATTGTTGAAAATACTAGGCCTACTAAAGGCAAAAAAAGAGAGGTTCAGTTCAGATCAGTCATAGAATAGATGCCTCGATTTCATATTTGTAGCGGAAAGAGATCAGATTATCAGTATATATATTCTAAATCTGATTAAGTAGTTAATAAGTGAAAGGGATGTAGAATTCAGTGTACACACTTATCTATTTTTCTGCACGAATATGTATGATAATCCACTTGAAGAAATTGAGCATTCTTCTTTTCTTTCTCTCATTCTTCTTGCTTGAATTGGATTATGAATTCGCGACTATAACTATAATGAATCTAATACAAAACATGGAAAAAGTGGAATTATCTAAATTACTTACACTCCATATTTCTTTGATATTGATCTATAAATCAGACTAGATTATGTAATCTGATAGATTTTTGAGAAGGCATTTTCTATATAATGATGATATTAATCAATCTAATTCAATATAAATCAAATATAGAAAATATGGATCAAATCTGATATATATCAATATAGAAATCCTTTTTCTTTTTTTCTTTTAGGAAAAAAACCCATGGAGCTGAAATAACTCACTCTGAACACCTTTTAAAGGATGACATGGTACGATTGAATCAAATAAACCCTTATAAATACTCAGTAGCTTGTGAACCGTCGGGTACAGTTTTCTTCAATATTTGTTCAATTACTCTTTGACCTGCAAATGCGATGTAGGCATTAGGTTCAGCAATAATGACATCTCTCAACTCAAAAATAAGTTTAACCGCCCAAGACCACTTTCTTTCTCATTCGATGACGGACTTTCATCACTTGTCTAATGGCCTTCTATTCCTTTCCCTGTCGATCGAGTCCTCACTCATGGACGACCCGAGGGGATGTCAAGAGGTCAAGTCATGATGTAGTTGAGGTCTGTATTTCCCTCCTATCACCCACTCACAGGTCAATCTTCAACTCGCTTTAACTCGAATAAGCTATTCAGTACTGAAGGATGGAGTGAGTGTCTGTTGAAAGGTCTAAACTCGTCGCCTCCCACCATCTGGCCAAATATCTATATCCCTGGACTTGAGATGGAAAGGCTCGACTGCTAATAAACAAGGAGGTCTCGTGAGCACATGAAAAGCTTGATTGAACTTGGCCGCAAGGGGGAGGACTTGTTTGGACGCTGACTTTCTTTACTGGCACTATGAGGGAGGTGCTATGTTTAGTTTCTTATGGGAGGCTCTTTCCGCTTGACCCAGAAAGCTGTAAAGTCAGCTGCAGCCCTCGCTAGGCTTAGAGTAGTAGTCAGAATAATATCTTCCCAAAAAAGTGTCAAGTAGTACGGGGAAAGGAAAGTCTTAGGAGTTATATGGGCTTTCTCTTCCTATCAGCGCTCTTCGATTGATGTGAGTTAAGGGAGCACGTAAAGCAGTTTGTTTCTGATCAGTCTGTGAGGCAAGTGAAGGTTCCGGGAGAGGCCCCACCACCACTTGTTGTTCGGACATGAGAGTCGGCGAGCAAGACAAGAAGTAGTTTGCTTTAACAGACAGACCGTCCTTTTCTTTGCTTTATATCTAGTTGGTTTGACCGAGTTCTATATATTCGGCAGACATTCAACGGGACCGTGAACTATTGGGGTTCGTGGCGAGAGATAAATGCTCAAATTTAGAGTTTAGAACTGGTGGGGACAAGAGCTAAGATGATCTGAAATTCTTCCATCCACCACCGCAAACAAAGCCCTGGCTTCCCAACTCCTGAAAACAACCAAGCCCGGATATTCTAGTGAAAATAGTGAAAACAAAAGGCGTTATTCTAGTGAATAATGTATGATATAATTAATATATATTTAATGCTTCTCCCTACTCTTTAGCCTCCCTTGTGTATGGCTCTGAAACCTCTACCCCTTGTCGCTGGAACCTGTAGTTAGCTTTCGATCGGGCAAGGTCGCCTCCACTCTGATATGTCCTGGCGATGCTGGCTGCTGTTAGAGAAGGTTGCTGACATGAAAAGCAAAAGGCAAAAGAAAAGAAAAGATGTTCACTATATAAATATATTCTCAAAATGCGGCAAAAGGCCCCTTCGACTAGCGTATCAGCTACTACGTCCCCTTCGACTAGCGTCTCAGCTACTACGTCCCCTTCGACTAGCGTCTCAGCTACTACGTCCCCTGAAGACTACAAAGAAATTGGCCCTTGCAAACATTCAAAGGTAAGCCGTAGTTTTGCACCTGCGGAAGAAAGAGTTGATAGAAGAGAGGAAAAAAGGAAAAGAAAAGAAAATAAGGAAGAAAGAGAATTACCGCAATCAATCCTCACTGCAAAAGCCTTCTTCTCGCTATCTTGACTTATGATAAGAGTCAGGAGGGACTTTCGCTCCTCTTGCACTTTCCTATTGATGACCGGGGATTGAGGGTGCGTAGCTGAAATAGGAGACTACCCCCTTATAAGTAGCAAGAGGTGTTCTCCTTCAGTATCCTACCTTTCTTCCCGGTCTCCTCTCCACTTCCGCCCGCTACGCAGGCTCGTGAGTTGTTGTTCTTGTCAATAACCTGCTTGTTTTGTTGTTAGTAACCTGCTTGTTCTGTTAGTAAGCCGCTTGGTTTTTCGTTCACCTTTCGTTTTTTTGGTTCAAGTTGAATACCTGCCTCCATTCCTGTGATGTGAAAACTTTTTTCTTCCTTAGCTAGTGATGAAATGAGACCAATATCTGAGAAAGACTATTACTACTTCCTCCACTATATATCCGGCTACTTTCAACCCCCTTTTTTTGACGATCGCGGGTCGGGACTTGAAATCTCGTAGTTAGAGTGACCCGGAAAAAGAAGAATGAATATACATAGACCATCCTAGACCCGGTTATGAATGAGCGACAGGGAGATGTTGGTTGTATGCAGTGCTTCGAGCCTTTACTGGAGCGTCTAGTAGTTGCTTCGACCACTTCCACCCCACAGCCGAGGGGAGCAATAAGGTACCGCGGCTGTGTAGGGCCCAATCAGAAAGAGCATCTAGTTCATTCCTTTGTACCACCTACAAGAGGGTGATCAAATTAGCACGGCATAACATAAAGAAAGAACAACATGGAATGAAAGTGCGACCACTACTGACGAAATCGGGAGAGGATTGCTTTTGAAGAGGCGGCGGAAGGTAGTTGGGACACAGACACTCGGGCATTAAAGTCACCTAGGTAGGGCTACGAAGTTTTGTCTTCCCTCCATCAACCTCGCTCTGCCTGAGGTATTCGGACTAGATGCAGAGCCAGTCGACACAACCAAAATGTTAGTTACCGATGCTGCTGATTCTAGTTAGTTAGCCCTCTTTTACTAGAAATTCTGACTCACTTTTTCCCTAGTGAAATGACAAGATCACACGAAAGATAGGTCTTTACTGAGGGCTACTGAGACAGTACCAACTTCGGGGGAGTAGGAAGGTGTAGAAAGATAAGTCAAAACGTGAAGCAGCTCAAAGAGTCAATAGAGAGGTAGTAGTAGGTCATGCTGATAAGAAAGAAAGATGTCATTATAGGTCTGAGAGGCTTTTGAGAAAGCCTAGAGAGTCTTTTGAGAAAGCAGAGAGCATAACAAAAGAGAAAGAAAGTTGGTTGATGAGTGTCGAGTGAGGGGGAATGAGGCATCAACCGTTCTTGACATCCCCTTTTCCTTGATTCTATCTCTACGACTATTAGTAGAGTATATTAGTAGAGTAGCAGGCTAACTAGAAAGAGAAAAATCTCATCTCACGAGAGGTCAAGAACAGCGGAATGGTGGATTGATGAGTCTGGAAAGGGAATAGGAGGGACTAGATTATAGGGGAAGAGACAAGCTCAGTGAGTGCTAGTGAGATAGAGAAGAGGATGATGTTAAGAGCTCTTCTTTTTCGGCTTGACGTCAAGGAGCTCAGCTTCAGCAGGACCATCAAATCACTCGAGATTAGATTATTATATTGGTCCTGCTCTCAAAATCAAATAGCTATTAAAGTCTATATATCTCACTTATGTCTAATTCCCTATTTCTTTTCGAATAGTAAGCACGATGCTCTCTGAAAGTCAAAAACCGAATTGGGATTAGCATGAATAGTTCCCTGGGAGAGTCTGGAGAACAAGAAAGAGAGCTTATAGTGATGTTGGGAGAGGAGTTCTATAGTTTACCAGAAGAGTTTGAAGCTGAAGCTCTTTTTGAGGTCGACCCCTTGTTTGATAAGAAGTTAGCAAGTGAACCATGATCTACTCCATATATTTAACTCTGAGAAAGAAAGGACTTATTATCTCGAGATCGGTTTTTCTATAATACATAGAACTTTCTCCTATTCCCTCTACATCATTCAGATCTTCTGGTTTAGTTGCAACAACATCTGATCAGCTTCCACAGCGTCTAAGAAAAGCAGTCACGTGCCTCTTCCTTTGACGACTTAACTACTCAAACTGATTCTTTGCCTTTTCCTACTATATATCCTAAGGGCTGACTGCGCCTTTGAGTGTTGATATTGATTTAAATTAGCCTTTGACTTCTTCTCTGAAGCTTTCTTGACCTCTTGTGAGAAAATGGACTCTTTCTCTTCTTCTTTCGACTGTGTGGTGCGTGAATGCGGTAGTCTCATCACCCCCACCCTCGTTCTCAACTCTCCTTGTCTGCCAGGAACTTGCACACATCTACATCCCCTTTCTTTGCTAAAGTCCTTCTTCCTTCTCTTATGTCTAACCTAGCCACGGGCAAAGTAGAGACTACCCAGCTAGAATATATAGTAGCGAATATCAACCTTCTTGATTTTCTCTCAGGCTATCTATCAAATTCCACTCTTCGCCAAGCTCAGTCTTGTTGGGTCATTGGTCATTGCTCGCTTGCTTGCTTATTCGTCGCTTCCCACGACTCATCAAAGGTCGAACATACATTACAGTTACTGTTTTCCTCCCCGCTTATATATAAAGAGAGCAGAAGGGAATGATCGGGAATGGAAAGACTGTCAACTACTGTTACACCATCCTCCTCAACTTATATGAGAAGCATTATATATAGTCAAGCGCGGGAAGAATAGATCGGGAAAGGCGGGAAGGGGTAAGGGCCCCTACGTGAATCTGCCTACAGCTACCTTCCTCTTAGAGCCGTCAGGATCAGCTTTAACGCATTCCAGGCTACACTCGTACAACTCCGTCTGTCTACTAATCCTACTTCTATGGGCCCCCTATAATGACGCAGCCCGGGAATCTCATAGATCAGTTCCCACGCCATCCTCACTGACAACCAACTGATTGTCCTAGCTTTCCCCACAACTCTTGTCGCTCTCTCGATGCTAGGGTCAAACTACAAGATCTGGTCGATCCTGTGTAAAATCTGCCTAGCTCGTAGGTGGGGCCTCACTCACAGAAAGGGAAGACTATCCCACCCTGATAGAATTCCCAACAGCATTCCATCTGCATCCCCGGGAAAAACTATTAGAAAGGCCAGTCCCTACCCACTTAAACAATATACAGACAACTAAATAGCTGCCGCCTTCTCCCTCATCATCTTCCATCTTTCGTGTATTAGTGGAAGGTGAGTGTGGTAGCTTGTATATGGATGGGGGGGTAGGCCGGAGCTTTGAACGACTACAAGGAGTGGGTGGACGAGGACACTCAAATGAAAAAAGAAAGAAAGCAAATAGTCGAGAGAAGTACAGATCTGGATCAGGTATTGCATTTCCCGGGAGGATCTAAAACAAAGGTGAGCCGCTTCGTTAAAGCTAAGGAAAGGTCCGAGACTAAACTAAATAAAAAGGCATAAGCGCGGATAGAGTGAAGACAATCCTCAGAAGAGGCAGCGAGATTGAAGAAGTGAGAAGGAATGGGGACGGAGCGAGACCAAGGCACGAGCCGGGCTATGGTATAGTAAACAGACTTATAGGAAGGAGCATCACGTCAGGGCGTCGATCGACGAGGAAAATGAGAAGTTTGGCTTTCCGTTGTAGATCATACAGTAAAATTAAACCAATTAGGAAATCAAAAGAGATCATTCAGTTGGTTGACAGATCTATAAAATAACCGAGAGGAACAATTTCAATCATCATTACATTCCATGGTGCTCCGCTCAAGGTGAAATTCACGATCATTGACATTGAGCATCAAGGAGAATTCACACAGTCTCCAATCATTCCTGAATAGCCGTTCTTAGCCTTAGATAAGGCAACTATAGAGTGGTTTACTTAAGAAATAAATTATACCACATTGGGAGCACTTCAACTTCGCCCAGTCACTGAGGAAACATGATATTCTAAGGCAACCCACAAAACCATCAACAACCGCAACCATCAAGCGATAGAAGAGCCATATCCCACTGTGACACCGGAGATAATGATTGCGGAGATGACCATTGGATCACAAATTTCCCCATCCTCCCATTTCACATTACTTACACCTCTGCAACTATCGTGACAAATCCTATGGAGGAATAACTGATGCAGAAATTTTACCATCTATATGGTTCTCCTGACGAGGACACACACGCATGGGCTAACCTTGCGTCAGACAAGATATTTTGTGAACGCATTGACACGTTCAATAATCTGACATAAGAGCTCACCGACATGAAGCCAACTGAGAACACTTAAGTGGGACATCTGCTGACCAGGAAGGAATATTTCAATGGTTATTAATCTGATGAAGACCTGATTGTCAGCACCAAACCCCTGTTGGACATGCGAGCCCATGGCGAGCCATTATGCAATAAATGTTATTGCAAATATCATTCCCTAATCTAAAATGACGAATACAAAATTTGCATAATAGGTCCCTTAGTACAATTAGGGTTATGTACCATGGCCATCTTAATGATCATACAGTTGTTGATTCAATTATTGAATCATAGAGGCTGGTGTTTGGATAAATATCTCAAGAGTTAGATTGAGGATTTATCGAGGACCGTCAAATGATTGTTAAGAGATGATTTCCATCCTGAGTGGGAGATGACAATCCTTTCTCAGTTAGGTTGATATCTGACCGACCTCTTCATGCAGGTCCTCTGCATAGGAATAGAGATTCTGAGGGGTCAGATTAGTTAAGTCAAAGAGTTGATTTAACGAGATCGAGATAACCAAGGTCCTATATCGTATGCTGTCATGATATCGGCACACATCCTCTGACCGGAGACAGATGTGTTACTATATGTCTAAGTATGTACATTTGGCAGACCAATAGGTTGATGACCTAACCAAGGTCTATACACCGGCGCGCTGGTGTGCATATAAGGGCATATGAGCACTACGATCTCTCAAAGGGATCATACAGGTTCACTACTGAATCGGAAGACATGAGTGATGAATCTACATTTCATCATCTTTATTCTATCATTTTGGCCTTAATAACCCTAGTAAATGCGTGTAAATAGAGCTAATTCATGCATTTTAGCATTCATGCATATGTGTGTAAATATTGTATAAAATGCGGATTTTAAAGCCAAAATTATAGAATAAAGAAAAAAAAGAAAAAGAATAAAATATTGTAAATATTTTATGACCCGAAACCCCGAGACCTAGGCATCTCGATGACTAGGTTGACAAGGAATAAAGTAGGGGGAGATAAGGGGCAAAATACAATACAAATTCCTTTTATTATATTCATTCTTTATTCATTTTGGGATCTATTTTTGGTTCCACTTTTTATACTTCAAATAAAGAAACTTTGTCCATGAAAGTTTTAGATAATTAAATAAAGAAAAATTCAAAACTGATTTCACCCAAAAATAATGTACAAATAAAAAGTTATGGTCTGAATAAAATTCCAGAATCCCAACTTCCAAGACCCGTATCTCACAAATGAAAACTCCAAATGCATCAAACTCACCTTTAATTGTATATAGAATAAAATAAGCTATTTAATGGCGGTGGTTTCGCATTTGGCGGAGCTACGGTTTGAAAGTTGAGTTTTGGACCCTTATTGTATATTTGTACAGATTAAAATATTCAATTTATTATTTATTAATTATGTTTATAGTTTTATATTTTTATTATGTTGTAAATATTACTTGTAATATATATGTACATTAAAATCAGAAGAAAAATCCAAAAGAAACATAAAATCAAAATACCTATATAAAATACATAGTTATTATACCTATTCATATACCTATATGATACATACTTCTATTTTGTTAGATATACTAAACACATCAACAAAATAAAATAAAAATATATTTAAGTGTGTAAAAGTATTTTATAATTTTATAAAATAATAAACAAAATTAAAGAAATTAAAAACACCAAAATAAAAATAAAAGATTAAAATATATAGATATAGATACCTATAAAGGGTATAAATGGTAACTTGTAATTATTAGCATCATAAAAATAAATAAAAATCATAATAAAATAATTTATAAAATAATAAACATTTTTTATTTTGTAACCATAATTTAATAAATTGATTTGCTATTTTTAATTGATTTTACAAGTGTTTTTTCCAGGGATTTTCCTGGTTGGTCCACGTGGACCAACCAGGTGGAAGTTGACCAGTGGTCAACTCCCTGGTTCTTGCTCCTGCAGCCTGTCTGAATGCGTTTTGGCCCGATTTCTCAAAATTTTAGAGCTCGCATCGTTCACATTTTTACCTCGGACCCTTCTTCACTTTTTCTCCCCATATAACCACCATACACGCCCAGGCATCATTTGGAACATTAGGTTATTGATGTGCCCTATTTTCTTCGTCCTTTGGGCCGTGTTGACCATCTTTCTGACCAAGGTCTGCACAATGTCAGATCTGAGTTTTTTGGCGTTTTCTCCAAATTTTGGAGGTCACGCCTTTCACTATTTCATGTTGCGTTCTTCACAACTTTTCTTCCTCGTGGCAGGAGCATACACACCCATAGCTTGGATAGGTCTTTCGAGCCACGATTCGCTCGGTCCACCTCGATCTTCACGCCCACTCGACCACTTGTTCAAAAGACCCCATTCCTCAATTTTTTTCGAATTTGAACTCCTTTTACCCCTTCCTCCTCCTTTCTTTCATGTGTTGAGGTTAGAGGGAGGTGACAGCAACCTCACCTCGCCGTCAGGAGGCGCGGAGGAGCGGCGTGGAGGCGTCTCCACCCATCTCCGTCCAAGCTTGGACGTGAGGTCTTATCTCGCAGTTTCCCCACTGTTTGAGGTCATTTTTCCTTGTTTTCTTTGCGTTATTAATTAGCTGTAGCACTAGCGTTTATTTCATGCATTTAACTTGGCATTTCATCGAGTCTCTAGTTTAATCTGATTATCGAACAACCTCGCCGGAGCTTGCTCCGGCGAGCTTCATTTCACGCCATTTACTGTTCCCTCAACCTTCATTTGCTCCTAGAACCTTCTTCTCGCTGTGTGTGCATCTTCTTTGCAGGTTCCTGGAGTCCTTAGACTCCATCTAGGGTCGGAATTTGCCTAAGAACAAGGTACCTGGGCCGCCATTTTTCCTCAACACCGCAGTAGCCACCCGGTGGTCTTCCCACCATTTTAACGCTGCATGCTGTTCGAGGGACTCTCCAGGAAGCGTGGGGAGATTTTTGCTGAAGGGTTGGAGGTCTGGAGCGCACGCCATTGCCGATCGAAGCTCGTAAGGACCAAGCTTCGGCCCTGTTCTTCATGAGCCCCCCAGCGCCGTCCGATCCGCCGTCTGCCAGAGCCTCTGCGAGGGTATTTTGCGCCTAAGACCCTCACGATTTTGTGTTTTTATTAAAGAATGCAGAAACTTTCATATGAGGTTATATCATTTTTGTAATAATTACAATAGGACCCCGGCACTTTTAAATCTTTGCAAGTAGGTCCCTACCAGGCGCGTGCACGTCACGCACGCCTTGGCATTTTTGCATGGGGACCCCGGTCTCTTTTCTTATTTATTTTCAGTCACAAAACTATAATTTGCAGTTAAAATAGATCTGGAGTATTTGCAGATCAGCCCCTGGATTTCTGTCTAATTACAAATATGCCCCTCGCTTGCAAGTATTTTCTTGCTGTTGTCTCTAATTTTTGCATGCATCTATAAAACTCTAAAAAATCCCAAATAAATCACAAAGCATCCTGCTGCATTCTAGTTTCACGGCCTATTTTTATTTTACATATTTATTGCATTTTTATATTTATTAAAAATGAAAAATATGCATTTTCAACACTGTTTGCGTCATAGAAACCCTAAAAATTATAAAAAAACTACCCAGAAAATTCGCAAAAAAAAAATATTTTGTGTATTTTAGTATCATTTAGCTCCAGACCAAAAATCATTAAAAAATACAAAAGAAAACTCCTAAAAATATAAAAACTCAAAAAACCTTCATAAAAATTTATAAAATTCATAAAAAATCCAAAAATTGTGTTTTCTTTTCCTGAATTTTCTTTGTTTTGTTACCTTTAATTTAAAATTAATTTGGGAAATTTTTGATACTGTTTGCTATTTTTCATTTCCATTTTAATTTCGACCAGTAATTAATTCACTGTTTTCCTTTATTTTGACTTTTAAAAATACCAAAAATATTTGGAAAATTACCCAAAAATCACAAAACAGTAGAAACTTATAAAAAGACCAAAAACATCTTATTTCCTTATTTTTGACTATTTTTACTTATTTTTTATAAATATCTCATTCTCTCCCCTATATTGTATATATATTCCAACATTGAAAAAAGAAAATAAAAAAATATATAAAATATAAAAAGAAAATAAAAATATCAGTAAATTGAAAATCAAAATACAAAATTATAAAATTAAAAATTAAATAAAAAAGTATAAAATCAAAAACCTACAAAAACATAGCCTTCTTGTAGACAAATAGTCACATTCACACTTTTGAGCATTTTTGCCCCGATCTATCCTTTCTGCTCCCTGTGTTCAACCTCTACACTGCTTGCACACTATACACAACTTTTGTAGAGTTATAATAAATTTTAACTCCGTACATTTACTTTCATTGCTTGATTTATCTGTTGTGGGTTAATTGTTGATTAATTGATGTTTCGTGAGCGGTCTCTCAGCGACATCGTGGTCCCGCCTTGTGTGGACTACTTTAGACCCTCGCCAAACCTCGATTATCAATGAGCTCACTCAAGAGATATTTGGAAGAATCAAATTCGATGCGCACGATCGTCTTGCTCTGGAATCTTGACTGAATTTGTAGGTTTGATATATATTTTTGGAAAGTATATGATCAAGACCTAGGTATGATATATGCTTTTGGAAAGTACATGATCGATACCAACTCATAATGATCAAAATGAGAAACTTACTGATAAAACCCTTAAGTAGACTGTATAGAGTTGATCTAATACTTCGGGTTTATTCTGAGTCTTCCACTATGCAGGATGTACAGGTATTGCGAATACCTGAGGGTGATGTGATCATAAACGATTGTATAACCATGACGCTTCCATTCCTAGGGAGTGATGAAACGGGTCTGGATTTTACTGACTCGTCTCAGTAGAGAAGTAATCTAATCTTGATCCAAATGTTGGACATTGATCTGAATGTGATTCAGATGCATTGAGAAGATTAGATTTGAGGTCTTGATTTAATCAAGCATCTATGGGAGACCCGAGATCTGGATTTGAGATGTTATCTCAATATCCAAGTCACTATACGTGGAACAATACAATCACCCTATCCTTATCCTCCAAGTATTCACGGAGAAAGTGCATTATCCTTGAAAGAGTTCATGGATAATTCTATTATTGATATATGTATCCGAGCATTGAGAAAATGGATAACTAAATGTGATTTAATTATCATGACTAATATGAATTTTATTCATATTATAAGGAGAGTTATCTTAGATAATTAAATGTGTTTTGATTATCAAAGATGTGAATAATGTGAATGTGATTCAGATTATTTGGACACAAGAGAATAAGTTATAAAATATAATTGAATGTGATTTAATTATTGTGGATAAGAATAATGTGGATAGTAATATCCAATTATTCATAATATATTATAAATGTGATTTATAATGTATTAGAGAGATAGCTAATTATAATTTATATTTGTTGATTAATTATTAATGTGTATTGGATACACATTGTCTAATTAATTGAAAATGTAAATTATATTTCTTTTTGGGTTGTGAATGTGATTCACAAATTTCCAATGTCAAGATTGCAATATTCCCAAAATTAATTGTGAATTTTTTTTGATGAATAAATCCCAACAAAAGTTGTTGGAAATAAATAATGAGAGATTTCCATAGAGATATGCAATCTCATGAAATCTCATGAGATTGCCTCCATAAGGAAGGGAGTGGGCGACACCCACGTCCTATTTGGAATGGGTGCTTGTCCACCTTGGTTATACATGGGAGATGTAATCTCCATGTATATTCTCTCCTTATTTGTTGGTGTAATTTAGGATTGATTTATATTTAATTTTATCAAATATATTTTAATCCAAATTAAATCACAAGTTGTTGGTTTTTACCAACAACAATCTTGACCATTGGATTGACATAAATCAATCTCATCCATTGATTTTATATGTCCCATGGATTGAGATCCATGAATCCCAAAATCCTATAAATAGAGGGGCATACCATGCTCTCTTTTTACACATAGATGTTATTGTAGAACTTCTCTCTCTCTCATTCTCTCTACACGTCTACTCTCTCTCCCTCTCATATGGCAATCCACCATGGATGCCCTAGAGGGAATCTCCATCGCCGCAGTGTCATCGTTATGCTGCCCGATCGTCTGCTCGTGGATCTCCGTCTCCTTCGGTGCGCCTCGCTCGTGAAGAAGACGTCGGATTTTGTGTGTCGAGATCAGGAGATCCACCGCTTGGATCATCAACATGGATTGCGAGAAGCACGCGGTTCATCCCCGCGCTCGTAAGCGTCTCCTCCGTCGGATCAGACTTGAGACAGGAGGTCTCTTCGTTTAGAGACTCGATCGCAACCACGCTTCAAGCGGTAATCCTATTACTTGTTTGTGGTTTAGAAGAAATGATCCGAGAAGTGTTCTTGGACCATGTGGTTTCATCTCATGAAAATGTTTTAAATTCCGCTGCACAGAACAACTAGTGCGACTAGTCGTTCCTCGTCGTATTCGATACGACGCTCACGCTTACATGATGTGCTTGAGGATCTAACCATATCCTTCAAGTGGTATCAAAGCTGTAGGTCGAAGGTTTTGGATACGATCCATAAAACCGAAGGCGACTTGGGTTTGTTTATTTTGCGAAAGTTTTATCGCATTTCATTTTCGCATCTCTGTTTAGTGTAATTTTTCGGCCCTGTTTAAATTACTTAAACACGAAAATAACACTTGAATTTTGTTCCCCATTAAATAAGAAAACCATAGGATCTTAGTTTATGTAATTTAGATTCCGTTTGCTCGAGATATGGTTGTTTTAATGAACATGTATTCACTGTTATGGGAACTGCGAATCTTAACGTAATTAAGGAGTTAATTACTGTTTAGAAACACCTTTAAATGGGTGCAAATCACATAGGTTCTGTTGTAAATCAAATTACAAAACTTTGGAAACTTACTTTGCTTATTTGGATTTAAATTGATTGAGATATGCTAATTTTAGTAAGTACGGGTCACTGTTGAAATTACTTTCCTAATCAAGAACCATGTGATTGTCAATTAGTGAAATTAATTGTTAATTTCATGAAATAATTATGGAAAATATTTGAGAAATATTGGATGATGATTATTTCCTTAATTGACTTGGCCTCAACAATTGATTGATTAGATTTGATCTAGATCAAAATTGGAAACTTAATCAACAAACTCATTGCTTGAATAGGATTGGGAATTTGTCTAGCAAATTTCCATATAATCAAAAATGTTTTGATTATTACTATATGGTATAATTTTGGTTGAAGAACTGATGATCATCTCAAGTACAAAGTGATTGACTCGACATTCTTTTTTCCGAGGCGGATATGGTGTCTAGTCGGGGATCGCTGGGGTAGCGGGTTGCAACGTATGCGGTCTGTCCCACTCCCGCCGGTACTGGCCATGACAACGGGTAGGGAACGAATGATGCCTGAAAGATCATGATGTATTTTTCTAATTATTAAAATTCGAATTAATACGTGTTTTGAGATAATATCATATATTCAAGTAAAATAAAGTTTGTTGATTGGATTGGATTGAAAATTAATTTAATATGATTAAGTTAATTATATCCAATTAACAACACTCTGTTATGAGTAGAGTTGTTATTTCGCTTGGAAGAATTAATCGTAATGAATATGATTCATAATGATTAATTAGAATTTGAATATGATATAGAGGATCACATAAGTGACATCCATGGTCTCCTGTCAAGGCGATGGGTTCCGTCGCCAGATATTGTATGTAGGAAACGCATGTCCGAAGTGACATCTCCTGCATATGATCCATTTGGATCGGACACATCGCTTATCGAAAGAGTAAGGACGTATGCGTAGTGACCCCAATATCAGGTCCTCATATTATTGGGGCGATATTGGATTGCGCATAGCGAGTTGTATTCCTGTTGACGGTTGGTTCAATTAACGACGGGTCAACATCACCTTAGGGGTGGTTGGCCTGGGTGTTAAACACCGAGTTGGGAGATGCAAGTTGGACTTGCAAGGCGGAATGTGTTCCCGCTTCTTTTTATCCGAGTTACATGTTCTCATATTATTGGGATGTAACAAAGATAAGGAAGGAGATCCCAGATCTTGCTTGAGATATAATGGTAAGTATATCTCTTACATTGAAAGTGATTAAGGGAATGAACTTTTATTGTTGACATGGCAAGACAACTTTGATAAAAAATTCCTAAATCGAAGTAAATTATATATTTATATAAGTTTATGCAAATTTCTTATTTCAGATAATCCTTCATTAATCCCACTCAATGTTATACTCAATAATTATCAGTACAATATCATGGATTGGACCTACGATCTAGATAATGTACTTGCAATTGAACACAAAATGTATGTGGTTGCAATATGCAAGTTTCCCCATAATAATGAAGAGTGATAATTAAATAGACAATAGGACCAAAACCCTAGGGTTTGTATGTCTCTATAAGTCTTGATCTCATCGAATGTACTTTTTGAAGTGACATGACGATAATGATCTTAATTATCAAATAATCCTTATAAAATCTAAGAAGATGTTCTGGCATACATATGTGCTCTCGACATATAATCATGAATGACATGGTTCTCTACATTATGCATAATGGTGGCTCTATAGGAGATAATGTATTCAAATTGTTTGAGTACCTACCTGAACCTAAGTTTTAAGAGTTTAAATGGATGTAGATATGATGAGTGTCATCATTCTACTATCTATACTCTAGTCATTCATGAAGCTTCATAATATTCATAGAGTTGGACCCAAGTACCTACCTGAACCTAAGTTTTAAGAGTTTAAATGGTTTCTTTTAGATAAAGGGAGCGCAGTGGAAGCATGGGTTGGACCCAAGTACGAAGGAAAGTCAAAGAGTTGACTGCACTTCTGTGACTTTCATGTGACATCCAAAGAGTTGGATGAATGCCAATACTGCAATAAGTTGATGTGTTGATAGTATGACTATCAAATCTATCTAGAATGCTTAAGGAAGGAATCAGATAGTACATCTGAATAATCTACATATAATCATTGAAATTGACTTACTTATTTGATAAAATAAAGTCTAATAATTGTATCTCAACCTTCTAATGACACTTGCTGGTTGCATATGTATTAGAAGATTAGAAATTTGATCTTGAAGGTTTAATAGTCATCCACATGGATATTGATGCATTTGTTGCAAAAATCTCTATTGGATTGATAGGCATCATAATTTCAGTGGGAGAGCCCTTAGTCTTAGAGAATGTCTCTATGAAATGGATATTAGAATACACTCAGTTTATTTATGTTGGAAATAAGCATGAATTCTGGAATAGAGCTATCATAAAGAGTTATGATAGAAAATTAATGAATGGTTCATTAAGATTTCTAATACTGAAAATTAAATCTTTAAAGATCAATAGGAGGATAAAGATCATTTGACAATGATCTGACATCATGTTTTGGACATATGTGTATTGATGAGATCAATGGACAAGTAAGAGATGAAACTTTAGAATGTCTAAAAATTTCAAAACTTGCAAACTTATGAATATTATATTCAAAGTAAAATATCCAATACACCCTTTTTTAGGAAAGGTGTAAGATGTTAAGGTATTCAGGATCTCATACATATTGATGTATGTGAATCATCTATACCATAGTAAACATTATGGATATGTGATATCTATTGATGATTATATATGATATGAGATTTCTTCTCTTCACCTAAGAAACCTTTAAAAATATTCAAAGAATTCACAATTTTGGTTTAGAACAAAAGTTTGAAGTAAGATGAAATGAATTTGATCTAACCAAGGTAGCTTGTACTTATTAGATGAAGACAAGAAATACCTTATGGAGATGTGAATATCATTCCTATATCAATCCTCCTAATGAACCTTAACCTAATAGAGTTTTAGGGAGATACAATTGATCATGTGTGACATGATTTGATCAATGATTAATCTTAGCATAATTATCTCTTAGTTTCCAAGTATATATATATATATGTGGTAGAGACTACATTATATATATCCTTGATAAGGTTCCATGTGATTAAGCTGGAATCTGGCAGTGGAAGGTGCTACTTCATTAGGAAAATAAAGGATGGTATTGGAAACCTACTTTATGACCTTGAGATTCTTAAAGGATCTCTTCTCTGAGAATGTGATTCTTAGAGGATGACTCTCTTAAGAATCAAGATGAAAATGAAGTAAAGGAACTCATTTAATCTTGAGAAGATAATGTGTCTCCTGAGATCATAAACTAAATAGACAATTAAATATGAAACATTAATACCTCTTCAAATAAGTTTAAGGATGGATTCCATGTGTCAGTTGAATCTGACAATGATCTGACTTCATGTGATGAAGCTCCTGAGGATCATGACATGGAAAGATGGATGTTAGCAATAAAAGTCTAATGTAGACTTCATATACAAGTGTTGTATATGGACCCTCGAGGATCCACCTATACGGGTAAGACCCATTAAGGTGTAAATGGATATTCAAGAGAAAGAGGGAACCTGATGAGAAGGTAGACACCTTCAAAGCATGGTTCGTAGCCATGAGCTGCACACAATTTGACTTGCGATGAGACTTGCTCTCTAGTGACCTTGCTTTAACCCATCAGAATATTGTTAACCATATCTACACAACTTGACTGTGACATCTTCATGATGTGAGTCAAGATTGCAATTCTCTATGAATACCTCTCTGAGGATATTCATATGAAGTAGCCCCAGGGCTTCATAGTTGAGGAAAGGAAGGTGTGCTAGCTAAAGAACTCCATCTTTGGACTCAGATAAGCTTCTTGTAGTTGGAACATAAGATTAGATTAAATTATAAATGTTATGATTTCAGATAAAATCTTGATGAACCTTGTGAAGCTTAGTAGGAGTGCCATTGTGTTCATCGCGCTAAATGTAGATATTATCCTAATCATTTGGAATGATCTAAGTATGATAATAATAAGTGTTTTATAATCTGGTTATCACATACCTCGAGATATGATCTCAAGGATACCTCTTAGGTCTTAGTTCTGAAATCGTTCAGAAGCAAAGAAAAGAGGGTATTGGGACTGTCACATTAATAGTACACCTTGGACTTATTCCATTTTCTGGAAAATTCCAAGAAAGGCTTCCTTCCCTTAAGATATGGTAGTGACCTATCTAAAGGAATGGCACCTCAAAGAGTTGAGGAAGTGAATGCTAGAACTGCTTTCCCTAGTGCATCAGTTACAAGAAGCTGGGTGTATGATGTGCAAAAGAGCCAGATGTCTGCCATGCAGTGGGAGTAGTAAGCTGTTACTAATCCTACTATGGAACAAAACACTTGACTGCAATAATAACAATATCTTCAAAGATGATGAAACTTAGAGATAGTGATCTCAAAGTGTTATCTTCAAAAGTTTAAGACCTTGTAGATAGTGATATATAAGGGTCTTAATTGTAGATACCTTAGGAGATAGAGATCTCTAGGAATAAAGGTATTCTGATAAGGATTATGGACATACTGGTTACAATAATTATCTAGCTATAGTGTCAAGGACACTACAACAAAATTGAGTATTGGTTGCATGAGATGCAACATTTGCATTAGATGCGAGTACTGTTACAAGGAGATATGCAAGTGTCGTAAAAGGACTTGGCGTAGTCTCTTAAGAACAGAGTGACTGATCAGCTTACCTAGATATTTTCTAAATAGCCTATGATTATCACAAGAGTGTGGGTTTAAATGATTATCCCATTAATGGCTCTTTGGGCTAGTGGGAGATTGTTGGACATGCGAGCCCACGGCGAGCCATTATGCAATAAATGTTATTGCAAATATCATTCCCTAATCTGAAATGAAGAATACATAATTTGCATAATAGGTCCCTTAGTACAATTAAGGTTATGTACCATGGCCATATTAATGATCATACAACTGTTGATTCAATTATTGAATCTTAGAGGTTGGTGCTTGGATAAATATCTAATGAGTTAGATTGTGGACTTATCGAGTACCGTCAAATGATTGTTAAGAGATGATCTCCAGCCTGAGTTGGAGATTGCAATCCTTTCTCAGTTAGGCTGATATATGACCGACCTCTTGATGCAGGTCCTCTGCATAGGAATAGAGATTCTGAGGTATCAGATTAATTAAGTCAAAGAGTTGATTTAACGAGATCGAGATAACCAAGGTCGTATATCGTATGCTGTCATGATATAGGCACGCATGCTCTGACCAGAGACAGATGTGTTACTATATTTCTAATATGTACATTTGGCAGACCAATAGGTTGATGACCTAACCAAGGTCTATACACCGGCGCGCTGGTGTGCATATAAGGGCATATGAGTAATACGATCTCTCAAAGGGATCATACAGAATCACTACTAAATCGGAAGACATGAGCTCACTCATGAGATATTTTGAAGAATCAAATTCCGTACGCACGGTCGTCTCGCTTTGGAATCTTGACTGAATTTGTAGGTTTGATATATACTTTTGAAAAGTATATGATCAAGACCTAGGTATGATGTATGCTTTTGGAAAGTACATGATCGATACCAACTCCCAATGATCAAAATGAGAAACTTATTGATAAAACCCTGAAGTAGACAGTATAAAGTTGACCTAATACTTTAGGTTTATTCTGAGTCTTCCACTATGCAGGATGTATAGGTATTGACAATACCTGAGGGTGATGTGATCATAAACGATTGTATAACCATGACGCTTCCATTCCTATGGAGTGATGAAACGGGTCTGGATTTTAGTGACTCCTCTCAGTAGAGTAGTAATCTAATCTTGATCCAAATGTTGGACATTGATCTGAATGTGATTCAGATGCAATGAGAAGATTAGAATTGAGGTCTTGATTTAATCAAGCATCTATGGGAGGCCCGAGATTTGGAATGTTATCTCAATATCCAAGTCACTATACGTGGAACAATACAATCGCCATGTCCTTATCTCCAAGTATTCGCGGAGAAAGTAAATTATCCTTGAAAGAGTTCATGGATAATTCTATTGTTGATATATGTATTCGAGCATTGAGAAAATGGATAATTAAATGTGATTTAATTATCATGACTAATATGAATTTGATTCATATTATAAGGAGAGTTATCTTAGATAATTAAATGTGATCTGATTATTAAAGAAGTGAATAATGTGAATGTGATTCATATTATTTGGGCACATGAGAATAAGTTATCTAATATAATTGAATGTGATTTAATTATTTTGGATAAGAATAATGTGGATAGTAATATCCAATTATTCATAATATATTATAAATGTGATTTATAACGTATTAGAGAGAGAGCTAATTATAATTTATATTTGTTGATTAATTATTAATGTGTATTGGATACACATTGTCTACTTAAGTGAAAATGTAAATTATATTTTGTTTTGGGTTGTGATTGTGATTCACAAATTTCTAATGTCAAGACTGCAATATTTCCAAAATTAATTGTGAATAATTTTTGGTGAATAAATCCCAACAAAAGTTGTTGGAAATAAATAATGAGAGATTTCCATGAAGATATGCAATCTCATGTAATCTCATGAGATTACCTCTATATGGAAGGGAGTGGGCGGCACCCATGTCCTATTTGGAATGGGTGCCCGTCCACCTTGATTATACATGGGAGATGTAATCTCCATGTATATTCTCTCCTTATTTGTTGGTGTAATTTAGGATTGATTTATATTTAATTTTATCAAATATATTTTAATCCAAATTAAATCACAAGTTGTTGGTTTTTACCAACAACAATCTTGACCATTGTATTGACATAAATCAATCTCATCCATTGATTTTATATGTCCCATGGATTGAGATCCATGGATCCCAAAACCCTATAAATAGAGAGGCATACGATGCTCTCTCTTTACACATAGATGCTATTGTAGCACTTCTCTCTCTCTCTCATTCTCTTTACACGTCTACACTCTCTCCCTCTCATATGGTCGTCCACCATGGATGCCCTAGAGGGAATCTCCATCGCCACAGCGTCATCGTTATGCTGCCCGATCGTCTGCTCGTGGATCTCCGTCTCCTTCGGTGCGCCTCGCTCGTGAAGAAGACGTCGGATTTCATGTGTCGAGATCAGTAGATCCACCGCTTGGATCATCAACATGGATTGCGAGAAGCACGCGGTTCATCCCCATGCTCGCAAGTGTCTCCTCCATCGGATCAGACTTGAGACAGGAGGTCTCTTCATTTAGAGACTCGATCGAAACCATGCTTCAAGAGGTAATCCTATTACTTGTTTGTGGTTTAGATGAAATGATCCGAGAAGTGTTCTTGGATCATGTGGTTTCGTCTCATGAAAATTTTTAAAATTCTGCTGCACAGAACAACTAATGCGACTAGTCGTTCCTCGTTGTATTCGATATCACGCTCACGCTTCCGTGATGCGCTTGAGGATCTAACCATATCCTTCAACCTCAAGGACATGGACCTTTACAGACAACTAGTACTAAATTGATCAATCCCATTAAACTGAGTGTTCCTTCATCTAATCAGTTATATGGTGAGAAGAATAAGAGTATTGATTCATCGAGGCCTTCCCCTGAACACTTCAAGTTGTACCAATCTCCTCTTCCCCTTGATGCTTTAAGTTCTAGAAAACTGACAATAAAAGTCGCCTTCGACATGCCGGAAAAGGAATCTTCTGATGATTCCTCATTAGGTCGGGGTAAGGTGACGTATATGAGTGAGCTCAGTTAAGCTGCTCTGAAGCCCTATCTTAGCAAGCAGCCAAATATCCATCCTTGTTGGATGACTCCTACCCCTCACTACTATTCCTCCAGAGCTGACTCTCCTGATCTCATCAGATATACCAGAATAATATCTTATGACCAGATTGAGACTAGTGCTTCAGAGTATTTATCATCCAAGGATAAAGCACTTGACCACAAGACTGAACACATACTCAGAAAATAGCTTAAGAACATGAATACTTGGAGTGCCTCCACCTTCTAGTAGTATTCTTCTGAGAATAACTCCGACGATGGCTAGGAATCATCTTTTTCTTTTGCTTCATCTTCTTCCCATCAAGATACCATCCAGTATTATTCTTTTGAGGAAAAATCTGACAATGGTTGACAATCATTTGCTTCATCTTCTTCCTATCATTATGACCTCCCAATACATGCTCAAAAAAAAGATCTGCCAAAAACCTCCTTAATCATGGGTACCCTCCCCTCCAACCCCATTGATTCCCTTGTACCTCTTCTTCCTATACTTAGGACAAGGCCTATGTATAGGTAAGGATTGATGACGTTTGTATATACCACTCTCCTCATCCACTTCTGCCTTCAACTGCCCCATTTCCACCGGACATCCATACTTAGGATGACCAGAGCCTAAGTATAGGGGGACCCGATGCCCACTGTATATACACTTCTCACTCAATTCTCGCTTCCTCGCCATCCTCATTTTTTGCCCTTCTTCTATACTTATACTATCCACAACCTAAGTATAGGGGAGCGGGTCACCTATATTTTTCTTTTTCTTTTTCATTCTCTTATGCTTAGCCCGAGCTATGTCTTCTCTACGCTTCTTGTGCTCTAAGGACATGGCACTCTCTAAGTATAAGGGAGGTGTGTATATACTCTGTATATATTTTACTCAATGATCATACTTTCGTGTAAGTATATATTTTATTTGCGGGGTGGGTAAATAACTGTTAAAAAAGGAGAAAAAACTAACATTGTGTTTTGTGCAATTACCACTGTGTGTAATAAAAGTTTTGAAAAATGACTTCTAAATCTTTTTTGCAAAAAAAATCTCTTACATTAAAAAACATTAAAAATCTTATAAAAGAGATTTCTGCATTTCATAAAAATGTCATAAAAAAATTCTGCATTTGTGAAAAGCCCATGTGTTCTGAACCAAGTTATGAGTAGAAACTGAGAGTGGTCTTGACTTGACATTAATCTACCTAATTTTCAGAGGAACTTCACTAAGAAATAGGATTTTAAAATCTTCAAATCTTTGACGTAATTCTTTCAGTTCCACATTACATTGTGTAGAATTTGAGACTTAGTGTCAAACATGGTCGCCTCATTCAAGGTGCATCTCTTGAATAGGGAATTAATCTGTACTCATGCATTGTACACTTAGCTCAACTCAGACAAGGTGTTCGAAGACTGTGTGAGTCTCTTTTCTGGTAGCATGGACATCTAATGATCAGAGTACGGTTTGAAATAAAGCTTCAGATAAGGGATGGACAACTGGGCACATTTATTTCTAAGTCCCCAAAACTCATGCGGAAAGAAAGATTCTATATCCGTAGGGGCACAATAAGATCCATGCAATGCTATAAAAAATCCAAACAAAAAGAAGCCAAGTACAAAATAAATATTTGACCAAAAAGGTCCTAGTTTCAAAACAACCTGCAGATCTTGGTGGAAACCTAGATAAACTGGTCAGCTTCACAAGGAGAGGTGACTACATTGTTCATCCTCCAGTTCTTTTCCCCTTCTTTTAAAAATTTCTCCCACTTTCAATTGTGAACATACGACAAACCTTAGAACATCAGAACTTATAAGGAATTACCTGACTGCTCGAGGACGAGTTATTAGTGGAGAGACTCCTACATTCTTGATGGGAAGAGATAAAGCCTTTTCCCACACATGAGACAGTTGTTCAATGTTCATAGAGGAATGCTTTGGGAAGAGGATAAATTTAAGATGAATTCAGAGCCAAAATTGTTACAATGATGTATAGAATGTGGAGGTTGTTGGTTTTAAAATCCTAATTCACACAGATGTTCCACCAAACTAATAATCTAAAGGTCGTGTCTAGCTCCATTTTCACCTTTTGCTCATGGTCTTGGTATGTAACCCAATCTCATTTCACCTCATTCATTTTTTAACTTCTCAGGGACGAGCATCGTTCAAGTATAGGGGGTTGATCAATCTGTGATTCATAATTCTAAAAGATATTAACCCAGTTCCCCAAAACTCATCTGCATTTTATCGATTATATTGCATAACTATCATTCATGCATATGAAGATAAAAATTGCATTCTATTATTAGTAATTGCATAAAATAAGAATCCAAAAATCCCAGTCCAATTGACTAGTAAAATAAGCTAACTTCCTCGACTTTTAATTAATCATGCTAACTCCAAATCACCTAAAACCACCTTCATTATGTACATATTACTAATAAGAATAGATAAAAATACAAAAAATCACTAACAAAAATAAGTTGTCCATAAAGTCAAACCCTAATTTCAGATCCGTTGGACTAAAACGGTGACATCTTCCTCATATAGTGTTCAATTTAATCCCACTCACTTTTGAACTAATGTACATTAAACTACCTTCAAAACAAGACCAAGTTCGATGTGAAAGTTGAGTTTTGAGCTTCATTTGTACATTGTACATTTTACAGGATTTTGACCTATTATTTTATGTATATATTTAACTCTTTTATTTTATTCCTTTTTCATTTATTTTCATTGACTAAAGTTCTATTAAAATTCTTAAAAATCTAAATCCAAAATAAAAAGAAAATCAAAGAAATTAACTAAGTTTGAGTGTTCACTAATATTCTATAAAAATATCATCTTAATTGTACTTTATTTTATTTTGTTAATTATTAAAAAATCCGAACAAAATAGAGTAACGCGTAACCATTTTTTTGATTTCACATATTTTTCTCGATTTTTTATCTTATTTAAAAGTGATAAAAAAATTACAAAACCCAAAAAATCAGGTATTTTATACACGAAGAGTAACAACAAAAATATCACATTGTGCAAATGACCAATTTTAGTTTTGGTCTCTTCATGAAGGTTGTAGATCTCATCAAGATGAACAACATTTGTGATAAATGTTTTTAATCCGATGTCATTTGCTATTTCTTTTCAATTTTTCTTTTCTTTTATGTTTTAATTTTTCTGAAACCGACATGTGGATGCTCCTAGAGCCGCCATATGTCACCCATTTTCAGCTTTGAAATTTTAATTTTTCATCTAAAAATGAATTAAAAAACATTATTAATTTATTACCATGTGGCACGTTCTGGATTTGATGACCCTAGATCTCATCTTCTCCCTCTCATCTCAACCGCCCTTTCCTTTTTTGGCTCCCCTGACCATCACCGCCACCTTTCTTTTCCGGCCTCCATCGCCATATCCAAGATCAACAGCCCTTCCAATCGACCCTCATCGAATCAATCACCACTCTCGTCTATGATTCATCATGATTGAGCCCCCTCTCATCACCTATTAAAACCCCCTACCACCGATGGAGTCTTTTACCTGTCGATCCATAGCTGAGAAAAGGGGTCGACGATGATAGTGTCACTTCCAACAGCGGGAAAGATCCAAGACCCCATACCCTTGCCTTGTCGCAACGTGCAGCAACCGCGCTAGCATTGCTCTAGTTCAATTCTGTCAAACCTGCTCTGACTGCATCCTCGGTCGTGGATGAAGGATATGGAAGAATCCTTAATTGCATCATATACGATCAAGAGTGACTAGACGCACTAGTTGCTCGGTGTGGTGGAATTTAAAAAATTTCAATGATGAAACCACATGATCCAAGAACCCTTCTTGGATCGTTTCATCTAACCACATAATAGATATAGGAATACCTCTTGTAGCGTGGTTGTGATCGAGCCTCTAAGAGAAGAGACCTACTTGTCTCAAGTCCAATCCATAAGAGGAGATGCTTGCGTGCGCGGGGATGAGTCGCGTGCTTCTCGCAATCCAAGTCGATGTTCCAAGCAATGGATCTCTTGATCTCGTCTCACGAGATCGACCACCTTCTTCACGAGCGATATGCACCAAAGAGGACAGAGACCCAAGAGTCATCTAAATGGTGGCATAATGGCGGAGCGACGATGAAGGCAACCTTCTCTCTATGAGAAGAGTAGACAACCACCGAAGGAAAGAGTGGAGAGTTGTTGAAGACGATTTTTCACGGGTCTAAAGTAATCCACAAAAGGCAGGATCACAATGTCGCTGAGGCGACCCGCGAGAAATCCCAATTTAAACAACAATTAACCCACAACAATCAAATAAGGCAATGAAAGTGAATGTGGAGTTAAAATTTATTATAACTCTACAAAGGACGTGTATAGTGTGCAAGCAGTGTAGAGGTCGAACACATGGAGGGGCAAAATGCTCAAAATGTGAATGTGAAAATTTGTCTATTTTATGTTATTATTGTGGGTTTTTAATTTTATATTTTTTATTTATTTTTGATTTGATATTTTTATATTTTGATTTTTCATTTCTGATTTTATATTTTCTTTTTCTATTTTATATTTTTATATTTTCTTTTCCTTTAAAAGATAAAATAAAATATTTATACAATATAAGAAAAACAAAGATAAGATATTTATCAAAAGGGATAAAAATAAGGAAAATTTAGGAAATAAATTATTTTTGGGCTTTTTATAATTTTATAATGTTTTTGTGATTTTTATGGATTTTTCCTAAATTATTTGCTATTTTTAAAGGTAAAAATACTAGAAAATAATGAACTAGGTTGCTCGTTGAAATTAAAATGAGGAAAAATATCAAATAGTGTCCAAAATTCCTAAAATTAATTTTAATTGAAAGATAATAAATTATGGAAAATACATGAATTGAGATCGCATATTTAGGGTTTTAGTAGAATATTTAAGATTTTTAGGAAGATTTTTGGGGTTTTATAATATTTAAGAGTTTTCTTTTGTATTTTTAGTGATTTTTGGTCTGAATGTTAATAACACTAAAATACACAAAATTGATTTTTTTTAGAATTTTTTAAGGAGTTTTAAGATTTTTTTGGAATTTTCTAATGCAAACTGTGCTGAAAATGCAAGTTTTTGACTTTTTATAAATAATAAAATGCAATAAAAATGTGAAATAAAAATATGTCGTGAACCTACAATGCAACATGATCCTATGGTAAATTTTGTGGATTTTTTTAGTGATTTATAGATGCATGCAATAAATAACGGAAGCATAAAGAAAATACACACAAGCAGGGGCATTAATGTAATTATAAAAAAGTACGAGGGCCTGCATGTAAAATTCCACAAAAATATAACTGAATAAATAACTTCCGGGACTAAATGTAAATACCCCAAAACGGTGAGGGTTCCCCTGCAAAAATGCCAAGGCACGCGTGA
The DNA here is from genome assembly GCA_037367405.1 of Ottelia alismoides. Lineage (NCBI taxonomy): Eukaryota > Viridiplantae > Streptophyta > Magnoliopsida > Alismatales > Hydrocharitaceae > Ottelia > Ottelia alismoides. Next base: position 203,646 of record JAZKJV010004323.1, on the reverse strand, counting down.
CTTGCACCCGCCGGGCGGGGGCCCACTTGCAAATACCCAAAATCCGGGGTTGGAATGCAGTTTACACAAAATAAATAAAACACAGATGAAAGCTTGAGTCTTAAACTTTAAATACAAAAGTAAGTGGGGCTGGAAATGCAAAATACCCTGCTATCACACGCATCCAACGACGCTCCTCATTCACTTGGGCACATGTCAGCACTGGAGGAGGTGATGACGGTTCGAACTAGCGGCCATGATTAGATCTCCAACCGAAGATCGACGGCAGTGGGCGAGGTTGATTCAACGATCCTTGAAGCGCGAGAAGAACAGTTGCAAAATCAACGGTTCTGGGTGATGATGGGAGAACACGTGAAGAACTGGCCACCTGTGAGATTGGTTTTGATGATTCGAGTGCCTCAGACAACCAAAAGCTTCTCCGATGGTCCTTGCAGCCTCTTGGAAGCTTCCTCGAGCGAATGACGGCTTCAAAATGGCGGGAAGATTGCCCGAGCACCGCCGTGATGTCAACAAAGGAGAGTGGCTCCAGGCGGCTAGGGCTTCAGCAAAAACGACCCCAGATGGGGGCTCTTCGGCACCTGGGACCTGCAAATAAAGCGCAAGATGACCTTAGGCGGCTCCCAAGGCCAGCTTAGGTGCGTTGGGAGATGTACGGTGTGAATAGGAGCTCGTCGGAGCAAGCTCCGGTGAGGTGGTGGCGGAGGTGAACGATAGCACGAGAATCGAAACTGAAGGTGGGATTAGAATCCTACTGGTAAGGGCATTGAAGAAATGCAAGAAAATGAAGTAAAAATGCGACCTCAATGGCAGGGAATGCCAGAGATACTGGACCTCACGGTCAAGGCCGGATATGGGTTTGGAGACCACTTAACGACCGCCAAATCACGCCGCGAGGGAGCTAGAGGATCTCCTGTCACGAGCTCCGGTCCAGAGCTTACCCAAGGGGATGAAGAAAGCGGTCAAAAAGGGTTCAAAGGAAGAAGGAAGGTTTGGGGGGTTTTTGAAAAGGATGGTCAGGGTGCTCCAGAGATCGAGGCATGGAGGTCGCATCGATGATCCACGCCCCAATATGAAGCATGGGTGTGTATCATTGATAAGCGAGGATGAAAAGTCGTGAAGAAACTAAGATGAGATGGTGAAAGAGTTGGCCTCGAAAAATCCAAGAAGATGGGACAAAAGCCAATTCAGACACTGCTACATGAGTGGGTCAGAGAGTTGACCCGCCGGTCAACTCTCCAGAACCCCTGGTTGGTCCACGTGGACCAACCTTGAAAAATCCTGAAAAAAACTCTTTGTCAAATCAATTTAAATTAGTAGATGATTTTATTATTTTTTGGTTACTTAATAAAAAATATTTACTAATTTATGAATTATTTTATTAAGATTTTTATTTATTTTTTCAAGATTAATAATTACAAGTTACCATTTATGACCTCTATAGGTATATGTATCTATATATTTTAATATTTAATTTTTTATTTAGTGAATTTAATTTATTTTTTTGTTTATTATTTTATAAATTTATAAAATATTTTTATACACTTAAATATTTTTTTATTTTTCTGAAGTGTTTTGTACACTTCATAAAATATAAGTGATAATTATACAGGTATACTTATAGGTCTTATACCTATGTATTATATATAGGTATTTTATTTTGTTTTTTCTTCGTGTTTTTATTCTGATTTTAATGTACAACTTTATTATAAATAATACTTACAAAATTATAAAAAAAGTAAAATTATAAAAATAATGAATAAATAAAAAAATGAATATTTTCATATGTACAAGTTTACAATAGGGGTCCAAAACTCAACTTTCAAACCGTAGCTCCGCAAAATACGAAATCACAGCCATTAAATAGATTTTTTAAAATTATATACAACTAAAGATGAATTTGATGCCTTTCGACTTTTATTTGAGAGATACAGGTCTGGGAAGTTGGGATTCTAGAATTTTATTCAGATCAAAACTTTTTATCTGCACATTATTTTTGAGTGAAGTAAATTTTTTATTTTTATTTATTTAATTATCTACAACTTTCATGTACAAAGTTTCTTTATTTGAATTATAAAACATGGAACCAAAAATAGGTCCCAAAATGAATAATGAATGAATTAAAAACAAAGGTATTTTTATTTATTTTGGCCCTTATCTCCCCCTACTTTATTCCTTGTCGACCTAGTCATCAAGATGCCTAGGTCTCGGGGTTTCGGGTCATAAAATATTTGCAATATTTTATTATTTTTCTTTTCTTTTATTTATTCTATAATTTCAGCTTTAAAAAACTGCATTTTGTACAATATTTACACAATGATGCATGAATGGTTAAATGCCTAAATTAAGCCTATTTACATGCATTTACTAGGGTTTTTAAGGCGAAAATGATAGAATAAAGATGATGAAACATAGATTCATCAAAAGTTGGCATGAGAATGAGAGAGAGAGTTGTTATAATCGTTTATCTCGAAGAGCAAGGGGCGCCTCTTCTTATATAGGGTTTTGAGAGTCCATGCATCCCAATCCATAGACATCACACACTCAATGGGTGAGATTGATTTGTGTTTCTTTCAATGGCCATGATGTTGTTGTAAAAAACACAACAACAAATGATTTTATTTAAATTAATTTATATTAATAAATCAATATAATTAATTTCAAAATTGAATCATTTGACTAGTCTTGAGATAATGAGGAGACTAACCTCATCCTCTAAAAAAGGGGGGGGGACGACCACCCTTCTCCTAATGGAGATTCGTGGCCATCCACCCTCAAGGGGTCGAATAAGTCCATCTCCTCAATTTCTCATGAGATCTCCTTATCTCATGATATCTCCAAGATTTACAAAAACTCCTGTTGTAAAAAATTTCACAAAAAATATTACATAATTATCTTGTGAATATTGCAATCATGCCACTGAAAAAATGTAAATCACAATCACAAACCAAAACAAAATGTAAATTATATTTTTTTAATGACCATTTAATGAGAATCCATTTCACATCAATAATTAATCAACAAATATAAATCCTAATAATCTCTCTCTTATAAATTATAAATCACATTTATAATATACATGAATAATTAGATAAGGCTATCCACATTATTCATATTCATAGTAATAAAATCACCTTTAATTATATTGAATAATCATTCTCATGTATTCGATTGATATGAATCAAATCCACATCATTTATGATAATTAAATCACATTTAATTATCTATTTCCCAATGCCTAGATATAATTCAATAATGGAATTATTCTTGAACTCATTCATGATTAATGCACTTTCTCCGCAGATACGTGGAGATAAGGACAAGATGATTGTATTGTTCCATGTATAGTGAATTGGATATTGAGATTACATCTCAAATATAGATCCCATGGACCTCTCATAGATGCTTGATTTAATCAAGGCCACAAATATAATCTTCTCAATGCATCTAAATCTCATTCAGATCAATGTCCAACACTTGGACCAAGACCAGATTATTTCTCTATTGAGAGGAGTCACTAATATCCAGACATGTTTCATCACTCCCTCAGAATGGAAGCGTCATGGTTATACAATCGTTTATGATCACATCACCATCAGATATTGCTAATACATGTACATCTTGCATATCGGAAGATCTATGATAAACCTGAAGATATAGATCAATTTTACACTGTCATCTTTTGGGTTTCATCATCAAGTTTCTCATTCTTGGTCATTCGGATTTGGTATCGATCATATGCTTTCTAAAAGCATATATCATACCTTCAAATTCTTATCATGTATCCAAAGCATGATCACCATGCATGGAATTTGATCGGTCTTAATACCTCATGAGTGAGATCATGTCTTCCGGTTCACATGTGAACCTTTATGATCCCTTTGAGAGATCATATTACTCATATGCCCTTCAAGCACACCAGCATGCCAGTGTATAGACCTTGGTTAGGTAATTAACCTATTGGTCTGCCAAATGTACATACTCAGACTTATAGTAACACATATGTCTCTATTCAAAGGATGTGTGCCTATATCGTGACAGTATACGAAATAAGACTTTAGTTATCTTGATCTCGTTAAGTCAACTCTTTGACCTAACTAATCTGACACATCTGAATCTCTATTCCAATGCAAAGGACCTACATCAAGAGGTCGACCAGACATCAGCCTAAATGAGAAAAGGATTGCCATCTCCTACTCAGGCTGGAGATCATCTCTTAACAATCATTTGACGGTGCTTGATGAGTCCTCAATCTAACTCCTAAGATATTCATCCAAGCACCATCCACTATGATTAAATTATTTAATCAACAGTTGTATGATCATTAAGATGGCCATGGTGCGTACCCCTAATTGTAGAGAGGGACCTTATAATGCATTCATTCAATTTATCTCAGAAAGAGAGCGAAAAGAATCAATAATTTTTATTGATAAATGAAACATTGCAATAACATTTATTGTAAGAATGGTTTACCCCAGGCTCACATGGCTAACAATCTCCCACTATCCCTTAGAACCATTCAGGTACAATGCCTAAACCCGTAGTCATTAATTGTTGGTTGAAAATCTTCTATATCTTAGGTTTGGTAAGAGGATCAGCAATGTTGAAGGCAGAGGCCACCCTAGTGATGATGATGTTACCACGCTTTTGAATCTCCCGCATGATGTGGTATTTCCTTTCCACGTGCTTGCTCTTTTGATGACATTTGGGTTCCTTCGCTTGAGTAATGGCTTCCATGTTATCGCAGAGTAACGGGATGTGAGTATCAGAGGAAACTATGCCAAGTTCCTAGATGAATTGGCGCAACCACACTGCCTCCTTTGTAGCATCTGATGCGACAATGTATTTAGCTTCTATTGTTGAATCTATTGCAGTGCCCTGCTTCTTGCTTCTCCAGCTTATAGCACCAATGTTCAATACGAACACAAACACTGATGTTGACTTTTGATCATTAATATCTGTCTAGAAGTCTAAATCTGTGTATCCCAAGACTTCGAGATCACCATCTCATAGACCAAGATGTAATCTTTCATTTGTCTTAGATACTTGAAAATGTTCTTCACTACAATCTAGTGTTGTTCTCCATTACAGGACTTGTAACGACTTACCACTCCCACTGCATGGAAGATATCTGGTCTACTACCCATCATGGCATACATTAAGCTTCCTACAGCTGATGCATAGGGGCATCCATCCATGGCCTTCTTTTTTCTCAACACTTTGAGGAGCCATTGCTTTAGATAGGTGTATACCATGTCTTAAGGGGAGGAAACCTTTCTTGGAACTATCCATATGAAAATGTTCAAGAATCTTCTTAATGTTCCTTGTTTGTAGTAATCCCAACATCCTCTTTTCTTGAATTCTGAACAGCTTCAGATCCAAGAAGTAAGATGCTTCTCCAAGATCTTTCCTCTCGAAGGTATGAGATAGCCAAATCTTAACACTAGTCATCATCCATGTATCATTCCCAATGATAAGGATGTTATCTACTTAAAGCATGATGAACGAAATGACACTCCCACTAAGCCTCTTGTACACACAAGGTTCATCAGGATTCTGCACAAAATCATAACTCTTTATGGTTTCGTCAAATCTGATGTTCCAACTAATAGAATCTTGTTTGAGCCCATATATTGATTTTTTCAGTTTGCATATTTTACCTTCCTCGGTTATGAAGCCCTAGAGCTGATCCATATAGATATCCTCCTCAAGGTATCCATTGAGGAAAGATGTCTTGACGTCCATCTGCCAGATCTCGTAATCAAGCGATGCATCTATAGCTAGCAGTATATTTATGGACTTAAGCATAGCCACAGGAGAGAACGTCTCATCGTAGTCGATGCCTTCTCTCTGTGTGTAGCCTTTGGCCATGAGTCGTGCCTTGAAAGTCTCTACATTCCCATCAAGTGCCTTTTTTCTCTTGAAGATCCATTTACACCCAATGGGCTTTACCCCTCCATGTGGATCCTCTAGGGTCCACACACCATTCTTATGCATGGAAACAATCTCTGACTTTATTGATAACATCCATCTATCCATATCATGATCCGTGAGTGCTTCATCAAAGAAGTAGGATCATTGTCAGTCTCACCTGACACATGGAATCCATACCTTTCAGAGATATGGATGTTTCATCTTTGTTTATCTCTTTAGTTTCTGGTTCTGGAAGCTCAGAATCAACAAGGGATTCAACGAGTTCCTCTACTTCGTTTTTGTCTTGAACATTAAGGAAGTCATCCTCCATAAATCTTACATCTCTAGAGAGTCAAAAAGCTTCTAGGTCTCAAGGTTATAAAGCTGATATCCAATACCTTATTTAACATACCCAATGAAGTAGCACTCTCGAGTGCGAGTTTCTAGCTTACTTTCATCCATGTTCTTCACATGGACCAAGCAACCTCAAACCCTCAAGTGTTTAACACTGGGTTTGGTTCCATACTAAAGCTCATGAGAAGTCCTAGGTACATACTTGCTAGGGATCTTGTTTAGGATATATATTGCAGTCTCTACTGCATATCCCCAGAAACTGTGGTAAATGTTCTTTACTCATCATTGAACAAACCATATCCATAATGGCCATGTTGTGTCTTTCATCACCACCATTAAGATGAGGGGGTTACGAGAGGAGTGAGATTGAATACAATTCCATTATATTTAAAGAGGTACTCAACACCCTGGTCAGATGGAATCTGTTTAGTGTTCCTATCCGTTTAGTTCTCAACCAAAGCCATGAAATCTTTGAACCTTTCAAAGGTTTCAGATTTATGATGTAAGAGGAAGATAAACCCATATAGCGAATGATCATCATTAAACTTCAAGTAATATCGATATCCATTTTGGGTCGCTATACTGAAGGGACCACATACATCGGTATGTATTAGGTCAAGAATACCTTCGCATCATGTAACCTTTTTAATAAAAGGCATCCTAGCCATTTTACCTCAGATATAATGTGTACATGTAGGCAAAGATTAAACCTGTAGAAAATCTAAGGGTCCATCCTTTATCAATCTATTGATCATATGAACAGATAAATGACTAAGCCTTTAATGCCAAATCATGTTTGAATGATTTCCATTCTCCCTGTATCTTATAGGGTTTTTCAAAGTTGTAGTAACATTCATGACATGTTCACCAATGCACAATTCATAGAGTCCACCACACGTCAAAACACCATCCACAATATGTTTATCATAATGACTTATGACTAGTTTATTACAGAAAAGGAATGAATATCCACTCCTAACAAGCTTAGATACATATATTAAATTCCTTCTGACTTTAGGTACATAAAGACACTCTTTAAATACTAGGACTCTTCCACTAGATAATGATAGTCAGCAGGTCCCGATGGCGACTGCTGCAACACTTGCATCAGTCCCATCTAGATAACTATTCCCCTTTATCAAGACTCTTAGTACCCTGAAACAAATTCAAAAAATTGCATACATGAACAGAAGCACACGAAAATATAACCCAACTTCCTTCTCGTCCAGCCAGAAAACTAGTTTCAATGATGAAAGTAGATTTCATACATGATGGGGCTTTACTTTTGTCGACCGATTTCAAGTAATCAGGATAATTACACTTCTAGTGCCCCGGCTTCGTGCAGTGATGAAAAACATTGGTTTTCTTCGATGCTATCAGAGTGGATGCATTGGTAGATGAGCCAACTCCTTGACTCTTCTTTCTCTTCTGGGCCAGACCCTTCTGATAACCTTGCTTCTGACCGTGTTGTTCTTTGACTTATGCAACATTGTACTACTAAAGGGGCCACCCTTCTTCATTACGTCTTCAAAAGACTTTAATGCAATCAATAGCCCATCGTTATTAAAATCAAGTTTTCTCATGTGGAACATGACCACAAAGTTGTTGAAAGACTTAGGGAGTGACAACAGAAAGAAATCTGCCTGCATGTTAGAATACATGAAGGCTCCCAGGGTTTCCAATTCAAAGAGGTACCCAAACATTTTGAGCACATGTTCTCTGACAGAGGTCCCCTTTTGCATCATGCAACAAATAAGTTCTTTCATAATATTATAAAGTAGTGTGTGGTTTACATCACCGACGATTTCTTTCAGATTCAACATGATCTCTTGGTATGTGTTCATTTCCACATGCTGCTTCTGATGCTCGTTGGACAAAGAACCCATAATGTAAGACCTTGCCAAATTATGGTCTTCATCATATTTTTCACTAAAATTGATTTCTTTTGGAGTCTTAGGGTTTGTGTACTTGTCCTTTGACAGCACATAAGAGATGCGTTCAGTGGATAGGACAAGATCCAAATATCGGATCCAATCTGCATAATTTGGTTCGGTCAACTGATTAACCTCCAAGAGCTTGCTAAGTGGGTTCATGGACTTCATTTCATGAAATTAATATTACACTATATTTGAATATATAAATAACAATATATTCATTTACATTTCTTTGATTAAGAAATTTTTAATCAAATTAGTCTTGCCTTTTCAACTTTGAAAGTTTATTCCCTTAATTACTTCTAAAATAATAGATATACTTACCTCTACATCTCTAGCAAGATCTGGGATCTCCTGTGTATCTTTGTCACATCCCAATAATATGAGAACTTGCAACTCGAATAAAAGGAGGTAGGAACACATTCTGCTTTGCAAGTACAACTTGCATTTCCCAATTCAATCTTTAACACTTGAGCCCACCACCCCTAAGATGATATTGACCCATTGTTAAGTGAACCAATCATCAACATGATTACAACATGCTTTGTGCAATCCAATATGGTCCCAATAATATGAGGACTCCATATTGGGGATACTTCGCATACATCCTTACTCTTTCGAGAAGCAAAGAGCCCGATCCAAATGCCTGGTATGCAAGAGATGTCACTTTGGACAAGCATCTCCTACATACAATCTTTGGGGATGGAACCCTTTGCCTTAACGGGAGACCATGGTTGTCACTTATGCCATCCTCCACCTCATATACAAATTTTAATTAATTATTATGAATCGCATTCATATAATTAATTCTTCCAAGGGAAATACACATCTATTCATAATAGAGTATTTAAAAATTGGATATAATCAATTTAATCATATTAAATCAATTTTCAATCCAATTCATTCAACCAACAAACTTGATTGTTACTTGAAAGGATGGTATTATCTCAAAAATACATATTATTTCAAATTTAAATAATTAGAAAAATACATCATGATTTCTAAAGCATTATCCCTTCCCCACCTGTTGTAATGTCCAATACCGACAGGAGTGGGACAAACCGCACACAGTGCAACCTGCTACCTCAATGCTCCCCGACTAGACACCGTACCCGCCTTGGGAAAAGATAATGCCAAATATATCACTTTGTACTTGAGATGATAATTGGGTTTTCGACCGATGTTATACCATATAGTAATAATCAAAACCATTTCGATAATAAGGAAATTTGCTAAACAAATTCCCAAACCTATTCAAGCAACATGTTTGTTGGAAAGTGTATGATGTAACAAATTTGTGATCTAGATCATATCTAATCAATTATTGGTTAAGGCAATGTCATTGATGGGAACAATTATAATCAAATATTTCTAAAATATTTATTAATAATTATTCCGAGAAATTAACCATTAATTTCACTAATTTATAAATGACAATCACATGGTTCTTGATTAGGATTGCAATTTCCAGCACTGACCATCACTTATTAAAATTAGCATATCTCATTCATTTTCATTCCAAATCATGTAAAATTAGTTTCGAAAGTTTGATAATTTGATTTAAAACAAAACCCAGGTGACTAGAATGTATTTATAGGCATTTTAAAACAGTAACTAACTAAATTACTTCATGATTTGCCATCCCCGATATAGTGGTTATATGTTCATTAAAACGATCATAACTAGAGTTATCAGATACCAAATCATACAAACTCAAATCCCAAGGTTTCCTTAATTAACGGGGAACATTATCAAGTGATAATTTCATGTTTATAGAGTTTAAACATAGCCGAAAATAATCACAATATAGGGCTGCGAAAATTGAAATGCGATAAAATTTCAAGAATCCCTAATGAGCCCAACTCTTCCTAGGTTCATGGATCATATCCAATCCCTAATGATACCATTTGAAGGATATGGAAGAATCTTTAAGAGCACCACAGAAGTGTGATGATCGCATCATATACAATCAAGAGCAACTAGTCGCACTAGTTGCTCGGTGTACGGGAGTTTAAAAATTTTTCTATGATGAAATGATAGGATCCAAGAACACTTCTTGTATCGTTTCATCTAACCAATAATAAATATAGGAATACATTTGTATCTTGGCTGTGATCGAGCCTCTAAGAGATGAGACCTCATGTCTCAAATCCGATATGTCAGAGGAGACACTTGCGAGCACTGGGATGAGTCACGTGCTTCTCGCAATCCAAGTCGAGGATCCAAGCAATGGATCTCTCGATATCGTCTCACGAGATCAAACACCTTCTTCACGAGAGAGATGCATCAAAGAAGACGGAGACCCAAGAGTCATCGAAGAGGCGACACAATAAAGGAGCGACGATGAAGGCGACCTTCTCTCTATGAGAAGAGTGGACATCCACTCAAGGAGGGAGAGGAGAGTTGGCGTGAGAATGAGAGAGAGAGAGAGAGACGTCGTAATCATGTAACTCAAAGAGCAAGGGGTGCATCTTCTTATATGGGTCTTGGGATTCCATGGATCCCTATCCATGGACATCACACAATCAATGGGTGAGATTGATTTGTTTTTCTTTCAATGGCCATGATGTTGTTGTAATAAACACAACAACAAATGATTTGATTTAAATTAATTTATATTGATAAATCAATATAAGTAATTTCAAAATTGAATCATTTAACTAGTCTTGAGATAATGAGGAGACTAACCTCATTCCCTGAAAAGGAGGAGACGACCATCCTTCTCTTAATGGATATACGTGGCCGTCCACCATCATGGGGTGGAATGAGTCCATCTCTTCAATTTCTCACGAGATCAAATTATCTCATGATATCTCTAAGATTTACAACAACTCTTGTTGTAAATAAGTTCACAAAAAATAATTCATATTATCTTGTTAATATTGCAATCATGCCATTAAAAAATGTGAATCACATTCACAGCCCTAAACAAAATGTTAATTATATTTTTTAATTAACCAACCAATGTGAATCCAATTCACATCAATAATTAATCAACAAAAATAAAGCATAATAGTCTCTATCTAATATATTATAAATCAAATTTAAAATATACATGAATAACTGAATAGTGATATGCACATTTTCTCATATCCATAATAATTAAGTCACATTTAATTATTTTGGATAATCATTCTCATGTATTCAAATGATATTGATAAAATTAGAATCATAATTGATAATTAAATCACATTTAATTATCTATTTCTCGATGCTTATATATAATTCAATAATGGAATTATTCTTGAACTCTTTTAAGAATAATGTGCTTTCTCCACAGATACCTGGAGATAAGGACAAGGCGATTGTATTGTTCCACATATAGTGACTTGGATATTGAGATTACTTCTCAAATACAGAACTCATGGACCTCTCATAGATGCATGATTCAATCAAGAATGCAAATCTGATATTCTCATTGCATTAGAATATCATTCAGATCAATGTCCAACACTTGGACCAAGATCAAATAACTTCTCTTTTGAAAGGAGTCACAAAAATCCAGACTTGTTTCATCACTCCCTTGGAATGGAAGCATCGTGGTTACACAATCATTTATGATCACTTCACCCTCAGGTATTCCTAATACCTGTACATCCTGCATACTGGAAGACCTTTGATAAACCCGAAGATATAGATCAAATTTACACTCTCATCTTTAGGGTTTCATCATCAAGTTTCTCATTCTTGATCATTGGAATTTGGTATTGATTATATGCTTTCCAAAAGCATATATCACATCTTCAAATACTTGTCATGCTTCCAAAGTGTGACGACCATGCATGGAATTTGATTGGTCCCAATACCTCATGAGTGAGCTCATGTCTTCCAGTTCACAAGTGAACATGTATGATCCCTTTGCATATTACTCATATGCCCTTGCATGCACACCAGCGTGTCAGTGTATATACCTTGGTTAGGTCATCAACCTATTGGTTTGACAAATGTACATACTCAGACTTATTGTAACACATATGTCTCCCATCAGAGGATGCATGCCTATATCATGACAGTATACAAAATAGGATTTTAGTTATCTCGATCTCGTTAAGTAAACTCTTTGACCAAACTAATCTGAAACCTCTGAATCTCTATTCCCGTGCAAAGGACCTGCATCAAGGGGTCGGCCATATATCAACCTAAATGAGAAAAGGATTGCCATATCCTACTCGGTCTGGAGATCATCTCTTAACAATCATTTGACGGTGCTTTATGAGTCTTCAATCTAACTCCTTAGATATTCATCCAAGCACTAGACTCTGTGATTCAATTATTGAATCAACAGTTGTATGATCATTAAGATGGCCATGGTACATAACCCTAATTGTACATCGGGACCTTATAGTGCATTGATTCAATTTATCTCATAAAGGGAGTGAAAAGAATAAATAACATTTATTGTTAAATCAAACATTACAATAACATTTATTGTGAGAATGGTTCGCCCCGCGCTAACACGGCTAACAGTGGAGCACGATCCCCTCGATTCCACCACCTCCATTCAGCCATCACATCCCTTCATTGCACCACCGTCAACTGCACGCTCCTCCTTCAGATCTTCATCTCTATCAGCAATCATCGATGATGCCATCGACATCCAGATGTGAAGCCCCTCTTCCAGGAACCTTCATCTACCTCCTGCCGACCTCACCGTGAGGCTTCAACATATGCAATCGAGGCCCATCCTTCAATATCGGCTGAGCATCATCTACTCCTCCTGCACCTCCTCTACATCTTCGCCAGTCACCCACTCCATGCTTCACCGACACCACCGGGCCCCTCTTCTTCAACACCTTCTAGCAGGAGTCGGGAGCCACTAACATCAACTTCTAGATCTTCATACTCGAGAACGCCTCGAGTCGCACTTCCACTAGAGCCCCTCTAGTGACACATTTGATCCATCGGGATCATGAACCCCCGAAGTCGATCTCGTGACCCCCACGTGTTGTGGTGGTCAATTGCAGGGACACTCATGAAGACCAACTGCCCCTCTTGGGGAATTTTGCGATAAAGATCAAAGATATCCACCAATTTGTAGAGGCACCCCCAGCCACCCAGAGGTCACATGATTTGCACCTGACCAGTTGGAGAGTTTGCAGCAAGCCCTCTCCCGGGGTTGGTAATTACGTTTTAATCCATACTTCGGTTTTTTTGCTTTAATTTAATTAATATAATATTGTAGATAGAACCCTGAATTCTATCCATTATTTAAAACTTTATTTTTACAATATTTTATTATTAAAAAATAACACATTGTTATTCAATTAATTCTTTACATTCTGGCATGCTCGTTGCATTTTTATGCTCTGTAATAAATTATTAAATATTTCTTTTGTGAAAATTTGCATATTTCGCCCAATCTATTGTTAGAAATTTGTTATTAACTAACCATAGCTCCAAAAATTGCAAAAAATTCAAGGATCATAGAGTTAATTTATTTCATATCGTGCCCAAAAAGAATTGCATTTGCATGCACCATTTATCCGTAAAATTCATCTTATATATTCCAATTATTTTTAAATAGGTATTAAAAAATCTTATGTTTTTATGGTTTAGGATTTTTTTTTGGATAGCTCATTTATTAATCTATCTTCGATAATTTTATTCTTCGAAAATATGTAGTTTTAATATTTATCATAATTAATTATAGAAATGGACATAGTTTGCACCATCAAATTCACTAAATATTCATATTGCATTAGAAAATTCCGAAAAAATTACAGTGCTTTCCTTACATCTTTATTCACATCTCTGCCAAGTTTTGTGATTTTTTGGACTTCGTGTCATCTACATTAACATTTTCGTCATTATAATTAGCCCACATTTCATTTGCATTCAGAAATTGCATAAAAATACCAATAAAATATCTATCTCGGAAACCATGCATGGACTTTGATAAACATTAATCTAGGTTGTTCCTTTGCCTCCTTGAGTTCGACCTTGGGACTTGCCCAAGCTAAATAAACATAAAACCACTCTATATTAATTGGATTAAATATTTAATTGGTTCTTTTTTATTGGCTCGAATTACCCGCCAACAATGAACAACACATTTTATTCACGTGCTAATTCCCTTAAATTAATTGAAGGTTTTCTACACCGGTCACAAATCATCTCTCCATACTAGAAAGTCAAGAGCCACCTACATGCAGTACACCCAGCACAGACATCCTTCTTGACGAGTTAATTCTGGTCGTGGATTTACTCCCTTGGTATGCTGACATTGTGAACTACCTTGTTTCTAGTGTTGTTCCACAAGAGTTGATGAATATCAAGAAGGACAAGTTCTTGTCCACTATCCATTTCTACCAATAGGAAGATCCACTCTTATTCAAGGAGGGAGCAGATTGTATTTGGAGCATGTGTATCCCTCAGGAGGAGCATCAGAGTGTCCTCGAGGATTGTAATTCGCTCGATTTGAGTGGACACCACTCTGGAGATAGAACGACAATTAAAGTTCTGCAGAGTGGCCTCTGGTGGTCGAAACTATTTAAGGATGCTGCAACTTTTGTGAAACATTGCACTGGCTATCAAAGATTGGGAGGTACCCTCAAAGCTAAAGATTCCATGCCCCTAAAGTTCATTCATATCTCAGATGTATTCGATGCTTAGGGCATCGATTTTATGGGACCCTTTCTCAACATTCAGGGATATGAGCACATCCTTCTTATCATTGACTACGTGAGTCATTGGGTTGAAGCTATCCCCACCCGAACCGCAGACAGTCGCACAGTCTATCGCTTTCCTAGAGAGAACATCATATCAAGGTTCGAGATTCCGAAGATACTAATATCAAATGGGGGTGGTCACTTTATTAACACGGATGTGAAGAAATTAATGAGGGAGTACGAGATCGAGCATTGAGTCACATCTCCTTATTATCCCAAGACCAATGGTATGGTTGAATTATCAAATAGAGAGATCAAGATGATCATGTAGAAGCTTGTGACTATGGATAGAAAGACTTGGTCCCAACTCTTCGACTCCGTCCTTTGGGCTTATAGAACCTCTTACAAGTCTCCCTTGGGTATGTTGCCCTATTGTCTTGTGTATGGAAAACCATGCCATCTGTCTATGGAACTAATCCACAAATAAGTTTGGGCAATTAACATCTGCAATTTAGACTCATAAAGAGGTGGTCAGAAAAGAAAAGAGGATTTGAACATGCTCATGGAATTCCGAAGCTATGCTTATGATAACACATTGATGTACAAGAAGGTCAAATATTGGCATGATCGGTTGATAAATCCCAGATTTATCAGCTTAATTCCATATATTTATCTCCTTTGCTTAAGTTAATAACATGATTCATTGACTTATTAACACTAATTACAACTACTGTGTTGTCTATAATTAACACTAATTATTATATATTAATACACTACAATATTTTATGTATTTATTTCTTATTAAAAATTAAATAAAAATAAGAATAAAATTGTATATAAATAAACTAGCTTAAAATAAAATAAAAATACAAAAAAATAAGCAAAAGAAAATTAAATAAAAAATGCTTTATGTAGTGTTTAATAGTATTAATTTGTATCTATGTATAAATGATCTCTGATCCCTTTGACTTATACATGAAAGTTGTAGATCTCATCGAGATTTAGAACTTTCATGCCTACCACTTTTCCTAATTCGGCTCCTAATTAATTGGTTCCCTAATTAACTTTGATTTATTCAGTTTCTCTGACTTCTTATTGGGCCACGTGGCACCTTCATATCGTGCCACCTGGCACGCTCCTATGTCACCACCCATCTCCATATAGGCCATCTGATCGATTCCTAATGAAACGCATATAGGTCGTTAGTTTTTACTTCAATCTGAACCACATGATCTGCCTGATCAAGTGGATCTCATCCTTCTAGCCGCGCCCAAATCTAGGCCGTTGGATTTTAATCCAACAGTTTTGAGGTCTTCTTCAACCTCTGGTAGTTGCGCCTCTCATCTCAAACTACCATCTTCATCAATTTATCCCAACCTCCTCCAAATTCTTCTCGACCAACTGTCACCAACCTCATATCCTCCTATCAACCACCTTCCACATCGTATCCTTTACCACCCCCAAAACCCTAACGTCCCAATGTTGGTAGCAGTTGGAACTCCCGCAAAGACCATAGGAAAACACCTTCAAATGTCATCCCTCTGCCTTCAAAAAGCCCTTCACCACTTCAAGTGGCGGTCGCCCACTGTTACAAGGACCAAGCCCAGTGTCTCTCCTTTGCTCCGTGATAGGGAGATGAAGGATCGATGATGCAATGATGACTTTGGCCATAGTGAAACCCATGGCTGAAGTAGCCATGTTAGGGCCTTAAACATGGTCGTTTGAGCTTCACGCAAAGTTGAGCACGTTAAGCGACGACCATGAAGATGAATAAGCTTCAAGCCCAAGCCTTACACTCTATGCTTCATCTGTAAGATTCAGATATCTTAGGTTTTTTTCTTGATTTTATTTGATTTTCCTTCCCTGTATATAAATCTTCTTACAAATCAATTATGTGACCTACCTTCATCGTGGCTTCGTTACTCACACTGATGATCATGTTCTTTGTCCTTTGGTTCTGTTGCACCCTATCACTTCAATTCATCTTCTTCTACGTGTAGAAGAACATGCAACAGGGCTTCATATTCTTTATACGACCCATCCCTTCATCTCGCTTCACTCATGCACGCACACACTTCAATGCTTCAGCTATACAATGTTAACACTTGCAGGTTCAATGTAGATTCAATGGTTGGAATCTAAAGATCTCCTCCAATCTGCAACTTTGCTTCAGCCATGTCCTCACCTTGTCCGGCATTTAGATTCTCACGACCATTCACCGATGTCATCCCATATTCGCAAGATGCTCTTCAATGACCACCGACCATCATAATAGCTTCAGGAGCATGGCGGAGTAAGTAGTTGGACACCGGGTCCCAGCCTTGTACCCACCGCACACGGTGTAACTCTTAGGAGGATACAACATAGTTGCCATTGGATCGTGCCTAATTGGGTGTGATCTAACGGTTGAGAGTAGTCCACGTCGATACTCCCGAGCCAGAAGCCTTGGAGCCATCCAATCTGTGCGTCGAAGCACAGAATGAAGCCACAAGACCCGAGCCATGAGCCACCCACCGAGCCTAGGACCGTACGCTCTCCGCGTGTGTGGAGCTGGGCAAATGCGTTTTTATCCAATCAGTTTACCTTAATGCAAAAACACTCCTTCCCAGGGGGCATTTCAAAATATTCACAGGTTGACTTTTCAATAATTGCATTTCAGTCCCTCCGGGGACCTATTTGTTATGTTTTTTGTTTTGTTTTATCATATTTATGCCCCTGGATTAAATGGTTAATATCTTGAGTATATTATATCCGATTGATGTGATTTCAATTTCATTTTGACCCTCGTGTCACTATCTTTCATCTGTCTATATTTATTATATGATATGATATTTAATGTCTGATTATTTATTATAGATGATATAGATGCTTTTATTCATATTAAAATGGAATCTGACTTTGAATTCCTCGCTCAATTGGATGTTGATCAAATAGAGAAATTGCTCAAAATTGATTGATAATTTAAGGGCTTATTAGGGAGTATGATTTTGTCATTATAGCTAATGTGGATTATTATATTTAAAATCATATTTCATTAGGGAGTATGACTTTGAATTCCTCGCTCAATTGGATGTTGATCAAATAGAGAAATTGCTTAAAATTGATTGATAATTTAAGGGCTTATTAGGGAGTATGATTTTGTCATTATAGCTAATGTGGATTATTGTATTTAAAATCATATTTCATTTCATTCATGCATGCATAAGTGATGTGCACTTACCTTGCATTATTTTGCTTGCATTGTTTGTGTGTTTTGACCTAGATGAATTGTCAATCGCTTAACCTACATATTTAATAATTTGAATAATTGTATTATGGCTCGTGTCCTTGAGTTCGACCCTGGACTTCCCAGGTTGAAATTTATGCCAAGAATATCGTCACTAAGATTTCTCTCAGTTATGTATAGAAAGCTAAATGCCCATGCTACAACGGATCGATTTTAATACATGCATTTAGTGCTTCATCAGATGGCGTCATTGCCGGGGACATGACATAATTAATATAATTATTTAGATTTTATATTGTGGTTAGGACGATCTTTATTTTATCTTGGTCAATCCTGTGATGTAAAGTCTTTTGCATTATTATATATATATATATGTGTGTGTGTGTGTGTGTGTGTGTGTGTGTTGATGATCTTTGATTCTTCTAATCTCTACTCTTCTGTGATAGGGGCCCATTCATCGAGGGCGCTCATGGAAAATGGAGGCAGGAAGCTCATGATGAGTTTATGTTGAAGGGAAGTACATAAGATGCTTTCAAGACAAGTCGGATGTTATTATGTTCATATTTCTTGTTTAATTTTGTATTGGACTTCATTATGTGTGTGATGAGTCTGTTTCAGCCTCATGTGGATGGGATTCATCTTGAGTGACCGATATTAGTATTTAGGCACACTGTTCTTAAAGGTTCCTCTTTTATCCCCAAATTCTTTAATCATAGTATTAAGCGGACTAACTTCATCTTATGACATTCACTCATCTCTAAGATTCATGAGATGCAAGTAATCTACATTTAAACTAGCAAATTAAATTGATTATCTTCCTACTAATAGACGCATGATTAGGTGCGGATTTCCATCGACTTGCATGCAATTAGTTAAATTTTATATTCAGTCTGCCACTTTATGTATTTCTCTTAAGCATTACATCATGTTTTTTCGTCTGCATGATTTTCCCCTTTTATGGTTCTTAGTTTAAGAAAATATGGAAAAGGGACTGGATGGCAGATAATAATGGTTGTGTCCAGAGATTTGATAGAAGTGACAACCTAATCTCTAAAAAATTGGACTATTAATACAAGTTGATTTAAATACAATGGAGCTAAAATTCACCTTGTTCTGGGAGAGATAAAACCTCGCTTTTACTTATAGTTTTATTTGAATTTCGTTGAGAGGTGAGGACATATCCCTAGGATAGAGCCCAAACCCTAATTAAGCTTGCTCGTAATGAACGTGAATTTTGTATTATCACCAATAAATTGGCAAGATAATTAGACCATATTTATGGCCTTCATTAGGTGTTTTGGTGAAAATTGTGTTTGTTTTGATATTGTTTGATTCTTCGTCTCTTGAAAACTTAGGCTCCATTACCATCTCTTAAGATTCATCATCTTGAGATTTAGCTAACAATGATCCCTTCATCACTGAGCTTCCTATTCTTTATACTTAGGCCTATTTTCGGCTTAAGTGTAGGGGAGATCTAATTTCATTCTGATTGCTCCCCTCAGGTTTCCAAGTTTAATTCATATCTTTATACATATGCTATTCCTCAGCTTACGTATAGGGGGACCCGAGTCCATATTTTCATCTAACTAATTCTTTTACTCATGATGCATATGTAATTCTGGATTCAGCTTGTGTATCTTTTTTTATACAAAGCATGAGTTATGGCTTCATTTCACTTTGTGCTATAGCAACAGAGGAAAAGCTAAGTATAGAGGGGTCTACCATATATATTTCATATATACTTTAGCCATATCTCATTTTTAAAAAATTTTCAAACTATTTGGGTTATGGGTATCATATTACACTTTTGAACTGATTTGTGTACAATATGTTTTGAAAATAATTTTTGAAAATTATACTATTTGGCATGGTTTTTAAAAATGTTTTACATGATTTGCAAAAACACGACTTGACATGTTTTGAAAATTAATTGTAAAATATTTTGAAAATCTACATATTTATGTGACATTGTTTTGAAATTGTTTTTCTTAGGTTTGAAAAATGTAATTTTACTTGTTTGGCCTGATTTCATTAAAGTTGCTTGTCAAGCTCGTCTTTTCCCGGAAGGTAGAGGGTGGAATGGGAAAAAGGGTGAGGCTCAAGGGACAAGAAGGAAGTGCAAGGTAGCGCAATCGCGAATATTCTCATGCTTTTAGTAATCGATCTTTCTTTCCTACTCGGTGGAGTTGATGTAGCTTGTGCCCTGTCCCGTTCACCCAGGCGGGAGGCGGAAGAGTTGATCCTCACGTGGACTATCCATTCATTTCCGATCCCAGTCACTTTCCTTGATAAGTAGCGTCCGGACTTCTCTTTTCCACACCTTCGACTGACCTCTCTAATACCACCACCTCATTTTCCTGGTCAAGATTATGCATATCTTCCAAGCGCTTACTCGCAGTTCGACAGGCAGGTGATAGAGCCTGAAAGGGGCCCTAGCTCCTAGGGGGTCTCGTAGCTATTCCAATATATCCGTCGATTATCAGACCTTTCCTTGCCCCTGGGTTCAAGCCCATTTACCTACTCCTTATTTAGTAGTTCCTTTTCATCCGACTGCGAGAACTCAGAGGCGAACCACTGAAAATTCTTTGTAAAGTGTTTGGAAAAATTCTATTCATTTCTTACAATGTTTGCAAAAAGTTTTAAAAACTCTTTTTTTAAAGCTAAGGGTATAAATGAACTTAGAAAAACACAAGAAGATTAACATATTAATTAGTGATTCTTTCTTGAAACTTCACTATGCACTCAAGGCTAGAGATGATCTCTAACACTTGGTTTAAGGAGTCTATAAACTTAGAGTTATCATGTATTAATCATTAGGGTCTTGGACTTAAAAGTTCATACTCTCCTAGTTGTAAGATATGCATGCTATATCACATTCTTAATCTCCCTTGAAAAGAATTTTACTTTCACTCTCATGCACGATTGTAATGATGATTGAGATGACTCAATGTATCACTAAAGAAACTGGGATTGTAAGTTTGAGTTGGATTTGATTTATATAATGCTCAAGGATGGGATAAGATTAATGATGGCTTCATGAAACCTGAGTTTCAGCATCTTAGCTAGAACGGGACTTGTTATCATGCTATCACTTGATCAAACCTAAAGTGCCAAGGTGGGATGACATTAATTAATGTGTTGATCCATGTGCGCCAATTTTTTGGTAAAAGCAGTGAAGCTAGCCAAAAACAAAGAAAAAGATAGAAACAATGAAAGAAAAGCTCTCACCATAGAAAGTCAAAAATATTAAAAAGCTTCCACCAAAGGCAAGCGCTCCCAACTATTTCAAAGTATCTATTTGGACCACCGCTACTAGGACCATGAGTCGGGCTAGCACCCAAAAAGGGCTCCACATCGTAAATGCTACAAGTCCGAGAGTAGAAGATATAATAGATACTCAAAAAAGGCACACCCCCGTGTACTCCCAAGAAAACAAGTGCAGACGGCTCCAACTTCTCTTGATGGACACACTGATTGGGTAAATCAAAATAAAATATGTTGCATTTTTGCACTAGAGAGAACTCTGTTCCAAAGAGAGGAAGAGAAAATAAGTACACAATCCTATATCCTCTACAATCTGACCTTCCATCTATCTTTTTAAAGTCTGACAAACAAAAGAGAAGGTGGAATGAGTCAAGACTAGATTTGTTCCCTAGAGTTGAGGGTTGGGTCCTTAGGAGAGCTTCGAAGATTGGAATTGTTGGGGATGTTTTGAGTTAACTCTCTTGTTGCAGTCAACACTAAGTCATATTCCCTATATTTATATGTACAATTGAGAGTCTGGCAATTAGAGGAGTTGAATTTTTTTTTATTAATACTTGGATCAACTTAGAGTTTTAGTATTCCTAAAAATTTAGTGTTCTAGATCAAATCAAGCCTTGTAATCTCACAAGCACAAGTCAGGGAATTCACTAATTAATCTAACTAATACTTTACTAGCTCGAGGATGAGCTTATCTTAAGTATAGGGTTGATAAATCCTAGATTTATCAGCTTACTTCTATATATTTATCTCCTTTACTAAAGTTAATAACATGATTCATTGACTTATTAACACTAATTACTAATTATTGTGTTGTTTATAATTAACACTAATCATTATATATTAATATAGCGTAATATTTTATGTATTTATTTCTTATTAAAAATTAAATAAAAACTAGAATCATAAAATAAAATAAAAATACAAATAAACAAGCAAAAGAAAAAATAAAGAAAAATGTCTTATATAGTGTTTAATAGTATTTGATTTTTATCTATGTATAAAGGACATCTAATATCTTTGACTTCTATATGAAAATTGTATATCTCATCGAGATCAACAACTTTCATGTTTACCATTTTTCCTAATTCAGCCTTTAATTAATTCTTTCCTAATTAACTTGGATTTATTCAATTTCTCTAAATTCTAATTGGGCCACATGGCACCTTCAGATCGTGCCATGTGGCCCGCTCTTGTGTCGCCACCAGTCTCTATATAGGTTGTCTGATCGATTCCAAATCAAACGCATTCAGGTTGTCAATTTTACTTCAATCTGAACCACTTGATCCACTTAATCAATTGGATCTCATCCTTCCAGCCACACCCAAATCTGAGCCGTTGGATTTTAATCCAACGGTTCAAAGGTCTTCTTCAACCTTTAGTAGTTGCGCCTCTCATCCCCAACCACCATCTTCGTTGATTTATCCCAACCACCTCCAGATTCTTCTCGACCAACCATCACCACCCTCGTATCCTCCTATCATCCACCTTCCACGTCGTATCATTAACCACCCCCAAAACCCTAATGTCCCAATGTTGGCGGCAGTTGGAACTCCCACAAAGACCATAGGAAACCACCTTCAACCGTCACCCCTTCACTTTCAAAAAGCCCTTCACCTCTTCAAGTTGCAGTCATCTACTGTTACAAGGATCTAGCCCCGTGTCTCTCCTTCGATTGACAGGGAGACGAAGGATCGACAATGCAGCAATGACTTTGGCCCTAGTGAGACCCATGGCTGAACTAGCAATATTACGGACTTAAATGTGACCATTTGAGCTTCGCACACGGCTGAGCGCGTTAAGCGATGACCATGAAGATCAATAAGCTCAAGCCCAAGCCTTACACTCCATGCTTCATCTGTAAGATTCAGATATCTTAGGTTTTTCTTGATTTTATTTGATTTTCCTGTCCTGTATATAAATCTTCTTGCAAATCCATTACGAGACCTACCTTCATCATGTCTTTGTTGCACACGTTGAAGGTCATATTATTTCTCCTCTGATTTTGTCGCTCCCTATCACTTCAATTCACCTTCTTATGCATGTAGAAGAACATGCAACAGGTCTTCATCTTCTTCATACGACCCAGCCCTTCATCTTGCTTCATGCATGCACACACATGCTTCAATTCTTCGGTTATACAATGTTAACACTTGCAGGTTCAAAGAAGCTTTTGTGACCGGAATCTCAAGATCTCCTCCGACTTGCAACTTTGCTTCAGCCTTGTCTTCACCTACTCTGGCATTTAGATGCTCGTGAGCGTTCACCGATGTCATCCCATCTTCGCGAGATGCTCTTCTATGACCACCAACCATCAGAAGAGCTTTAGGAACATGGCCGAGGAAGTAGTTGGTCATCGGGTCCAAGCCCTGTAGTCACCAGACATGGTGTATCTCTGAGGAGGAGGAGACACAATTGTCGTTAGATCGTGCCTAATTGGGCATGATCTAACGACTGAGATGAGTCCACATCGATACTCCCGAGCCTGAAGCCTTGGATCCATCCAATACATGCGCCAAAGCACATAATGAAGCCACATTGCCCGAGCTACGGGCCGCACACCGTGTCTGGGACCGCACGTGCTCTGCTTGTACGGAGCTGGGCAAATTGCGTTTTCATCCAACCGATTTACCTTTTTTGCAAAAACACCCCAGCCCAGGGTGTATTTCATAATATTCACATGCCGGTTTTTAATAATTGCATTTTAGTCCCTCCAGGGATCTATTTGTTATGTTTTATGTTTTATTGTATCACATTTATGCCCCTAGATTAAATGTTTAATATCTTGAGCATTTTATATCTGACTGATGTGATTTCAATTTCATTTTGAGCCGCATGTCATAATCTTTCATCTGGCTATATTTATTCTTTGAATTGATTATTAATGTCTAATTAATTAATTAGAGATGAATTAGATGCTTTTATTCATATTAAAATGAAATATTACTATGAATTCCTTGCTCAATTGGATGTTAATCAAATAGGGAAATTGCTCAAAACAAAATGATAATTTAAGGGAATATTAGGGAGTATGATTTTATCATTATTCCTAACATGCATATTGTGTTTAAAGCCATATTTCATTTCATTCATGCATGCATAAGTGATGTGCATTTACCTTGCATTATTTTGCTTGCATTATTTGTGTGTTTTGACTTAAATGAATTATCAATAGCTTAACCTAGATATTTAATGACCTGAATAATTGTATTATGGCTCCTGTCCTTGAGTTCATCCCTAGACTTCCCAGGTTATAAATTTAAGCTGTGAACATTATCACTGAGATTTCTCTCAGTTCTATATTGAAAGCTAAGTGCCTGTGCTACAACGTATCGATTTTAATACATGCATTAAGCACTTCATCTCCAGTAAACTAGATGAAAAACCTTTGTGATTGGACAAAAAGTGTGACTATTTGACACAAAGTTGAAGATATTCCTGGGAAAATTGAAGAGTAAATGGATAAGGACATTCAAAGTGAATGAAGTGTGTGATAATGGAAGCATCGTGATATCAGAATTGTTGCCTAACGCATAACCATTCGTCATCAATGATCAACTACTAAAGCCGTACCTCGAGCATGATACCTTATTGGACATTGTCGATTCTGTACAAGTGATATGTAATGAAGAAACATCCACAACCTCAGTAGCATCAAATAATTCAGGTAATTTTACTAAAAAAACTCTTCCTTTAGTTTTCTTATTTTCTTCTTTTCTTCTTCTATGTTGTATTTTCTATCTTTTGGAATGTTTTCCTCATTCATTGCTTCTATACTTGGGATATGCTTCATCCTAGGTATGGGGGGGATGATTGACGCACATTGTTTATTCCTGGTCTCACTACATATCTCATCTTTTGTTGATATTTCTGTCTATACTTAGGGATATCTTCCCTAAGTAAAGGGGGAGACATGACGAATCATTGAATTGTTCATTCTCACCCTCGACCCTCCCTACACGTAGACACAACCTGCTATACTTAGGATTATTTCATTCTATGCATAGGGGGAAGGACGACTTCTCATTCATTCATTTCTCCATTCTTCCTTATTCAACGATCGTAGAATAGTCTTTTATATACTCTATGTGAGTTATGTCTTCTCTTTTCTTTTTGACCTATGAGGACATATCTCAATCTAAGTATAGGGGTGTCGTATATATTTTGTATATCCTTTAGCCAAAACTCCTACTTTCGTATTTCGGAAAAATATGGCTTACTTTACAGATACATATACAATTCATTAAATCAAATAATAAAAAGATGCATATTATTTCTCAAATTCTTTTTGTATATACTGATTAATAAATCATGTAAAAATGTTTTGCAAAATGTTTGGAAAATAGTTTGAAAATCTATTTGAAATATCCTTTGAAAATTGTTTGAAAAATATTTTGTAAAAAAAATTTCAACCTTTGTAAATTTGTTTTATTTGTAAAATTTCTTTTCCTTGTGTGAAATAAAATGTTTCGAAAACCTATTCGCAAATGGTTTTGAAAACAATTGCAAAAATATTTGAAAAAATTATATATTGTGTGAAAAACCTTTGCAAAATGTTTTTCAAATGTTTTTAAAAATTATTTTGGACTATAGTTTTTAAAATTGTTTGTAAAATTTTCAAATAAGTTTGAGGAATATTTACATCATCCTAATAAACAAACATAATTAACCAAATGTATACATATTTATAGAAACTAATAGCATATCCTTCATGTAGATTCTAAAAACCCTCATTCTTGTAAATAATAGATGCATCCCCATGTAAATATTAGTACCTATCTTTTACTCCAAAAACTAATGTTTTGAAAATAAATCCCAAAAACATTTGCAAAACCCTTTTGAATTAAGTGCATAAAAATATGCAAAATCTTTTCAAAAAATCCACAAAAAGTTCAAAATTTGTAAATTGTATCACAAAAAGATTTCCATCGCATTGTACATAGCATTTGCATAGCATTCACATTTTTCGAAACAAGTATGATAATTGAACTTGTCTAAGTAAAATTGAAGATTGGAGCCTGGTTGGACCTTAATGCATTTAACTTCATTGGAACCTTATAGGAACTAGATTTGAGGAATTCAGGTCTAATCAGACTTAATTCTTTGAGACTCAGGGCTGAGTTCAAGACACCTCACCTGCCTAACTAGAACCTTTTGAGATGCACACATGACTCTAATCGGCCGTGACCTAACTTGGACAATTGAACCATTTAATTTGTCTCAACTCGGTTAGAGTGATGAGGGTATTGGATTTGTCGGTATAAGATAGACATGTGGAAACATTTATCCTCATCAAGGGAGGGAAGAGCACCCCAACCCATCCAGTGGCGTCGACGTCTAAAGACAAGTTGGGTTGCAATAATGCTTCAATAGAGGGATAGTCTTATGACTCAAGAGGGAAAACTCCTTATGTATATGTTGTTGTATATAGTATCAAAAAATGTTGAAATAAAAATCCAAAAAAGTGGATAGGCCTGATTGAAAATAAATTGCCTGCTGGAGTATGTATATATTTGAAATAAGCAAACTTGAGCTTCAAAGTCATATCATGTGAGCCTGCAGATGGATGTCTTGACTACACTGGTCATGCATCCCCAGATAGGTAGGTACATTGGCTACCATCCATTCTTCTCTTCACCCCTCCTCTTGAGTCGGATGTACTTTAACTTAAAAGGAAAAATCCCGTTCCTCGAGGAAAGAGTTGTTGGATTAGGGAATCATTGGGTTGTCATGCTGGAGAAGTTAGTTCTTTTATCATTTCAGTTGGGAAGAGCCATTATCATTTACATTGTACAAGTCAGCTTAATAGTCAAAAGGGTTTGCTTATGATGTAGACTGGTTCTGACGTGGCTATTGAGGTGGTTTGAAAAGAGTTATGTGACTCTTGAAGGCTATTATGTTTTAAATCTGGTTCCCGGCCATATTCGACACATTTTCACACGAAGGTCTAACCTTAGCTCCAAACTTCGATTTTGTGAAGATAAGTTTGAGAAATTACAATCAATCCAATTTCTTTCTTTTTCTTTTCTTTATTTTAATTTTCTGTAGTCATTGCACAAGTATTTGCTAGGGACTACAGAGGTAAGTATAGGGGGTGATGAATCTCAATTTCATCACCGTTATTCTATCATTTTGGCCCAAAAAAACCCTAGCTAATGCATGTATATAGCATTACTTTGTAAATTAACATTCATTATTTGTTCCATTTATTGTGCATAAAATACAATTTTCAATGCCAAAATTATATATTAAAGGAACGAAAAGAACAAGAATAAAATATCAAAGGTATTTTATGACGCTTACCCCGAGACAAGTTAAGAATTGATTTGGTCGACAAGGAAGAAAGTTGGGGGAGATAATGTTTAAATAACAATAAAAATCACATTCTTTTATTCCTCAATAATTCATTTTTGGAACCCAATTTATTCTTTATTATTTATTCATCAAGTAAAGAAACTTTGTACATGGAACTTGTAGATAATAATACAAAGAAAAATACAAAATACATTTATATAAAAATAATATACAGTCTATATATTACACTCGGAATAAAAAGGCAAAACCCAAATTTCCCAGACACATATCTCCTAGATAAAAACTCAAAATGCATCAAAATCACTTTTAATTGTATATAACTTTTAATAAGCTATTTAG
The DNA here is from genome assembly GCA_037367405.1 of Ottelia alismoides. NCBI lineage: Eukaryota > Viridiplantae > Streptophyta > Magnoliopsida > Alismatales > Hydrocharitaceae > Ottelia > Ottelia alismoides. The sequence continues at coordinate 175,699 of JAZKJV010004323.1, read as the reverse complement.
AAGGTGGTTTAATTTAATTTGGAGTTAAGGTGTAAAAGTTAGGTTTTGGACCCCTATTGTATAATAAACTAGAAAAAAGAGGGATGATCATGTGAGAGCCAAAAACTATGAGAACATCATAGCATTGATTCTGGACCATTAGATTCTTTCATCTCTCCCCTCATTGATTGTAGGAGGAGAGAGAAGAGCATAATCTAGTAGTCCAGATTCACTGCTCTCATGCTCTAACAGTTTTGGCTCTCACAGGATCAGACCTCCCTAAATAAAATATTCATTTTATTTATTTATTCTTTATTATTTTTACAATTTTATATTTTTATAGTTTTATAAATATTATTTATAATATATGCACATATTTATAATATAAAAAACCATAAAGAAAACACAAAATAAAATTAGCTATATAGATACATAAATGAAATACCTGCACTTCTACCTATATAATAAATAACCCTATTTATTTAAGTATATATAATACATCAGAAAAATAAAATAAAAATATATCTGTGAATAAAAATATAAGCTATTAATATATGAAATATGAGAATAAAATATAAAATCGAAAATACAAAATAAAAAAATGTATAAGATATATGTAAATATACCTTTAAGTATACTTATAAATAACAAGTTGTAATAAATAACATCATAAAAATAAATAATAATAATAATTAAAAAATACATAAATAACAAACATTTTTTCATTTTATGCTCTAAAATTAATTAATTCATTATCTCTTTAATATTGATTTTACCAATGCTTTTTGCATTGGAATTTTCAGGTTGGTCCACATGGACCAACCAGAATCAAACCCTAGTTGAAAAGGGTCAACTCTTCAACCCAGATAACCTACCCCCATCAGACGAAAATGCACATGTCTTCTCTCCTTTTTCATGGGCCTATAATCACCCAAATATGAGTAGATCTTTCACCAAATTCCTCACTTATCATACCTAATCCACGCCAACCCCTCTAAACCTCTTTACATATCATCGATTCATCCCAAATCATCGGTCAACAAGGGTCCCCACTTTTTCTATAAATAAGAAGCTCCTTTCCTCCTCCTCTTATCCATCTTGGAGCTTCTTCCCGTGTCCTACGTGTGTGTGTCGAAGGTAAGGTTATAGTTGCACTTCCCCCGTGCTCAGAGACAGCAGAGCGAGGAGAGAAGCGGATCCACGGTGGTTCTCCGGCTATCATGCTCCCTGCCCACCAGTAATTAGAAGAGATGCTTACCTTTATATTTCTTGGTTATTTTTCATTCCGTATTTTTAATTCCGTCGTTACTTTCACATTTAATTCAATAGGACAGCGTAATTTTAGATCTTTCGTTCGACGGAGCCAACTATTTCTGAATCCCACGTTCACCCCATCTCATTTCTCGGCACGCTCTACACATGATCGGCCCATCTGGATGCACCCGATCCTTGTTGGATCAGTGAATCGAGGCTCCCCCTCCACCTTTTGTCGGAGCCTCTCTGTCCACCTCATTCGTTATGCTCTCCAGCTTCAAAATGGGTCGAGGACTATCGCCTCAAGCCTAGCATCTTTTTGTTTAGATCCCAGAGCCAATGGAACCTTCCATGGCCGCATTCTATCTCACCAAAGATGCTCCAGGTGCTTGTGCTTTCCCGATCGGTCATGACCCCATCAATGGGTCTTGGATTGTCCATAGCACCTTAGTTGCTTCGGAAGAGTCTCCCAGACGTGTAGATACCAAGAAAATCAAAGAAGGCCACTAGTGGAAGAAACTGACAATCAAAGGACGGGGGAGGACCTATCCTTCCTCATTCTTCATGAGCAGCAGCAACAGCCGTTGGATCACGACCGCACCCTAGTTTTTATCTGACCCTTCGATCTAGCGGCGAACTAATGCGTGTTCGGGTCATTCGATCGCGTTAAGTGAGTTGATCGAGACCGTCCATTAGCGCGCAATTACCTTGGACCCTCCACTTTTTACATTTTGTTTTTAAATATTATTTGGAGTGTAAAAAATTTGCTAAATTTGTCAAAAAGTCCCTTAGTGTTTCTTGTATTTGCATGCTTGTCCGTGCTAGCTCACCTCACGTGAGGTGCCATGTATGTTTGGCCATTTTGCACGCATACACCTCTTGTTTTTTTTAATTTCAATTTAGTCCAAGAATATGTACATCGAGTAAATTTTGTGGATATATTGCACAAAGGACCAAAAGTTTCGCTAATTTGCATTTATACCCCTCTTAAGCGGGTAATATTTTTAATTATGCATTAAAATTATAACTATGCCCCTGAATTTTGTAAAAGGGTTCTAAAATGAAGGAAAGGTTTCTTGTAATTGCTTTTTGGTCATTGCGATAATTGAAAATGCAATTTCTTGGGATTTTTGTAAAAAATATCTCCTATTCACGTTTAATTTTGTAGAAATTAATGTATGCCTTGGATGTTGTGGTTCATCGCCATGATTTTGAATTGGTAATTTTAGGCATTTAATTATTTATTAAAATTCAAACAGTTCCTTTATTTTCCTTATTTAGACATGAAAATCAAAAAAAATTAAGATGCCTTAAAAATCATAAAAAAGTTATATTTTATATATTATTCTTATATTAACTCCGGACCAAAAATTCCTAAAAATAGAAAAAGAAAAGGTATAAAAATTAAAAGCTCCAAAATCCGACAAAAGAATACTAAAAATCACTAAAAACCCCAAAAATATGTATTCATGTTTTGAAAATTTCTCTATATTATTGTGTTTGTATTAAAATTGATTTGGAGAATTTTCGACATTATGTGCTATTTTCTTCTTCAAATCAATTCAGCCTGCTTATGAAATCACAGATTTGGGATATTTTTTACTTTAAGAAATCCATAAAAAATAGCAAAATTTCCTAAAAAATCATAAAAATAAAAAAAAATCTTTAAAACAAAAAAAATATTTTATTCTGTGTATTTTTCTTGTTTTTGTTACTATTTATAATTATGAAACCCTTTATTGTTTATATAGCCTTATATATTCCTACATTATATAACTAATTAAAAAAATTAAAAATCAGAAAATAAAAAAATATTAATACTTCTATATATAAATTAAAAAAACATATATATATATATGTATGTATATGTATCCAAACAAAATATGTAGATCACTTATGTATTTATCTCTACCTACGTGTACATATGTGTATATAAATATGTATATTAATCTAATATAGTATTCTTATCATTAGTTAAGATACACATCATTACTACTATGTAATCAATTAAAAAAATAATATTATACATAAAAATAAAAATCTACAAAAATAGAAACAAAAGGATATTTATGCAGAATATACATTGATTAGTAATAATCATAGGCTACCTAATTTTCTCTCTATTGTTCGACCTTTACAAATGCTTGCAAGCTATACATTTAGTTTGTAGAGTTAAAAATAAATAGTAACTAAAAAATTTTGGGATTTAATTGATTAATTAATTGATTTTGGGTATTGGTTTATTATTTAGGGTTTCTTGAGTGGTCATTACATCAACTGCGATCTCGCCTTGTAATACCGTACGACCTTGTTGAACCTCGGTTATTATTGAGGACACTCATGTATTTTTATTGATGAAGACACCACCGCTAGACATAACCAGACCTTTGAAGAAAAGGAACGGATCCTCCCAATGGTATTTCCTAGATTCTGAATTAAGTCGGTCAATGATGCTCTTGGGCCAATCATGAGGAACTATCTTAGACACCAAGAAGTTCCCCATGTTATCATACCATGGGAGAGAGTTGGAAGAACAGATCAACTCGTCGAGAAGGAGTCCTTGATGGGGTCAGGCTCATGAGAACTCTGTGACTATATGGGGGAGAGGTGATCTGCCACCACATTGTTCACTCCATGTTTATCCTTGATATGAAAATCAAACTCTTGGACTAATATAATCCACCAAAGAAGACGTACCTTTGTGTCCTTCTTTTCCATGAGGTACTTGATGATTGTGTGATCAGTGAATAGAGCAACCTTGGACCCTAAAATATATGACCTAAGTTTTTCCAAGGCAAATACTATGACAAGCATTTCCTTCTCAATGATAGTATAATTCCTTTGAGCTTGATCGAGTAATTAGCTTACGCTGTGGATAATGTATGATATCCATTCTCTCCTTTATCCTAATATGACCCCAACTACAAATTCAGAAGTGTTCATCATGATCTCAAAGGGTCTAGACCAATCTGGGGCCTGTAGGATAGGAGCATCCATGATCTTCCTCTTTAGGAGCTCAAAGGCCTCAAGACACTTGTGACATATAATGAACTCTATGTCTTTCCCAAAGATATCTATCAATGGTCACTTAATATTTGAAAAGTCCCTTATATATCTACGCTAAAAACCGACATGTTCGAGGAACGACCACACTTTCTTGATGTTGGTTGGTGGTTGAAGTTTCTTGATCACATCCACCTTAGCAGGGTAAACATCCATTCCTCTCTTTGAGATGGCATGCCCCAACACAATGCCCTCTTGAAGCATGAAGCGCTCTACTACCAAGAGAGCACCAGATTCACCTCACTGCACTTTCTGAGTATTCGATCTAGATGATATACACAAATGGCAAACGAATTGCCGTGGATCGAGATGTCATCCATAAAGACCTACAAGAAATCACCCACCATCTCGGCAAATACTGCAATCATGCATCACTGAAAAGTCCCTGGAGCATTGTATAACCTGAAGGAAATGCACCTAAATGCATACATATAGAATGGACATGTGAATGTGGTCTTTTCCTGGTCCTATGGAGCAATGGCTAATTGATTATAGCCCGAGTACCCATCTAGGAAGCAAAAGAATTCTTTCCCTACAAGTCTTACTAGGATTTGATCAATTAATGGTAAGGTAAAATGATAATGATACTTTTTCATCAAGGCATTCAAGTATCTGTAATCCACAAATACACGCCATGATGTGGGTACTTGTGTTACAATCTCCTTCTCCATTCGAGTGAAAGATTTTCTCTCTAGTACCATAATCAACTACCGTTTCAATCGCTCGAGGGAATGGTCGACCAAGTATGATCAGGTTATGGAGTAATGGTGTTGAGGTATCCATATCCAAACAACAAAATCAACTGTGATTCTCATTCCTTGCATCATTAGAATAGCATCCTCAAGAATGCTCCTTGACCTCTTGATTGATCTATAAGCAAACTGAAGGACATCTTGGTAGATCTAAGAGGCCCAACTCAAACTTAGTGAGTAGAAAGGATGGCATGAGATTAATGGAGGATCTACTATCGAGTAGAGTACGATAAAACTTGATCAAAAAGCTAGCAATAGGTGTAAGGTGCTCCCTTATCTTTCTTTTTTGATAGGAGGATGCTGACGGTATGAACTATGGCCATGGTTAATATGTGCTTCTCTATTTTCTTTCGTCTGTTCTTCCATAGTTGACAATTTTGAGTACATGCTTCTTTCATTCCCTTTTTGACTGTGGGCATGTACTCCATGGCCTTAATGAGTGGCATTTCTAAAAAGATGTTTTGAAGTATATCAACTACTCCAAGATAAGATATGTTGTTTTAGTTTTTGAATTTTCAAGTTTTATTCAAAGATGAAGGTAATGGAACAGAATCATAAACGTCAAACTGCTCATTTCCCTTTATTGAAATTAGAGTTATCATGTACATGTGGTTAACCAGAATCGGTCTATACAATGTCATACAATACATGAGTAGAAGAAGAAAATGAAAAACTAGATGGGTTGCTCGGTCTGCTGTTGTAGAAGAAGACTCCACGATGGGAGTGTTCTCCTTCGGGGTTGACTCAGTGACGGATACGTTGAATATGTGTTGTAATTTGTCCATGTTGTAGTATGTGTACTTAGCGAATTGATAAGAACCGAGAGAAGATCTCCATGAAGAGTGTCTCGGCTTAATTTATATCTCGAGCAAGTCCGGGGTCGAACACAGGGAGGCAAAGGAACAACGTCAGGTTAATTTGGATAATTAGTATAGGTTTCTAAGTGGTATTTTTTTAATTTTTTTTTAATGCAAAAACAAATGAAAAAAGCAAAATGTGGGTGAATTAAGAAACTATGAAAACACACAACTTTGCCAAATTAATTTTAATGCGAAATTAATCCAATTTAGCCAAATTATAATTTTCCTGTAAACTTAATCCAATGATGAATGCAAAACATATTTTTTTGGAATTTTAGAAATTAAAATGCAGTAATAAAAAATAACACTTTTTATGGGGGTTTTCACAATTTTTCACTCAAACAGTATGCAAAAATTATGAAAATTTTACTGGAACATAAACATGATGCAAGGAAGCTAAATAGTTTTTTGGATTTTTCTGACGAAATATGAATTTGTTATGGATTTGTTAATGAAAATAGAGTGATAATAAGTAATTAATTCCTAATAAATCCATGTTATCAAATTAGCCAGAATGCTAATTATCTCAGAAAGCTATTTAGACATACAATCCAGGAGAGTTGAAATTTTACAAAAATGATGTATGTGGATTTAAATTAAAATTAAATATCAAAATCAGTCTACAATTTATTTAAAGCACAAGTCAACTCTAATTGAGATGAAATTTGGGCAGAAATTCAATCACATGTCAAGACATCATTCTTGATTTTTTAACAATTTGTATGAGCAATCGTAAGTTAGATATGAATTTAAGATCACTGATTGGGTAAAATATATAATTTTGCAGTAAAACAATTTTAGTTAATTATCCACGACTCAAAAAAATATAAATAAATGTTCAGATGACAGAGGCTAAGTTGCTTAACACAATGACATTTTTCATTGAATAAAAATATGGTCAATTGAAGTCCAAATTAAAATGCGAACATTGGGGTATCGGTGCAAATACAGAAACTAAAATTACAATGCAAATTATGTACATGGACTATTATGCAATATTAGAAACATAAAGGATGAAACATGCATTTTTTAGAAAAAATGGACCTTCATCTTTTCCAGTGGACTGCTAGGGCACGAAGGTGGGGCTAAACACGACGGGCGGCGCAGGTGTCTGCGCGTGGGCGGAGGAGAGGGCGGAGCACTGCAGCGGGTGGAGGGAGGCCTAGAGCTAGTGGATGGCGGCCTGGAGGTGGACCACAGGGCTTGGCATCGTGGCTGTTGCGCGCGACGAAGCGTGGTGGGGCAAGTTGCGGTTGCACCTCTGCGGCAGGCTATGGAGGCCACGGGGAGGAGCTGGCGGCTGGAGGGCGTGGAGACCGCCGTCGCAAGCAGCGGCTTGGTGGTGGCGGTATGGAGCCAATGGCTGGCGGGGCTGCTTGCTGGTTTTTTTTGTTTTTTTTAAATTTTCCTGCTGTGATGTAATTTTTTTAATTTAGTTTTTTTATTTTCTTAAACAGGAAACACAATGCAAATGAAGATGAAGGAGGACAATGGATAGATGGATTTGGGGATGCTATGATGATGGTGGTAGTGGTGATGAGAATGATATGATGGTGATGAAATGTAAAATATAAAAAGATGTGGTGGGAAGGTGGTGATGGAAATGATAAGTGATGATGTGGAGGTAATATAAAAATGATGGTGGTGACCAAGACAACAAGAAAACAAAATATTAGATAAAATAAAATAACAAGAGAAATGAGAATAAAGACTCACCTGATGATGGCCGGATTTGTGGAGTAGCTACGCTCGACTCCTACCGTCACCTCGATCCGATTGGCGAAATAAAAAACGGAGAAGCTACGCGAGCTCAATAGGGACGCTCCGCGGATCTCGCCTGAAGGAGGTCGTCGCTTGAGGAAGATGCCTCATCGTTGTCACCAACAAAACACTCCAAGATCTCAAATTTTTCCATTAGAATGGCGGATGGTGAAAAATGTGGATGAATAGAAGAATAAAAAGAGAAGAAGAATGGGAGTTAGAGAGATGGTGGAAAGTTGGAGTTTGAGTGGGAGGTTAAAAAAATGGTGGAGTGGAATGGAGGATGAAAGAAGACTTGGTGGTTAATGGAAAAAGGGAAGTTATTGTAGAGAGCGTGAATTAAATAAAATACAATAAAAGTAAGCTACTAAAAAGGGAGAATAAAATAAAGAGAAAAAAAAGAGTGGGAATTTATAAAATAGGACAAACACTATATACATTGATCGTTTGCTTTTCTAATTTTTTTTGTAATTTTAATAAAAGATATTTATAACAGAAAAATACAATAAAATACTAAGAATAAAATACAACACAAAGATATTTTTTGGATTTTTTTAGTAAATAAGAATAGTAAATAAACAATGAAGAAAGAAAAATATATACAATATATACAGTGCACACATAGGTCCCAAAACCCAAATTTTGCAAACAAGCTCCGATTTTAATGAAACCAATTTCATTGGAAAGAAAATTTTCTAACTTAAACTTTAAAAGTGAATTTGGTGAATTTGGAATTCATACGGAGCGGGAATTTGGCTAGGAAGTTAGACTTTACGGCTTTTTATCTTTAGGATCTAGGAGCATTTATTTGAGGTAAATTTTTTTTTATATTTTTTTTATTTTTATATACATTTTTATGAACAAGATAGAGAAAGAATTAGACAAAAAGTAGTTCAAATAAAATTACTAAAAATACATGATTCTTTTGCTATTTACAAGTCAAAAACTCCTTTAATTTTGCAGCTTTTTATTGTTAATTTATTTTGTACAATCTAATATACGATAATTATTGTGTTTTATTTACAAGAGTCATTTTGTTAATTTATTGATTTTATGGACTTTTATTTGGGATTTTACTCAGGGATTTTGCTAAGATCAAGATATTGAGATGATGAAACATGGATTCATCACCCCCCTATACTTAATCTTTGCTAGTCCTCGAGCAAATAAAGAACGAATAAGTTGGAATAACCCCTAATTGTGCATGTGAATACAAGACTTGATCTGTTCAAGAACTCTATGTTTTAGAGATCCTAAAAGTCTATGCTGAACCAAGCTCTAGTCAAAAGGTATCCAATTTCCCTAATCATCAGACTCTCTCTGTATACATATATAGTAGAGATATGATTTAAGTGTGGGCTACAGTTACAAGACTAGAGTCGCAACGTCACCCAAGGTTCCAGTCCAAGAGACTCTCCTAAGAACCTAATCCTCAACACTAGGGAATAAACCTCCTCTTGCATCCAATCCACGGTCTCTTTAGTTGTCAAACTTGAAAGTGTAGATAGAAGGTCAGTTGATGGAGGGCGTAGGATTGTGTCATTTATTCTCTCCATCTCATTGGTACAAGTATTCTCTCGAGTGCCTTATTAACTCGAAGCAGTTTTTTTTGTGTTGATCAGTGCGTCTGTCAAGAGAAGTTGGAGTCGTCTGCACTTGTTTTCCTGGGAGTACACCGGGGTGTGCCTTTTTTGAGTACCTATCGTACCTCTTACACCCAGACTTGTAGCATTTACGATGCAAGCCTTTTTTTGGTGCTAGCCCAACTCTTGGTCCGAATAGCGGCGGTCCAAGAGTTGACACTTTGAAATGGTTGGGAGCACTCGCCTTTGGTGGAAGCTGTTTTGATAATTGATTGTATGGAATGAGAGCTTTTATTTAACATTTCATTGCTTTGTAATATTTTTGGCTAGCTCCACTACTTTTACCAAGAGTTGGCGCACACCGCTCAATAATTTTTTTATTTTTTCACACCCTGGAGGTAAATATCAAGAGATAGTACAAGAACCATGTTCTTATACTGGCTAAAGGTGCTGACATTCAGGTTTCATGAAGCCTTCATTGATTTTATCCAATCCTCGAGTATCAGCAAATCAGGTCCAAATTCAAATCCTTCATCCCAGTTCCTCAATTGAAATTTCAACTCATCTAATCATAACTGCAGTCGTGTATGTGAGGTGATGATCATATTCTTAAGGTAGAGACTAAGTATGCAATATGGCACACAAATCTTTCAAACTAGGGAAATGTGAATAATTAAGTCAAAGAACCTAATGACTAAGCCTGGTTAACTCAAAATCTCAAGAGCTCATAAACCAAGTGTTCTTGAGCATCACTAGTCTTGTGTGAAAGTGTATGTGTTAGGGACTAAACCAACTTGTTAGTTAGTTTTGTTGTTGTTGTTTTTATTAGAAAAACAAAGGAAAAGAAGAAAGATGTTTTTTTTAGAAAAATGTTTTTTTTCAAAAGGATTTTTTTTGAAAAAGAAATGTAAATAAGAAAGGATACACAAATTTTTCTGTTGAGAAGGTTTTTTTAAAAAAAATAAAGCAGAAGAAAAACATTTTTTTAAAGTTTTTTTATTTTTTTTAAAATGTTTTTTTGTTTTACCTCTTATTTACAACAAATTACCCATAACCCCTTATTTAATTACAAACAAGTCAAAGTAAGAGCTATGGGTAAAGTATATACGTAATATATACAAACCCCCTATACTTAGCATGTGTTATGTCCTCATGGCACTAGGTGACAAAAATACATAGCTCGTACTAAGTAAGTGGTTGAAATGAATAGAAGTGAAAAAGAAAATAAGAGTGTGGGAGAATACACAACGGGCATCGGCCCCCCTATACTTAGGCTCTGGAGCCTAAGTATTGGGGAAAACACAAGATTAGGGAACCGATGAGAATGGGAAAGAATATACAAAAAGAAAATAAAAAGAAGAGAGGAAGCAAATCGGGACACTCACCCGCTATACTTAGGACCTAGTCATCCTAAGTATAGCCACAAATTGAAACTATTACGGAACTGGGGCGAGTGATGCGAATCACGGGGGAGGGAGGGAAATAAAGGAAGGAAAATATGTACAAGGAGGAGTGAGAATATACAAGGATCAAGAAGGTTTACGACAGACCTTCGTGCGGGAGTGAGGGGGAGGGTAGTATACATGTGTGTCACTGTCAAATTCATCCGCAGAGGAATAATAATGAGGTGTGGATAACATCCAACGAGGGTCGACACACAACTGTTAGCTCAAATATGGCTTCAGAACAGCCGAACTAAGCTCACTCATATAGATCAACTCATCCGGACTTGATGAGGACTCCTCAGAAAGTTCCTTCTCTGGTAAGTCGAAGGCAACTTTCTTAGCCGGTTTTCTAGAACCTAAAGCATCAAGAGGAAGAGGAGATTGATACGTCTTAAGGAGTTCGTGGGAACACCTCGAGGAATCAATACCCGTCTTCTTCTTACCAGATGATCGACTAGAGGATGGAGCAACCGATTTATCAAGATTGTTCAATTTGGTCCCAGTTGTCTCTTTTGGTGTTGGTCTTGGATGTGGTATGTGTGAGGTACTGACCAGCGGTTCATCATCAGATGAGTCACCATATGCATTGTAATACTCCTGCAGGGTTAGCACACGTCCCTGGTAAGCCATAGTATTCTCAGTTGGCTTGGCATTGACTGGCTCATGAGTCTGATCATCTAAATAATCAAGGAAATCAGTAATGATCATGTCCGACTCAGGGACAGCTTCTGATTGTGAATCCTCTCTATAAGCTGTCACAGTGGTGGTGATGCAAGCAGTGGGTGGTGTGGAGGTGTAGAGATTCTCTGAACCAATAGTCATCTGGACAGTTGGTATCTCAGGTGTAGTAGAGAGACGGGACTTAACTATCTCTCGAAGGACATGACTGTCTGCGACTTTACGGGTTACCTTGGAATATCGTGTGTCCTTAAATATCTGGTGAGGTCGAAGTGCTCCCAATATAGAGAAATCAATCTCCCGAGTCTCACAATCTTTAGTTGCCTTAGCCAAGGCTAAGAACGACTTCCCAAGAATGATCGGAGACTGGGTGAACTCTCCTCGGTGCTCAATGTCGATGACCGTGAAGTCTATCTGCAATAGAGCACCTTGGAAAGTAACGATGACTGAAATGGTTCCTCTCGACCGTTTAATAGACCGATCTGGCAACTGAATGATCTCCCTTGACTTCTTGGTAGATCCGAGTTTGAGCTTGGCAAACACAGAGGTCGGGAGGATATTAATCGGTGAATCATCGTTGAGTCTTGCATGGGTGAATGTGGTATCTTTGATTTCACAATCAAATCTAGGCAACCACTTTACTCTGTGGCTCTTGGTTTTTCTCCATATCATCAAAGATGTGGCCATAGACACTATATGTCTCTCAGTCCTAGTTCTATTATTACCCGACCTTTTAGACATAAATTTACTTCTCACAAATCTTTTAAGGTCGGGAAAGTGTTCAATGGCCATTATTAAGGGAAGCTCAAATATCAACTTTCTAACCAATGCTTCCCTAAGTGCAGGATCCATTTTTTGTAGATCATTCTATTTTCAATTTTTATGTTGTTTTCTGAATTTTCAATTTTTTTGTCTTTTTGATATGTTAAGGAGGACTAGTAGAATGTACAGACTCTGGTTTGGAGGGAAAGTGGTTAGTAGAAGAGGGAGGTAGAAGGGACTCCAGTTGTACATGACATGTGGTCAATCCGATGTCTTCCAGGTTTTCAAGATTCAATCCTCAAAATCCATGATCCACATTCCTACATGGACTCTTAATCGGTCTACAAATGTCATCCTCCAATATGTTCTCATGACACCTCATGAGAGAAGTCTACGCAACTGGAGGATACTGCTGAGAATTCGGGCTCTTATACTCAACACACCTTGACTTAGGCGTGTAATATTGGGTTGAGTATGGCCCATCTGTGCAGCAGATGTTGGTCGGAGCCTCATCAGGTGGAGTGAGTAGACAGGGGGTCTGTAAATCAGTCGCATGAATCCAATCCCCTGTATATGTCAGCTCCCTGAATGGGTGATATGAAGGTTGGTTAATGTGGTCTCTGTCACTCATGTCAATCAAGTCAGGAAAATCGTACGGTGTAGGACTCTCCATTCAATTTGTCTGGTCGACCATGTTGTACCCTAAGGTTAAGTCAGGAAATGTATATGTCAACTGTTGTTCTGTCCCAACTCGAGGTGAGAATGAGGAATGTGGGGTCAACTGATTATGCCAATCATTCATCTCAGAAGTTGATTGCTCTTCGATTTGTTCCTTGATTCCAGCAAGCGTACGAGAATATAGTGAGCCAATCCAGGGTGGTTGTTGGTTAGGGGTGAAAGAATGTGGGGTAGGTGAGAAGGACGAAGAAGTGGAGAAGTCAGTCGAAGTTCTGACTTCCCGGTCGAGGTGTGGGTATGAAGAAAAAAAGAAGGTTGAGATGATCGGAATAAGGTCGAGGAAGAGTGACATGAATATGGTGACGAATATTATGACATCTTGGAAGAGAAAAGGGAGAATGAAACGGATCGAGGAAGAAAGCGTGCAAGTGCACCGAATAACACACAAAACAAACAAACACAAGAGCAAAGCCTGAGTTCACCTACTCAACACGGTGATTTTCACAAAAGTCCAGCCATTTATCTTTTCAGTTTTAATTGGGTGATAAATCAAGATATAAGTCTACTTACGCAAGGTTTAAAAGTAGGTTTTGGGCACTATTCTAGGGATGCGTCCTCACTTCTCAACAATCACAATAGCCAAGCATACAATGTGGGTTTTGCTCTCCCAAAACAAGTGTTAGTTTTAGTCAGTTTTGTTTGGTCAACTCTGATTAGCAGTCCCAATTTTAAGTTTTGTTATCACTTGGTTAGTCCACCAAACAAAGCACGCCTAACAATCAGTCCCGATTTCCTTTTAACCTAAGTTCTAAAACCAAATGGGAGGGAGTCAAGAAAACCGATGCAAATAGTGAAATCAAAGATGCATGCCCAGTTCAGGAGACTTATAGTGATCCTCGCGCTCTACATCTGGGATGCAGGGCAGAATTGAAATTTTATGCTATATGAATGCAAACAAGAAAACCGTTCCTAAACATACAGTTCTATTAGCAAGTGATGAACAAGTTAAATTTGACTAATAGCCATACGGTCTAAGTGTGTCTTGTTAAATGTGATGAGTGTTCCTAAAAAATTATGAGCACAAGCAATAAAGTTATTCTAATAAAAATTCTCTATGAGCTGTGAGTACAAGTCCTATTCTTCGTCAATCAACCACACGACCACGAGAGGATCTAATGTCCAGTCCGGATACAAGCGCGAGCTCTCAAACAAGAGCAATTGTAAAGAAGCAAATTACCTAAATTATTAAAACAAAATAATTACAAAAAAATACAAAAAATCCTTTCGAAGATAAATTAATTATCCTCGCTCTTCAGCAGTCGGCGCGCGTCACGTCCATCGACCTTCGATGTACTCCAAGTCCACCGAGCCCTTGCAAGGATAATAAGATTTTCATTAGAGAGATCAAAAACTAAATATATACACGAATGAGTAGAGAAATAATTGGAAAAAATGGAATAAATACAAGTATCGGTGGTCATACTACCTGAGTAGAGAAAATCTAAATCTAGTTTTCAAATTTAATCCCTAAGCCGTTTGCCTCCCCGGCAACGGCGCCATCTGACGGATCACTAAGAGCGTTGTTTAATGTGTCTTTATTGTAGTATGTGTACTTAGCGAGTCAATCAGAACTGAGAGAAGATCTCTGTGAAGAGTGTCTCGGCTTAATTTATATCCTGGGTATGTCCATCGTCGAACACAGGGAGGCAAAGGAACAACGTCGGGTCAATTTGGATAAGTAGGTCTAGGTTTCCAAGTGGTATTTTTTAAATTTGTTTTCAATGCAAAAACAAATGAAAAAGAAAAATGCGGGTGAATTAGGAAACAAAGAAAACATACAACTTAGCCAAATTAATTTTAATGTGAAATCAATCCAATTTAGCCAAATTATAATTTTCCTGTAAACTTAATCCAATGATGAATGCAAAACATAATTTTTTGAAATTTTAGAAATTAAAATACAATAATTAAAAATACACACTTTTTTATGGGTTTTTTTCGCAATTTTTCACTCAAACAGTATGCAAAAATTATTAAAATTTTACTGGAACATAAACATGATGGAATGAATCTATATTTTTTTTTATTTTTCTGACAAAATATGACTTTTTTATGGATTTGTTAATGAAAACAGAGTGACAGTGAGTAAATAATTCCTAATAAATCCATGTTATCAAATTAGCCAGAGTGTGAATTATCTCAAGAAGCTATTTAGACAAGCAATCCAAGAGAGTTGAAATTTTGCAAAAAAAGATGTATGTGGATTTAATTAAAAATCAAATATCAAAACCACTCTAGAATTTAATTAAAGCACAAGACAACTCCAATTGAGATGAAATTTGTACGATAATTGAATCACACATTAAGGCATCATTCCTGATTTTTTAACATTTTTTTGAGGAACCGTGAATTAGATATTAATTTTAGATCACTAATTGGGTAAAGTATATAATTTAGCAGTAAAATAATTTTAATTAATTACCCACCACTCACAAAAATATAAATAAATATTCAGATGATAGAGACTAAGTTGCTCAACACAATGACATTTTTCATTGAGTAAAATGATGTTCAATTGAAGTCCAAATTAAAATGCAAACACATGGGTATCGGTCCAAATATAGAAACTAAAATTACAATGCAAAATATGTACAGGGACTATTATGCAATATTAGAAACAGAAAGGATGAAACGTGCAATATTTATAAAAATAAAAAAATGGACCTTCATCTTTTCCAGTGGACTGTTAGGGCACGAAGGTGGGGCTAAGAGCGGTGGGCAGCGCGAGTGCCCGCGCATGGGCGGAGGAGAGGGCGGAGCACCGCAGTGGGTGGAGGGCAGCCTGGAGCTGGTGGATGGTAGCCTGGAGGTGGATCGCGGGGCCGTGCGTCGCGGCTGCTGCGCACGACGAAGTGTGGTGGGGCAGGCTGCGGTTGCGCCTCCGCGGCGGGCTATGGACGACTCGGGGAGGAGCTGGCGGCAGGAGGGCGTGGAGACCGCCACCGCGAGCAGCGACTTGGTGGTGGCAGCGTGGAGCTGACGACTAGTGGGGTTGCTTGCTGCTTTTTTTATTTTTTCGATATTTTCTTGCCGTGATGTATTTTTTTTAAAATTTAGTTTTTTTATTTTTTTTATTTTTCTTACACAGGAAACAAAATTCAAATGAAGATGAAGGTGGACAATGGATAGATGGATTTGGGGATGCTATGATGATGATGGTAGTAGTGATAAGAATGATATGATGGTGATGAAATGCAAAAAATAAAAAGATGTGGTTGGGAAGGTGGTGATGGAAATGATAAGTGGTGATGTGGAGGTAATATAAAAATGATGGTGGTGACCAAGACAACAAGATAACAAAATATTAGATAAAATAAAATAACAAGAGAAATGAGAAGAAATTCTTACCTGATATTCGTCAGATTTACGGAACAGCTACGCTGGACTCCTGTCGTCGCCTCTATCCGATTGATGAAATAAAAAACGGAGAAGCTACGCGAGCTTGATGGGGAACTCGTGACGCGGAGCGGAGCTCCACGGATCTATCCTGAATGAGGTCATCGCTTGAGGAAGATACCTCGTCGCTGTCACCAACAAAACACTCCAAGCTCTCTCCTTTTTCTATTATAATGGAGGATGATGAAAAAAGTGGATGAATAGAAGAGTAAAAAGAGAAGAAGAATGGGAGTTAGAGAGATGGTGGAAAGGTGGAGTTTGAATGGGAGGTTAAAAGAATGGTGGAGTGGAATGGAGGTTGAAAGAAGACTTGGTGGTTAATGGAAAGGGGAAGTTATTGTAGAGAATGTAAATTAAATAAAATACAATAAAATTAGGCTACTAAAAAGGGAGAATAAAATAAAGAGAGAAAAAGAGTGGAGAATTTACAAAATAAGACAAAAATATAAATTTTTTGTTTGCTTTTCTAATTTATATTTTTTTGTATTTTTAATAAAATATGTTTACAACAGAAAAAATACAATAAAATAATAGGAATAACATACAACACAAAAGAGATTTTTTTGGATTTTTCTAGTAGTTAATAAGAGTAAATAAAAAATGAAGAAAAAAATATATACAATATTATACAATGCACACATAGGTCCCAAAATCCAAATTTTGCAAACGTGCTCCGATTTTAATGAAACTACTTTCATTGGTAAGATAATTTTCTAACTTAAACTTTAAAAGTGAGTTTGGTGAATTCGGAGTTCATATGGAGTGAGAATTTGGCCAGGAAGTTTATGGCTTTTTGTCTTTGGGATCTAGGAGCATTTATTTGAGGTAAAATTTATTTTATATTTTTGTATTTTTATATACATTTTTATGAACAAGATAGAGAAAGAATTAGCGAAAAAGGTATTGAAACAAAATTATTAAAAATATATGAATTTTTATGCTATTTACAGGTGGAAAACTCCTTTAATTTTGCAGTTTTTTATTGTTAATTTATTTTGTACAATCTAATATACAATAATTAGTGTTTTATTTACAAGAGTCATTTTGTTAATTTGTTGATTTTATGATCTTTTATTTGGGAATTTACTCGGGGATATTGCTAAGATCAAGATATTGAGATGATGAATCATGGATTCATCACTCAGTAATGTATCTTCCTTTATTATCTTTTTGGCTTTTTTGAGATAATGATGGTGATGGTGGTAGTAAAGAAGTAGAAGGTGATGGTGATACTTCATGATATGGTTCTGCAACACTAGATCGTTTCTCAACTGGTGAAGAAGATGGTGTAGTCGATGTAGCTCTCTCAGTGTCTTGACCTCTCAATCCCAGTTGTTGTGCGGGTGACTACAATCTTCTACCTCTCCTGAGATGAATGGCATCAGATAAACAAGTAAAATCAAGGATCATGTCTGTCTCAGGGATGGATAGATCACGTGCTCCTTATGTCTGAAGTTGTTGGGATTAGCTTTGACCTGGGATGTTATCAATGTCTTAGTGGTGGTCAAATCATCAAGCCTCCGAGTCAAATCATTCATATTCTTCATCAGGAGTACAAGTTGATCTAATGTTAGGTTCATCGAAAGTGCCTCGGGATGCTCAACAACAGGTTGTCGATGAGACTAGTACTGTAGAGGTTGATGATACCCAGAATATTGTGACTGATAATAAGGAGGAGGGTGCAAAACTGTGCAGGCTAATGCTGAAAATAAGGCTGATAAGGATAAGCATGTTGCGTCTACTGCTTCCCATGTCTCCAATTCTGTAAGTGTGGTGGAGATGAAAAATGAGGTTGTAGCTGCTAGTGCTAGGGTTGTGCTCTCCCTCCCTGAAAATCATGAATACGCCTTTGACTAGGCTGCGAACCCAACTGACCTTGCCCTGATAGATGAGGCTAGTTGCGTTCTCGGTCAAACAAAATGTCATTTACCTCTTGAATGGGAGGTGGTGGTGGTGATTGCTGCTCGGAAATTTAAAGAGGCTCTTGGTGGTACGATATAATACATGTTTGAAGTGACTTCATACGTGATCCATGGTTTACACGTAATAAATGTGTTGAACAGTGGATGGTGCTCTGGTACCCTATTATGTTGAAGTCATGGAAGAAGTCTGTTCAGGAGTAGAAGAATCGATTGCGGCACTCACACTCTGACATGAATGTATTGTGCTAATAAAAAGCTCCAAATGCTTCGTAATCTTGTCCAACTTATCCAACTTTATTATCCTCTACTCAATCAAATATAATTTTTCAAGCTCTTTGGATCATTTCTCTATAATATCCACTTCGACTAGGTGATTTCCTATGATGGTCAAATCTGCACTGTCCATCCTATCCACATCGTGAGATGCCACCACGTTGATGGTCTTGTGGAGTACTGAAGGAGAAGGTACATGATGCTTTTGAAAATCATGTGAAGAAGATAAAGTTGTAGATCTCTCCGCCATCTCCTTGAAAATCTGATAGAGGACATACTCATCCAAGTTAAAAAGGGACCCCCCACAAGTAGCATCTACAAATTTCTGATTTTCAATGATCAAACCTCCAATGAAATTCTACACAAGGTTAGTCTTTAGTATATCATGATGGGGGTGTTCTCTGTCAAACCTTTAAATCTTTGCCATGCCTCACGAATAGGCTCATGGGACATTTGGGAGAAGTTATCAATCAAGGATTGCATATGATTCATTCATCCTAGGGGATAATATATTCTAAAAAATGCCGATTTCAATTCCTCCGAGGACATAACAACTTTCCTTAAATGATTTACATAATACAATGCTTTGTCCATCAGAGTGAATGGACATGCTGCCATCTTAACTACCTCTAATGAAATGTTAGGGTAGAAGATGATCGAGATTTTTCGAGGGGTCGCACGATCTCCCATGGCGAGATCACAGTCGATGCATTGACCTCTCAAGAAACCCAAGTCAATAAACAATTAACCAACAATGAATATAAAGCAATGAATAGCAAAAATGGGGAGTTAACATTTATTATCTACAACATAAGTGTATAGCAAGTAAGCATGTGTAGAGGTTGAATCACCAAGAGCAAGTATGGTAGCATATGATTATTGCTAATCAATGTATAATATGTACAAATATGTTTTTGTGTTTTTCTTAATATTTTTTTTAAATACAAATGAATTAATAATAATCATATAGGTATATTAAAGAATAATAATAAAATATGTATGATGAATACATATATTCCTATATATTTACATAGGTAAATATGTGCATAAATAGTATTCACATATTTACATATAAGTAGATATTTTTTTCTCCTATTTTTATAAAATATATATACTATAATCCTTTTTTTATATTTTTCTAATTTTAAATTTTTTATTATATAATCTATGAATATATAAGGTCATATATCCAATATAAGGTTATATAATTATGCATACCAATGAACAGGTTTTTAATAATTTTTTCATTTTTTGTGATTTTTCTGGATTTTTTGCTAATTTTTATGGATTTTCACAGTCAAAAGTATCCCAAATCAAGGATTAAATAAATAGACAGAATTGAATTGAAGATTAAAAGTAGTAAATAAGATCCAAAATTTTTCAAATCAATATTATTATATAGAAAATAAAATAAAGAAAATCAAAAAGAGAAATATTTTTTTGGAATATTTAATGATTTTTCATTTTTTATTGGATTTTGGAGATTTTAATTTTTTTGAATATTTTTTGTCTAGTTATAAAATATGCTAAATTAAACAACATATGATGTTTTTGGAATTTTTCAAAATGTATTTCTATTTTTTTGGTATTTTCAAAGTTAGACAGGGACAAAGACGTTCTCATTTGAGTTTTAATAATTAATTCAAATGCCAAAAATGCTGAAATAAACATAGATATTGAAAATACATGCTAGCAGGCATCAAATCCTAGTTTTGCATAATTTTTGGAGCACATGTGATATTTTAATAAATTAAATTCAAGCACCAAAAATACATGAACTCCAAAGGGCATATTTGCAAATAAAAATAAAGACAGTGGTTTATCTGTAATTTTCCCAAAAAATACCACATATATATTGAAATTAAATGGACTAAAAATAAATACAAGAGCACACATAGGTATATATGTAATTTGCCCATCACACTTGGGATGACACGTGAGTTAGGCTGGACTCAACCTAGTTGTAGTGTCCATAAACACCAGGGTCTCTAAATGTCCACATTTACTTACGCTACATATTTTATTTACATAACTAATAAATAAATACAAATAATATAGGTGTTTAGATTTGCAATTTACCACCAAAGGCAAGTTGGGGAATAGCTCGATGGACCTTATACATGTGTTCATCCTCTGTGTGGCATGTACCGGTTCGGTGCTAGACATCTCTGATTAGATCTTGAATGAAGATCCGACGATCTGAGCTTAAGGGATCGCATGCCTCTGGTGCAATCTGGGGAACGCCCTCCATCAGACCTCTATTGTTGCTCTTGAAGAACAGGGAAGAAGGTGGGCTTCCCTAATCTTTGATTGATGATTCCTTGCTCCTCTGGTCGTCTCTGATGCAACTTTGGAGTTCTACATGACCGGGAGGGTCGTCCACAGCTGATAGTCTGTTCGAGAAGGCCTAGGACCCAGCGATGGGGTCCTGGTGTGTCGAGGAGCACTTGATGAACCTGTCCAGGTGCAATTCTTGGCCTAAGAAGGGCCCTTCTTCCATGGGAACTGCACAAAGAAGTTCCTTAGCTAAAGGCGAAGATTTCGGCCCAATTTTGAAGCTGAATGCATGCAAAATGGATGGAGTGGAAGGGGCTCTGGCAGACATCGGAGGAGGAGCCCTAACTTGCTGATCGGGGCCGATCAGGTTGGTTTGGATAATAGATCAGATGAAGAACATGCTGGGGAAGATAGTGGGGTGGAAAAGGTGTGTCGGGAACATCGATAGCAGTGTGAGAACACGGTCGGAGCTTTAGAGCTCTGGCAAGGGGACTAAGCTAATCTATGCTAATCTATGCGTCGAAACATGAAAGCAAATGCGAAAAATAAACTACAGGAACTAATTCTACCCAATAGAAAGAAATGCGTAGCTTTTATACCTATTGGCAGGCAGGGAGAAGGACTGGCCAGAGCACTTTCGTGGATCTCCGACTCTTCCTTGCTTCACATTCTCCAAGCTCGGGGAAGATCTCAGCTGTCACCTGGACTTCGACACTCGTGCATGAACACATAATAAAGCTTGAAGGGGGATCAAGAGGAGAAGAAGAAGATGAAGTTCTTATTTATAGACAAGGTGGAATGCTCTTATTGATCAAGGACATGTAATCGAATCGAGGAGAATTAATTAGATCTTTGGCGATGGCATGAATTAAAGATGTTTAATCACCATGAATGAGGCATCACACCTAGCTAGAGCTGAAGGATATGGAAAGATCATCAAGCACATCATGGAAGCGTGTGGATTGCTTCGAATGCGATCGGGAGCGACTAGTCGCACTAGTTACTCCGGGCAGCGAAATTTAAAAAATTTTAAATTGATAAAACCATATGATCCAAGAACTTTTCTCGGATCGTTTCATCTAAACCACAATAGGTATAAGGTTTACCTCTTGAAGCGTGGCTGCGATCGAGTCTCTAAACGAAGAGACCTCCTGTCTCAAGTCCGGTCCGACGGAGGAGACGCTTGCGAGCGCGTTGATGAGATGCGTACTTCTTGCAATCCATGTTGATGATCCAAGTGACGAATCTCCTAATCTCTTCACACGAGATTCGACGTGTTCTTCATGAGTGAGGTGCATATAAGGAGACAGAGATCCACGAGCAAATACTCCGGTAGCATAACGATGATGCTGTAGCAATGGCGACTCTCTCTATGGCTCCACGGTGGTCGGCCATAAGAGAGAGAGAGAGAGGGGAGAGACACATGACGTATAGAGAGAGAGGAGAGAGCATATGTTGTTGTCGTAAAATGTGTGTCTCAAAGAGCAAGGGGTGCATCTTCTTATATAGGGTTTTGGGAGTCGATGGATCTCAATCCATGGACAACACATAATCAATGGTTGAGATTGATTTGTGTTTCTTTCAATGGCTAGGATGTCGTTGTAAAAACACAACAACAAATAATTTAATATAAATTAAATTATATTGATAAATCAACATAATTAATTCCAAATTAAATCACCTTTGACTAGAGATGAGATAATGAGGAGACTAACCTCTTTCCCTACAAAAGGGGGGACGGCTACCAATCATCTCATGAGATCTCATTATCTCATGAGATCTCATTATCTCATGATATCTCATGATATCTCAATATCTCATGAGATTTCATTATCTCATGATATCTCCAAGATTTACAATAACAACTATTGTTAATTATTTCACAAAATAATTCATAATTATCTTGTGAACATTGCAATCATGCCATTGGAAAATGTGAATCTCATTCACAACCCAAAACCAAATGTAACTATATTTTAAATTAATCATTCAATGTGAATCCAATTCACATTAACAATTAATCAACAAATATAAGTCACAATATGCTCTTTCTAATATATTATAAATCACATTTATAATATACCTGAATAATATGATAGTGCTATCCACATTATTCTTATCCATGATAAATAAATCACATTTAATCATCTCGGATCTCTCTTCTCATGTGCACAAATAGTATGAATCACATTCACAATATTCACATCTTTGATAATTAAATCACATTTAATTATCTCATATAACTCTCATTATAATATGAATCAAATTCATATTATTCATGATAATTAAATCACATTTAATTATCCATTTTCTCAATACTCGGATACAAATATCAACAATGAATTTATCCATGAACTCTTTCAAGGATAATGTGATTTCTCTTCAAATACTTGGAGATAAGGACATGGCGATTGTATTGTGTCACATATAGTGACCTGGATATTGAGATCACATCTCAAATCCAGATCTTGCGGACCTCCCATAGATGCTTGATTAAATCAAGACCGCAACTCTAATCTTCTCATTACATCTGAATCACATTCAGATCAATGTCCAACATTTGGACTAAGATCATATTAATTCTCTATGAGAGGAGTCACTAAATTCCAGACCTGTTTCATCACTTCCACGAAATGGAAGCATCATGGTTATACAATCGTTTATGATCACATCACCCTTAGGTATTCCTAATACATGTACATCCGGAAGACCCAGAATAAACCCGAAGTATAAGATCAATTTTACACTGTCTACTTCAGAGTTTTATCATCACGTTTCCCATTCGATCATTGGGAGTCGGCATCGATACATGCTTTCAAAAAGCATATATCATACCCAGGTGTTGATCATATACTTTTCCAAAAATATATATCAAACCTACAAATTCAGTCTAGCTTCCAAAGCGAGACGACCGTGCACGGAATTTGATTCTTCCCAATATCTCATGAGTGAGCTCATGTATTCCGGTTCAGTAATGAACCTGTATGATCCCTTTGAGAGATTGTATTACTCATATGCCCTTGCATGCACACCAACGCGCCAATATATAGACCTTGGTTAGGTCATCAACCTATTGGTCTGCCAAAGAGGATGTGTTCCTATATCTTGACAGCATATGATATAGGACATTGGTTATCTCGATCTCGTTAAGTCAACTCTTTGACCTAACGAATTTGACACCTCCGAATCTCTATTCCCATGCAGAGGACCTGCATCAAGAGGTTAGTCAGATATCATCCAAGTGAGAAAGGACTGTCATCTCCTACACAGGCTGGAGATCATCTCTTAACAATCATTTGACGGTACTTGATGAGTCCTCAATCTAACTCTTTATATATTCATCCAAGAACCGGCCTCTATGATTCAATAATTGAATCAACATTGTATGATCATACAGATGGCCATGGTACATAACCCTAATTGTAATAAAGGACCTTTTATGCAAATTAGTTATTCTTCATTTCAGATCAGGGAATGATATTCGCAATAACATTTATTGCATAATTACTCGTCGTGGGTTCGCATGTCTAACATTATCCCACTAGTCCAAAGAGCCATTAATGGGCTAACCATTTAAACCCATACTCATGTGACAGTCATAGGCTATTTGGAAAAATAGCTAGGTAAGATGATCAGTCACTCTATTCCCGAGATACTATGCCAAGTCCTTTTACGACACTTGCATATCCCCTAGTAATAGTGCTCGCATCCAATGCGATTGTTGCATATTATGCAACCAATACTCAATCTTGTCAGTTGTAGTGTCCTTGACACTACAGGTTAATAATTAATATAACCAATATGTCCATAATCCTTATCAGAATACCCTTATTCCTGGAGATCTTTATCTCCTAAGGTATCCACAACTAAGACCTTTTACATGACTATCTATAAAGTCTTAAGTTCTTAAAGATAAGACTTTGAGATCACTATATCAAAAAATCTTTTCGTCTTTGAAGATATTGTTATTACTACAATCAAGTGTTTTATCTCCTTAGTAGGATTACCAACATTTACTACTCCCACTACATGGCAGATATCTAACTTTTGTACACATCTAGCATACACTCAGTTTCTCGTAATTGATGCACAAAGGTAAGTAGTTCTAGCATTCACTTCCTCAACTCTTTGAGATGCTATCCCATTAGATAGGTCAGTACCATATCTTAAGGGAAGGAAGCCTTTCTTGGAATTTTCCAGAGAATGGAATATGTCCAATGTGTACTACTAATGTGACAGTCCCAATACCCTCTTCTCTTTACTTCTGAACATCTTCAGAACTAAGATCTAAGAGGTATCCTTGAGATCATATCTCAAGGTATGGAATAGCCAGTCTATAAAACACTTATTATTATCCTTATATCATTCCAAATGATTAGGGTACCATCTACATATAGCACGATGAACACAATGGCACTCCCATTAAGCTTCACATGGTACATCAAGATTCTATCTGAAGTCATAACATTTATAATTTCATCAAATCTTATGTTCCAACTACAAGAAGCTTATTCGAGTCCAGAGATGAAGTTATTTAGGTTCCACAGCTTGCTTTCCTCAACTATGAAGCACTGGGGCTACTTCATGTGAATATCCTCGGAGAGATATTCGTGGAGGAATGCAATCTCGACTTCCATCTTGATTATGTCAAAGTCAATTTGTATAGCTATAGTTAGCAATAATCTGATGAGTTTAAGCATGGTCACTAAAGAGCAAGTCTCATCGCAAGCGATGTCTTCTATTCAGGGTGTAGCTCAAGGCTACGAGCCATGATTTGAAGGGCCCTACCTTCTCATCAAGTTCACACTTTCTCTTGAAGATCCATTTACAGCTTAACGAGTCTTACCCATATAGGTGGATCCTCGAGGGTCCATATACAACACTTGTATATGATGTCTACTATAGACTTTATCGTTAACATCCATCTTTCCATGACATGATCATCAAAAGCTTAATCACATGAAGTTCGGTCATTGTCAGATTTCTCTGACACATGGAATTCATCATCAAACTCGTTTGAAGAGGTATTAGTGTTTCATCTTTAATTATTCTTTCATTTTCCGATTTTAGGAGCCTCATTATCTTCTCATGATTAAATGAGTTCCTAAACTTCATTTTCATCTTGATTCTCAAGAGAATCATACTGTAAGAATCATATCCTTATAGATGAGATCTTTTAAGAATCTCAAGGTCATAAAGTCGTTATCCAATACCATCCTTTATTTTCCTAATGAAGTAGCACTCTTCGGTGATTGATTCGAGCATACTATCATGGAACCTTTCTAAGTATATATAATACAGTCTCTACTACATATATATACTTGGAAACTAAGTGATAATTATGCTAAGATTAATCGTTGATCAAATCATGTCACGCATGATTAATTGTATCTTCCTGTAACTCTATTGAGTTTAGGTGCATTAGGAGCATTGAGATAGGAATGATATTCATATCTCCATAAGGTACTCTTTGAATTCATCTAACAGGTACTAGCTACCTAGGTAAGATCAAATTAATTTCATCTTCCTTCATACCTTGGTTCTAAACCAAAATTGTGAAATTTTTGAATATTTCAAAGCTTTCTAAGGTGAAGGGAAGAAATCTCATATCACTAATAATCATTAAATGATATCACATGTCATCAATATTCATTATGATACAGATGGTCCACATACATCAATACGTATGAGATTGTGAATACATTGGCATCTTACACCATTCTTAGAGAAGGCTGCATTGGACATTTTTACTATGAATGCAATATTTAAAAGTATGTAAGATTTGAGATTTTATACATTCTAAAGTTCATCTCTTACTAGTCTATTAATCTTATCAACAGACATATGTCCAAGGTTTGATGCCAGATCATTGTCAAATGATCTTAATCCTCCTATTGATCTTATAAGGTTTAATTTTCAGTATTAGAAATGCTAATGAACCATTCATTAATTTTCTAATTTAGTTTAGTCCCCTAGATGTTAGATTACTATCAGAAATATATCCATCATAACTCTTTATGATAGGTCTATTCTAGAATTCATGTCTATTTCCAACATTTAGAAATAAACTATGAGTGTTTTCTAATTTCTAGGTAGTAGAGACATTCTCTAAGACTAAGAGCTCTCCCATTGAAAATATGAGGTCTATCTATCCAACTGAGATTGTTGCAACAATTGCATCAATACCCATGTAGATGACTATTAAAGCTTAAGATCAAATTTTCTAGTCTTCTAAAACATATGCAACCAATTGTAAGTGTTATTAGAAGAATGTGATACAATTATTAGACTTTGATCATATACAATAAGCAAGTCAATATCAATGATTATATGTAGATTATTTTGATGCAGTATCTGAGTCCTTCTCTAAGGATCCTAGATAGTCTAGATAGTCACATTATTTGTACATCGGCTTATTGTAGTATTGGCATTTATCCAACTATTTGGATGTCATATGTGTGTGGAAACCATAGAAGTACAATCAACTCTTTGACTTTCCTTCTAACCTGGGTCCGACCCATGCTTCTACTGCGCTCCTTTCATCTCTAAACAATCATTGCTTAGGACAAAGGATCTCTTATGTTGAATTCAAAAGATTTCAATATAAGAGTATTT
The DNA here is from genome assembly GCA_037367405.1 of Ottelia alismoides. Taxonomy (NCBI): domain Eukaryota; kingdom Viridiplantae; phylum Streptophyta; class Magnoliopsida; order Alismatales; family Hydrocharitaceae; genus Ottelia; species Ottelia alismoides. The sequence goes on along the minus strand of JAZKJV010004323.1, from coordinate 148,341 downwards.
CGACATTTATATATGCTTCATTTAATTCATACAATATGAACAATATGAGGCTTCATGAATGACTAGAGTATAGATAGTGGGATGATGACACTCATCATATCTACATACATCTTAACTCTTAAAGATTTAGGTTCAGGTAGGTACTCAAATATTTTGAATACATCATCTCATATAGAGATACCATTATGCATGATGCAGTGAACCATGTCATTCATGATTAAATGCCAAGAGCACATATGAATGACATAACATCTTCTTAGATTTTATAAGGATTATTTGACTATTACGATCATCATTAACATGTCACTTCCAAAGTACATTCGATGAGAAATCAAGATTATAGAGACATACAAACCCTAGGGTTGTAGTCCTATTATCTATCTAATTGTCATTCCTCGTTATTATGAGGAAACATGCACATTGCAATGACATGCATTGTGTGTCCAATTGCAAGTACAATATCTTGATCATGGATCCAATCCATAATATTTTACTGGTTATTATTAAGTATAACATTGAGTGGGTTTAATGAAGGATTATCTGAAATAAGAAATTTGCATAAATATATATAAATATATATAAATATATATAAACACATTTTACTTTGATTTAGGAATATTTATATCAAAGTTGTCTTGCCTTGTCAACATTAAAAGTTCATTCCCTTAATCACTTTCAATGTAAGAGATATACTTACCATTATATCTCAAGCAAGATCTGGGATCTCCTTTCTTATCTTTGTCACATTCCAATAATATATGAACCTGTAATTCTGATAAAAATAAGCGGGAACACATTCCACCTCGCAGGTCCAAAATTGCATCTCCCAAGTCGGTCTTTAACACCCGGGTCCACCACCCCCTAAGATGATGTTGACCCGTCATTAATTGAACTAACTGTCAACAGGAATACAACACGCTATGCGCAATCTAATATCACCCCAATAATATGAGGACCCGATATTGGAGTCACTACCCATACGTCCTTACTCTTTCGAGAAGCAAAAAGCCCGATCCAAATGTATTGTATGTAGGAGCTGTCACTTCGGACAGGCATCTCCTACATACAATATCTGGTGACGGAACCCTTCGCCTTGACGGGAGACCATGGATGTCACTTATGTGATTCTCCGCCTCTTATTCAAATTTCAATTAATTGTCATGAATCATATTCATATAATTAATTCTTCCAATAGAAATACACATCTATTTATAAAAGAGTATTTTTAATTGGAAATAATTAATTTAATCATACTAAATCAATTATCAATCCAATTCAGTCAACAAACTTGATTGTTACTTGAATATATGGTATTATCCAAAATATGTATCAATTCGTATTTTAATAATTCGAAAATACACCATGATTTCTCCATCATTATCGAGTCTCTAGTCGCTGTCATGGCCAGTACTGACGGGAGTGGGACAAACCGCACACGGTGCAACCTGCTACCCCAGCTCCCCGACTAGACACCATATCCACCTCAGGAAAGGATAATGCCAAATCAATCAATGTGTATTTGATATGTTCATCGGTTTTTCAACGAAAATTATACCATATAGTAATAATCAAAACCATTTTGATTATAATGAAATTTGCTAGACAAATTCCCAAACCTATTCAAGCAACATGTTTGTTGAAAGTGTATCGAGTAACCAATTGGTGATCTAGATCAAATCTAATCATTTATTGGTTGAGGTAATGTCATTTAAGGGAATAATTATCATTCAAATATTTCCCAAATATCTTTTTCCCCCTCCTTCTGGTCCAATGGGTTCTAAGATGACCAACGTCACTATAGCTTAGCCTGGTCGCCTTGATCGAGTCATATATCCACATTGCCTCTATCAATAATATAATCCATTATTATTCCAGGAAATTAGCCATTAATTTCACAAGTTTCTTAAATAACTATCACAGGGTTCATGATTAGGATTGCAATTTTCAACAGTGACCCTCACCTACTAAAATTAGCATATCACATTCATTTTAAATCCAAATTAAGCAAAATCAGTTTCTAAGGTTTGCTAACTTGATTTAAAATAGAACCTATGTGATTATCATGTATTTTCAGGCGTTTTAGAAAAGTAATTAACTCCTTAATTACGTCATTATTCGCCAGTCCTGAAACAGTTGATATATGTTCATTAAAATTATCATATCTTGAGTTATCGGATTCCAAATCATGCAAACTTAAATCCCACGGATTCCTTAATTAATGGGAAACATTATCAAATTTAAAAATTCATGTTTAAACGTTTTAAACAAGTCCGAAAATTTATCACATAACAGGGCTGCGAAAATTGAAATGCGATAAAATTTTCACAATCCTTATGAACCCAAGTCTTCCTAGGTATATGGATCACATCCAAAACCTCCAACCTGGCTCTGATACCACTTGAAGGATATGGGAATATCCTCAAGCGAATCACGGAAGCATGTGGATCGCATCGAATGCGATCGGCAGCGACTAATCGCACTAGTTGCTCCAGGCAGCAGAATTTAAAAAATTTTAAATTGATGTAACCACATGATCCAAGAACCTTTCTCGGATTGTTTCATATAAACCACAATTTGTATAAGGTTTACCTCTTGAAGCATGGTTGCGATCGATTCTCTAAACGAAGAGACCTCTGGTCTCAAGTATGATCCGACGGCTGAGACGCTTGCGAGCGCGTTAATGAGACGCATCCTTCTCGCAATCCATGTTGATGATCCAAGCGACGAATCTCCAGATCTCGTCACACAAGATCTGATGTCTTCTTCACGAGCGAGGTGCACTGAAGGAGACAGAGATACACGAGCAAATACTCCGGCAGCATAACGACGATGCTGCAGCGATGGCGACTCTCTCTATGGCTCCATGGTGGACGACCATAAGAGAGAGAGGGGAGAGGCACATGACGTGTAGAGAGAGAGAGGAGAGAGCATAAGTTGTTGTCGTAAAACGTCTGTCTCGAAGAGCAAGGCGTGCATCTTCTTATACATGATTTTGGGAATCCATGGATCTCAATCCATGGACAACACACAATCAATGGTTGAGATTGACTTGTGTTTCTTTCAATGGCTACGATGTCGTTGTAAAAATACAACAACAAATGATTTAATATAAATTAAATTATATTGATAAATCAACATAATTAATTCCAAATTAAATCACCTTTGACTAGAGATGAGATAATTTGGAGACTAACCAATTTCCCTACAAAAGGGGGGACGGCTACCAATCATCTCATGAGATCTCATTATCTCATGATATCTTCAAGATTTACAACAATAATTGTTGTAAATTATTTCACAAAAATAATTCATAAGTATCTTGTTAACATTGTAATCATGCCATTGGAAAAATGTGAATCTCATTCACAATCCAAAACCAAATGTAACTATATTTTTAATTATTCATTCAATGTGAATCCAATTCACATTAACAATTAATCAACAAATATAAATCACAATATGCTCTCTCTCTAATATATTATAAATCACATTTATAATATACCTGAATAATATGGATAGTGCTATCAAAATTATTCTTATCCATGATAATTAAATCACATTTAATCATCTTGGATCACTATTCTCATGTGCCCAAATAATATGAATCACATTCACATTATTCGCATCTTTGATTATTAAATCACATTTAATTATCTCTGATAACTCTCATTATGATAAGAATCAAGTTCATATTATTCATGATAATTAAGTCACATTTAATTATCCATTTTCTCAATGCTCGGATACATATATCAATAATGAAATTATCCATGGACTCTTTTAAGGATAATGCGCTTTCTCTGCGGATACTTGGAGATATGGACCGGGCGATTGTATTGTTCCACGTGTAGTGAATTGGATATTGAGATCACATCTCAAATCTAGGTTTTGTGGACCACCCATAGATGCTTGATTAAATCAAGACCGCAAATCTAATATTCTCATTACATCGTGATCACATTCAGATCAATGTCCAACATTTGGACTAAGATCAGATTACTTCTCTATGAGATGAGTCACTAAAATCCACACATGTTTCATCACTCCCTCGGAATGGAAGCATCATTGTTATACAATCATTTGTGATCACATCACCCTCAGGTATTCGTAATACATGTACATCCTGCATATTGGAAGTCCCAGAATAAACCCAAAGTATAAGATCAATTACTGTTTACTTCAGAGTTTTATCATCAAGTTTCTCATTCGATCATTGGGAGTCGGTATCGATCACATGCTTTCGAATAGCATATATCATACCCAGGTGTTGATCATATACTTTTCAAAAAATATAAATAAAACCTACAAATACAGTCAAGCTTCCAAAGTGAGACGACCGTGCACGGAATTTGATTCTTCCCAATATCTTATGAGTGAGCTCATGTATTCCAGTTCAGTAATGAACCTGTATGATCCCTTTGAGAGATCGTATTACTCATATGCCCTTGCATGCACACCAGCGTGCCAATATATAGACCTTGCTTAGGTCATCAACCTATTGGTCTTCCAAATGTACTTACTCAGACATATAGTAACACATCTGTCTCCAGTCAGAGGATGCATGCATATATCATGACAGCATATGATATAGGACTTTGGTTATCTCGATCTCGTTTAAGTCAAATCTTTGACCTAACTAATTTGGCACCTCTGAATCTCTATTCCCATATAGAGGATCTGTATCAAGAGGTCGGTCAGATATCAGCCAAGTGAGAAAGGATTGGCATCTCCTACTCAGACTAGAGAACATCTCTTAACAATCATTTGACGGTACTTGATGAGTCCTCAATCTTACTCTTTATATATTCATCCTAGCACCAGCCTCTACGATTCAATAATTGAATCAATAGTTGTATGATCAACAAGATGGCCATGGTACGTAACACTAATTGTACTAAGGGACCTATTATACAAATTAGTTATTTCATTTCAGATGAGGGAATGATATTCGCAATAACATTTATTGTATAATGGCTCGTCGTGGGCTCGCGTGTCCAACAAGAGCATCATGACTGCAAGCAGAAAAATAAGCAAAATCCAGGTGTCTGACATTCTTGCGACTCGAGGAAGAGAGAGCAGGTTGTTGACTGAGGTTAACAGTCCCATCCTCCTGATTGGTCCACCTCATACACTATTGACAAAAAGGATGAATTTATTCGAAAATAAATAATTAAAAATATAAAAAGATTTTTTTGATTTTTAGACATAAAAATGTTTATTATTTTATGTAGTACTTTAATATAAATTTTATTCATTTTTTTCTATTTTTTACAAGTTAATTTCTAAAGGTATATTTATAGGTATATTCGTCTAAATTTTGGGTCTTTTATTTTGTATTTTTGATTTTATTATTTTATTCTTTTATTTTTTATATTTCTAACTTATTTTTATGTACGCAAATATATTTTTATTGTATTTTTTTGATCTTTCATGTACACTTAAATAAATAAGGGTATATATTATATAGGTAAAAGTATAGGTATTTCATCCATGTATTTATACAAATTATTTTATTTTTATGTAATCTTTATGGTTTTATTCTATTCAAAATATGTACAGATATTATAAATAATATTTACAAAATTATAAAAATATAAATTATGAAGATAATAAAGAATAAATAAAATAAATATTTTATCCAATTATATTGTATAATTGGAGTCCAAAACCTAATTTTCACACCTTAGCTCCAAAAAATATGAAAACCTTCATTAAATAGCTTATTAAAAGTTAGATACAACTAAAGATGATTTTGATGCATTTTGAGTTTTTATTTAGGATATATGCATCTGGGATGTTTGGGTTTTGGCTTTTTATTCTGAGTATAAAATATACATTGTATATTATTTTTTGTGTAAACTTAATTTTATATTTTTTATATATTATTATCTACAACTTTAATCTAAAAAGTTTATTGATTTGATAACAAAATAATAAAGAATAAAATATGACCAAAAAAGCATTATTGATGAATTGACGAATAATAATTTATTGGATTTATTGGCCCTTATCTCCCCTACTTTATTCCTTGTCGACCAAGTCATCAACATGCCTAGGTCTCGGGGTTTAGGGTCATAAAATTCCTTTGGCATTTTATTCTTTTTCTTTTCTTTCCTTTATTCTATAATTTTGGCATTAAAAATTGTATTTTATACACAATAAATGGAACAAATAATGAATGTTAATTTGTACAAAATAATGCTATATACATGGAATAGCTAGGGTTTTTAATGCCAAAATCATAGAATAAAGGTGAAGAAATGGAGATTCATTACCCCCCCCCCCCTATACATGCCTTTGCTAGTCCCTAGCAAACACTTATGCAATAAGTCTAGAAAATGAAAATAAAGAAAATAAAATGAAAGAAATTGGATTGATTTTAATTCTCAAACTTTCCTTCATAGAATCAAAGTTTGGAGCTCAGGTCAGATCTTAGTATGAGTATGTGTGTGGAACCTTGTTAGGAACTGAATTTAAAGCACAACAGCCTTCGAGAGTCATAGAACTCGGTTCAAACCACCTCAATAGCCATGTCAGAACCAGTCTACATCATATGCAAACCCATATGACTATGAAGCAGACTTGTATAATGTAAGTGAAAGTGGCTCTTCCCAACTGAAATGACAAAAGAATTGACTTGTCCAGCATGACAACCCAATGATTCTCCAATCCAACAACTCTTTCCTCAAGGATCGAGAGTTCTAGTGCATCTAACTCAAGAATAGGGGGTGGAGAGAAGAATGGACGATATCTATTGTAGCTACCTATCTAGGCATGCATGACCAGTTTAGTCAAGTCATCAAGCTGCAAGCTCACATGATATCTGACTTTTGAAGCTCATGCTTACTTATTGACTATACAACATAAGTATGTACTCCGACAGGCATTTTATTTTCAATCGGACCTATCCACTTTTTTGGAGTCTTTATTTTGTATTTTTTTGAATACTAAATATAACATTTACATTAAGAGTTTTTACTCTTGATCCAGAAGACTATCCCTCTTTTGAAGCGTTATTGCAACCCACACTCTCCTGTCTTTAGATGTCGACACCACTGGATGGGTTGGGGTGCACTTCCCACCATAGTTGATGATGAATGTTTCCACTCGTGTGCGTCTCAAACAGCCATATCCAATCCCCTCACCACTCCAAATGAGTTGAGCCAAGTGAAAGGTGCAAGTGTCCAAGTTAGGTCACGACCGATAAGAGTCTTGCGCGTGTCTCAAAAAGTTCTAGTTAGGCAGTTCACGTTTCCTGAACCAGCCCAGAGTCTCAAAAAATTAAGTCCAAATAGACATGAAGTACCTCAAATCCAGTTCCTATAAGGTTCCGGTGAAGTTAGGTGCATTAAGGTCTAACCAAGATCCAATCCTCGACTTTACTCATACTACTTCAATTACAAAAATCAATCCAAAAAATGCAAACCCTATGCGAATGCTATGTACCATGCAATGAAAATCTTTTTCTGACGCAATTTTCAAACTTTTGAAACTTTTATGGGTTTTTGAAAAGGTTTTGCAAATTTTTAGGCAATTTTTAAAAAGATTTTGCAAATTTCTATGGATTTTTCAAAACAAAAAGACTTTTGGCACAAAAAGGAAGTATGTGCAGATATTTACATGGTCGTGCCTCTTTTTATTTACAAGAATTGAGGTTGGAGGATTTACTTATTGAATGTTAGTCATTTTTTAGGTATGTATATACAATTTGTAAAGAATTTATTTGAATGACGTATATATTCCTCAAACTTATTTGAAAATGGTTTTACAAACAATTTTGAAAACTATAGTCCAAAATATTTTTTGCAAAAAAAATTAAATATTTCCAAGCATGCAAAGATTTTTCAAATGGTATATATAGATTTTTCAATCTTTTTTGCAGCCATTTTCCAAACCATTTGCAAATAGGTTTTTCAAAACATTTTTATTTCACACAAGCAAAAAATAAGTTTTTACAAACCAAAATAATTTTACAAAGGTCAAAAATGTTTTACAAAATATTTCTTCGAATAGTTTTCAAAAGATTTTTCAAATAGATTTTCAAACTATTTTCCAAACATTTTACAAAGCATTTTTTCCTGATTTATTAATCAATATATACAAGAAGAATTTGAGGAATAATATGCATCTTTTTTAGTTACTTTAATGAATTGTATATGTATATAGAGTATTTTAGCAATATTTATTTAAAAATACGAAAGTACAAGTTATGGATAAAGTATATACATAGTATATACGACCCCCTATACTTACCTTGAGCTACGTATTCATAGATTAAAGAGAAAAGAAAGATAGAACTCGTACTCTATATAAAAGAGCATATATACTACAATGAGTAATGAATAAAAGAATGAGAGGTCGATCGTCCTCCCTATATTTAGGATTAAATAATCCTAAATATAGCAGAAAATAACAACATGCAGGGAGGGTCGAGGGTGGGAATGAATAACTCATTGTTCGTCATGTCTCCCCTTATACTTAGGGTAAGATATCCCTAAGTATAGACATGATTATCAAAATGAAGGAGACATGTGGTGACACAAAGAATAAATAAGTGACATCACTCATCCCCCTATATTCAGGATGAAGTATATCCTAAGTATAGAAACATTAAATGAGGAAAACAAATGAACATATAGAAATACAACAGAAAAAAGAAGAAAATACGAAAACTTAGAGGAAGATTTTTTTAGTGTCATTATCTGAATCTTTTAATGATACTAAGATTGCGGATTCTTCTTCCTTGTAGATCACCTGGATTGAGTCGACAACGACCAAGACGTGTCATGCTCGAGGTAAGGCTCCAGTAACTGACCGTTGATGATAAATGGTTGTGGGTTAGGAGACAATTCTAATATTACAATGCTTCTATTTTCACGCACTTATTGCACGTTTTAAATGGCCCTATTCATTTAATCTTTAATTTTCCCGAGAATATCTTCAACTTAGTGTGAAAAAACCACACTTAACTGTCAAGTCTAGAGGGTCTTTCATCTGATGTTTCGGTAATGCAAGCGTTTAACCTTCTCCTTGTACATCAATGTATTATCATATGCATAGTTTTGGAATTCCAGGAGCTTGTTCAGATCCTCTTTTATTTTATGACCACCTTTTTGTGAGTCTAAATTACGAATGTTATCTGCCCACAGTGATTTATAAATCAACTCCACGGGCAGATGGCATGGTCTTCCATATACAATACGGTAGTGTGACATGCACAAAGGAGACTTGTAAGCGGTTCTGTATGACCAAAGGGCATAGTCCAAGAGTTGGGACCAATTCTTTCTGTCTGCCTTCACAAGCTTCTGCAGAATCATCTTGATTCTCTGTTCGATTGTTTAGCCATGTCATTGGTGTGGGGATGAAAAGGAGATGTGACTCAGTGCTCGATGTCGTACTCCTTCATTAATTTCTTGACCTCTTTGTTAATGAAGTGGCTACCCTCTTCTGATATTAGTATCTTCGGATCCCGGACAACGATATGATGTTCTCTCTCAGAAACCGACAAACTGTACGGATGTCTGAGTCTTGGGAAAGTATAGCTTCAACCTAGTGACTCACATTGTCAACTGTAAGAAGGATGTACTCGTACCCCTAATTATTGGGAAAGTTTCCCAAGAAGTCAATGCCCCAAACATCAAATACATCTGAGATCTGAATGAACTTTAGGGGCATGGAATCTTTAGTTGTGAGGGTACCTCCCAATCTTTGCCGGTAAGTGCAGTACTTCACAAATGCTGCAGCATCCTTAAATAGTGTAGGCCACCAGAGGACACACTACAATACTTTCATTGACGTTCTATCTCCAGAGTGGTGTCCACCTTATTTGAGCAAGTAACAATGCTCAAGGACACTGTGATGCTCCTCCTATGGTATACACCATTGCCAAATGAAATCTGCTCCTTCCCTAAATAGAAGTGGATCTTCCCATAGGTAAAAATGGATTGTGGACAAGAACTTGTTCTTCTTGATTTCATCCAATCTTGTGATTATACATCAGAAACAAGGTAATTCACAATATAGGCATACCAAGGGAGTGAATCCACATCCAGAATCGACTTGTCGGGGAAGGTATCTGTGATGGGTGCATTACTCAGTGGAGGATCTTGCCGCTCAATTCTGGAGAGGTGATCTGCTACCACAATCTGAACTCTAGGTTTGTCTTTGATCTTTAAATTGAATTCTTGGAGGAGAAGGATCCATATAATCAGTCTAGGCTTGGCATCCTTCATCTAATGTAAGTATCGGATAGCAGAGTGGTCAGTGCAAATTGTGACTTTAGATCCAAGCAAATAGGATCTGAACTTCTCATGGGAGAAAAACATTGCTAGAATTTCCTTCTTTGTGACAGTATAATTTCTCTGAGCTTCATCTAGCATTTTGCTGGTATAGTGAATGGTATAGGGCTCATTATCTTTCCTTTGTCCTAGAACAACCCCAAAAGCAAATTCTGATGTATCCATCTTGATCTCAAAAGAAAGAGACCAACCAGGTGTCTGTATGATGGGAGCTTGAGTAATTATCTCCTTCAACTGATTAAATGGAAGTACAACCTGCTAATCAACATTAAACTCGCTCTTCTTGCACAACAACTCTGTGAGAGGTCGGGCAATGCGGTTGAAGGTATGAATTAATCTTTTCTAGAAACCCACATGCTCCAAGAATGACCTCACATTTCGAACAGTTTGAGGTGTCTCTAAATTGGCAAATACATCCACCGCTGTCGGGACGACCTCCATGCCATGGTTGGAAATGACATGACCCAACACAATCCCTTATGCAACCATGAAGTGGATCTTTTCCCAAGATGGCACAAGATTGACCTCACAACATTTCTGAAGTATTAAGTATAGGTGTTCAAGATAGGAATCAAAAGTGTCACCATAGACGGAGAAGTCGTCCATTAACACCTCGAAAAAACTGACTACCATCTCTGCAAAAACTGCAAGTGTGCATCTCTAGAATGTTGCAGGTGCATTGCATAGTCCAAAGGGCTCTCAAAAAAGCATAAGTGCCAAACGAGCAAGTGAAGATAGTCTTCTCTTGATCTTCTGGGGTGATTGCTACCTGGTTCTTCCCAGAATACCCATCCTGAAAGCAGAAGAACTCCTTGATGGTTAGTCTTTCAAAAATTTAATTAATGAACGACAAGGGGAAGTGTTACTTCTTGGTTGCTACATTAAGGAAGTGGTAGTCAACAAATACACACCAGGATGTCGGTATCTTAGTAGAAATATCCTATCCTCTATCATTTGTAACCACGGTGAGCTCGGATTTCTTCAGAACTACATGTAGAGGGCTTACCCATTTCGAATCGGAGATGGGATAAATGAAGCCTACGTCACACCATTTTGTGATTTCTTTCATAATGACGTCTCAAAAATTTTGGTTTAGTCTTCTTTAAAATTCTAGGGACAGCTTGGCATCTTCTTCTAGATAGATATGATGTGAGCACAGAGCAGGATTTATCCCACAGAGATCTAAGATGTGCCAACCAAGTGCCTTGCGATTTTTCTCTAGAACCTCGAGAAGTCGATTCCTGATCCGGTGTCATCCTGGTGCTGATGATGATCGGATGCATGTTCTCTTCACCCGTAAGGAAAGAATACTCAAGGCCTATCGAAAATGGCTTTAGTTTTGGTTTTGTTCTGGCCTGCTTCATGGTCACTTCGGAAAATGTGCTAGTAGGTGGATGATGACATGCCTGACAATTCGGGTTAAGTATGAAATAAACAAGGGTTGTTGTCACCAGAATCACCAAGCACGGTCAACAGAAAAATTTATTTTAACCACATAAAAGATATTCAAACAGAGATATACGAGCAGTTTCGCTATTCTATTTACCTGGTATATCGACTAGGGTCAAGCACAAGGAGCACAATTTAAAAACTATGTAGTCAAATTTCCAAGTTAATTTTTTTAGTGGTTTTTAAATTTTATTTTTTTTAAATTTTCAAAAAAAAGCACAAGTTACAAAGGAATAAAAATACACACACCACACCCTTTTGTATTTTTATAATATCTATAAATGCTCAGAAATTTATGGAAAATTTGTTTTTTTATTTTAAAGATTTTAAAATGTATTGGTAATTTTTTCAATTTATTCTGGTGTTTTTATCATTTTATAAAAAAAAATGAACAGTGGAAAATAAGGGAAATAATGCACAGCCAAGAGTATTTTGTAACTTAAAAATACTTTAATACCCGAAACTCTTGGAGTTTATTTTTAAGATAAAGTACAATTAAATATCTACAACCAAAGACTAAAATCAGAATTTTTGGATTTCTCTTTAATTTTATACAATTTTTTAAAAATTTTTAGTTTTTCTCAATTTTTAGTTTTTATAAATGAGTAATGCACAAAATTAAACAGAATTTAAAGGGTAGGAAAACACACCTATTAATTTTTGGGAATTTTTAAGGAAGTTTTTGAATTTTTATGATTTTTCTAAATTTGGGCCTGTTTTTTAATTTTTAAATATATTAAATAGTAACAAAATGTGGTAAAAAAATTAATCGATGAAGAATGCTATAGCATGAGTATACATAAATGTTTTTGGAGATTTTTAGAGCAATAAAACATTTATTTCATTCAAAGAGAGCAAGAAAATTATGGTATGGAAGCACATGGACTTAAACACAAATAGTAAAAAGTTTCTACATCTAAATATAATAAGAAATAAGCTTGTGGGTGAAAGTGCAAATTACCCCGATAAGGCGTGCACGCACGTTACATGAAAGAGAACATGGATTGATTCACAATTTGAAAAGTCTCGAGGGTCTTGACACAATTTTTTGAATTTTAAATTAACATCCCTTGGGTTACTTCTTGGGCATCTTCGTTCTTCACATCCAAAGGAGGAGCCGATCGGGGCTGGAGGTGCCACCGCCGCTCACGGGGATGTCAAGGTCGTGTCCTGCGGTGACGGTCATGGGCTGGGCTCCACGCAGCTGGTACAGAGGCGCGGGGCGGCGAAGGCTCTAGTAGGAGGTAGGTGGCGGCAGAGCCTCAAAGCAGGTCAGGCCGAAGGAGGCGCTTTGGGCGGTGGTTGGGCATTCGACGGATGCGGCTAGCGATCGCCGCCGGGATAGAACAATGGGTCACCGCTGGGTGGCGTGGCCGTGCCCCGCCTGGAGGTGACAAATGGCGGAGTTGCGGTGGTTGACGTGGAAGGGGGCCGCTCGCGTCGCGGCCTAGATGCGCAATAGCTGCGGAAGCCTCCTCGCGGGGAGGCGACAGATGCGGTGGGTGGAGGTGGCGAGATCGGCGTTGCTGGCGGTGGCTCCGCGTAGTGAAGATGATGCTAGGCACGGACATGGAGGTCGGCAGCCTCTCACGGCCGCTGGCTGGGTGGAGCTAGCCTGGCCGTCTATGGTGATGGGAGGAGGGTGCGGTCGGCGCGCCTTGCGCGATGGCGGTGCCGTAGGGCTGGGGGCGATTGCTGGCCAAGGTGTAGGGCTGCACCGCCTCACGTGGCGTGCGCGCGGAAGGTTCACGGTGGAGAGCCGTCGCCAGTGTAGGATGGAGGCGCTGGGATGAATGCCTGCGGAGGGGTGCAAGCAGTCGTGACCTGCCTTTTTATTTTTTATGTTTTTTTCATACAGAATTGATAAAAAATGTTTTTTTTATTTATTTAAACAAGAAATGTAAATAGAAGTAAAAATGATTTTTTTTTATTTTCTTGTTTAATATATTTTTTTATTTCGATTTTCAACAAAGGTCAGAATTAAAAACAACTATATGTTTTATTTATTTATATATAAAAAATGTGGTCGCATGAATGCTGGCGGATCTTGGCGAAGCGGAAGGGGGATCCGAAGATCTGACCACTGTGCATGGTCAGATGTGAGAGGTTGTGCGAGTTTATAAGAAATGTGAGGATCGGAAAATGAGGTGAAAATCGATTTTGGAGGCAGGTCAAAGTGTGATGGAATTTTTTGAATTTTTAAGGATCTAGGGAGTAATCACAGAACGAAAATTAGATCAACGATTTACCTAGGAAAAACGACGAGAAATAAAATGGATCTCACCTCGGGAATCAAAAATGCCGTGATGGCCTCGATGAGGGCCGACGCGGCGTCACCGGACGGCTCAGAGGCTGGGCACCCTTCTTCAAAAAGATAGCTCTCGGAGGTTGGGCTCCTCTCCACCAAAGATTGATCAAAGAATGAATGAGGGAGAAAGGAGCCAACAAAAAGAGAAAAATCAAAAAGGAAGGTATATACACTTAAGGAATGCATTTAGTGGGGGAATTAATTAATTAATTAATTAAAAATGAATTTTGGAATTAAATAAAATAAATAAATTAATTGATTTACAAAAATTAATTAGCCACCTTAATGGTGACTATTTAAGACATAAAATCAAATCTTTACATAAAAGGTAAGTTTTCAAATCAAATAAATGAATAAATTAAATAATTAATTCTAAATTTTCTAATTAAAATATATTAACTAATTAATGTTAGATTTTTTTTGGTGATTTTTATATAAGGAAATTAGTTGTATACAAATATTATGTATATATAATACAATATACACATGTACAAATAAGGAAATAATTTTTATATCTTTTTTAAAATTTTTTTATTTATATATTTTTTATTTTGTTTTTAATGAAAATAATATTTATAATATGTAAATTATGTATAAAAGAATAAATATAAATAAAATATAATAAGTATTTATGAAACTGCACAAAACACCCCAGAAAACCGACTTCTCAACCGTAAATCCAAAAAGTATGAAACCATAGACATTTGAAAGATAATTTAAATTATAGTATAATTGAAGTGAATTTGTTCAATTTAAGTTTGTATGGAGCCAGAATTGGTATTTCAATTATCACTTTGTGGCTTCTTCTGAGTGTGATTATTTGTAATATGTACATTATTTTGCTGTACAATTATTTTTATTATTTACAACACATTTTTATTTACAACTTTTGTTTATAACAAAATTTAAGATGAGGCCAGATTTTGTATAAATAAAATAGTACAAGTTTTATACAAATATATAGAGAAATTTTTACAATATATATTTTTTTATTTTTGAATTGAAAACCCTATCTCCCCCTACTTTATTCTTGGTCGATTAGGTCAAATATTGACCTTCTCTCGGGGTTCGGTTCAGTTTGTATTTATTGTATAAACACATCCTTTAATTTCTTTTCTTTTTCTTTTCTTCTTTGTTCTTTTATTTATGTACTAAAAGTGTTAAAAATGCATATTTAACAAATGCATGTAAAATGGTAAATTCATGGAATTAGAGTGTATTTACAAGTGTTTGACTACAGAAATGAAGCTAAAATAAAGAATAAAGGCGATGAATCGTGGATTCATCATTCCCCTATACTTTACCTTTGCTAGTCCCAGAGCAAACATTTATTTTGAAAATAAGTGAAAACAAAAATAACGAAAAGAAAAGGGAAAGAATTTGGAACAATGTTGAATTTTAAACTTATCTTCATAAAAATGTAGTATGGAGCTATGTTGGACTTTAGATTATAAGTATCTCGGAACCTTAATGGGAAATGGATTTAAAACCTAACAGCCTCTAAGTTCCACAAGGCTCCTATTCAGGTCTCCATAAAGTCAAATCAGAATTTCTTCTTATGACTATGAATTCTTACTTGTACTATGTAAGTGAAATATAGCTCCTCATCTCAAAAATAGCAAAGAAATAATCTCTCTCAACAAGCTAACTCTAATCCCCCAGTCTAGCAACTCGTTCCTCGAGGAGCGGGGATATTCCCTTCTAAGTTCAAGTACAACCAGCTCAAGAAAAGGGGATGGAGAAGAGAATGGACGGTAACCAGTATACCTACCTATCCTTGAATGCATGACCAGTGTAGACAAGTCATCCGTTGCAAGCTTACAAAAATTTGACTTTGAAGCTCTTATTCTTTTTTTTCACTTGTATATACACTCCGGCAGGCATTTTACTTTTCAATCAGGCTTGTCCACTTTTGAGAGATTTTGCATTTTTTTTCTTTTTTTTTTAAAATATATACAACGTGTAACATGTACATAAGGAGTTTTTCCTCTTGAGCAAGTAGTCTATACCTCTTTTGAAGCATTATTGCAACCCCGCAACATCCTATCTTTAGACCTCAACATCGCCAAACCAGGTTGAGATGCACTTCCCTAGAGGAGGAAGAGAGCTTCCGCCTAGATGTACTACCCTCGTATGCTACCCCAAGCCAAAAGATTCTGCCCCCTCACTACCTCCTCCATGAAGAGCTGTGTGTAGAGTGCTTGTACTAGGTAAGCCACGGTCCGAAAGAATCATGTGTGTGTTGTTAAATATTCTACTATGACTAATCAAGATGACAAGTGAACATAGTCATATGGACTCAAAGAATTAAGTCACTAGGACCTCAAAAGTTTTAACTCCAATTCTTATAAGGTTCCTCTAAAATTAAGTGTATTAAGGTCCAACTAAGCTCCATTCTTCAAATTTATTCCAGAGTTTAAATTTCAATACTATCCTGAAAAATGCACATGTAAATGCAGGAAAATATGTACAATGCAAGAAAGAAAGAAAATTGTGAAATAATTTTCAAAATTTTGAACTTTTTATGGATTTTTAAATAATGATGCACATGCAGAAAGAGTTTTTTTATGCATTTTTTAGAACAAAAGATTAGTAATATATACAAGTATATACATTTTTTTAATAAGGGTTAGGGATGAGGTACACATATTTATACAGGAGTGAGTTAATTATTTACAAGAATTAGATGAAAGGATTTACAACTTTAGTAATTTATATAGGTATATGCATACAATTGGAATTTTTTTAATCTTTTTTTCGTGATGCATATATGATGCGGCTTAGAATCGGTTTACGACTTTTTAAAAGAAGAGGTTGTCGGTGTAGAAAAACCGTAAAAGGATCCTAGTCGATCAAACAAAAATAGGTCCTATTAAGAAAAACCTTGCACTAATTATTTAACCAGGGAAGTATTCCTGGGTCGAACACAAGGAGGTAGAATAGGGTACTTTGATTTTTTAAGAAGAAAATATATTTGTGATTATTTTATCTCTTCATAAAGCGATCGAGGAAACATGATAATTTTATATGGAATTTTCATTTTTTTAGATTTTTATTTGATTTTATATTTTTCCAATTTTTTATTTATTTTCAAAGTGATATTTTTTCAAACAATTTACCTACGATATAATAGGTGGAATATAGGTTAAATATAGATGATATTATATAGTAGGTAAAACGGTCGAGCAATAGGCTCAAACAACACACGAAAACAAATAAAAATGGAGACAATTGGCAAAAAAGCAAATCACAATAAAAACACGACAAAAATACACGAAAATTATTGAAAACCTCGCGGAGGTAAGTGTTGAGCGCGAATTCAAGGAACTTTTGAATTTTCTTTTTTATCTCCGGCAACGGCAAAATTTTGTTGAGCAAGGAATTTATTGCCGGAGGTTGGAAAATTATTAGTAAAAAGGTGTCGTTGTTCTTATCCCAAAACCCGTCAACAAAAGATTGTTTTTTTATTTTTGCTACTTATTAACCTGTATAGCGGACAGGCTCGAACTCAGGGAGGCTACAATTCCCGAGGGTTATTCAATTAATCGAAAATCAATCAATAGAAAACATGAATCTCAAAGGACAACTATCCTTGGTTTTTGTGATTTTTTGAATCTTTTTATTTTTTTATTTTTTTTTATTTTCTAATATTTTTGTATTTTTTGATTTTAAAATTTTTATGATTTTGATTTTGCAAAATTTTTTTATTTTCAAAAATAATACGACGCAATATAAACAAGGTAAAAATACGCACACCAACTCTTTTTACAATTTTCAATTATGCCAAAAAATAATCAGAAAAATCCAAGGAAATTTTTTTTGGGTTTTAAAAGTTTTGAAATGTTTTTGAGAATTTTTTTGGAATTTTCAGATGTTTTTGTATTTTTTCTAAAAATCAAACAATGAGGAAACAAAAAAATGTGGACAGCCTGGAGTAATTTGCAATTTAAAAATCTTTTAAATGCCCAAAACTCCTGGCTACTATTTTTAAGATAAACTAGAGGAACTGAAATCACAATTTTTGGATTTTTGTAGAATTTTTTATGAATTTTAGAAGATTTTTGGTATTTTTCATTTTTTTTGGGTTTTATAAATGATCAATGAGTGAAAATTGGTCAGAAATTAAAAGACAATGAAATACAACTACTCAAATCTTTTTGGAATTTTTAGAGGTATTTTCGAATTTTTATGAATTTTTGAATTTCAAGCAAGGAAAAATAACATGTTTTTGATTTTTTAATAATAATAAATGATCACAAAATGCAATGAAAATTTTATGCTGGAAAATCATCACATCAGGAGCATAACACAATTTTCTCGAAATTTTTGGATCAAAAATGACATTTATTTCAATAAAAAGATCAAGTTATTGTTCTGCAGTTCGGGGACCAAATTGTAATTATTGAAAAGTTCTGGACCGAAATGTGAATATTAAAGTTCTGGCATTAAGTACAAAAAAAATAAACAGAAGACGAGTTTCGCAATTTACCCACAAAATGTGTTGCTTGATGACTTGGCAGGGTCTCTTTTGTAATTCTGAAAATCTCTAAGGGACTTGATTGTAATTTCCCTTTTTTTTATTAATCAAAACCCTAAAGGGGGTTTCGTTTCTCTCTTCACAGGGGACCAACAAGGGGAGCTTTAAAGGGAGCCGTCGCCGCCTTCTTCTCCTCTTCACGCGGCGGGGCGGCGGCGTGAGGGGCGCAGGACTGTGGTCGGCGGGGTCGCGCACGGGCGGCGCTCGCGTGGAGATCTGGAGGCGGAGAGGCTGGGGACGCGCGGTCAAGCGCGGCAGGGGTGCGGTGAAGGCGCGTGGCACGCGTGACAGGGAGCGGCTTCTCGGCTGAAGGATGGGCGGCTGTTGGAGGAGGACGCCGCGCAGGCGGGAGGAGCAACGACCTGGGCGCAGGCCTCGCGCGGGCGGCGCGCGTGGGCGAGGAAGCTTGGGGGCGCGGGCGGCGGCTGGCACCTGGACGTCTTATGGGGAAGACCGTCGGCTGGAGTCGACGGTGGCGAGGTGGGGCGCCGCCAGGCGCTGGTGGGCGGCGGGGGTTGACAACCCCGCTGCTGTGGCGATTTTTTTTATTTTTTTATATTTTTTTTTTGATTTTTTTATGGAATGTAAATAGTAAATCAAAAAATGAATGAAGAAAAACTCTTTTTTTTGTAATTTCGAAAAATAAAGAAAAGAAATCCGAAATAGATAATAAAAAAAATGATGAGAAATGATTTTTTTTGTTTTTTTATAATTTTTAATTTTTTGTTGGTTTTTTAAATGACCCTGCAAAACAAATGTTAGAAATAATTTTTTTTTGTTTTTTTATTTATCTTGCAAAACAAATGTTAGAGAGTAGAAAGAAACACATGTTTATTTATTTACAAATCGGAAGGATGAATGGAGATTCGGCGGAATTGATGGATCCGAATCCGATTCTCCGACCACCGTACGTGGTCAGAGTTGAGAGATCGTGGACGGTAGAAATAGAAGGCAGAGAGATCGTGAAGATGAGATGGAAATTCGAGTCGATGGCGGATCAAAAATCGTGATGAATTTTTTTATGATCTAGAAGAACAAAATGATGATAAAAAATCCGATAAAATAAAAAAACAATTAAACTAAGATAAAAAAGCAAAGAAAAATTTGGATCTCACCTTAGGAGCGGAAAATGGACCGTGATCGCCTCGACAAGGCCGACTCGCTGTCACCGGGCGGCTCGGAGGCTAGGCACAATTCTCGACGAAATTTTCTCTCGGAGATCGGGCTCCACTCTCTAAAGATTGATCAAGTTGGAATGAGGGAGAAGGAGCCATATAAATAGAAAAGAAACGAAATTTGAATTTTTTTTTTGAATTTTTATTGGATAAAGGGAGATAAAAATTGAAGTGAAATTTTGAAAGAGGGAATTGAATTTTTGAAAGAGAGAGATGAAAAATGATTTTTTTTTGAATTTTTTGGTGGAAGGGAGATGAAATTTGAAATGAAGATAAAAGAGAAAATAAAACAATTATCTTTTTTTTTTTTGAATTTTCGTCACTTTATTTATTGGAATTAAAAAATGTTATTTTTTTAATTTTTTATGATGGTTTATTAAAAATAGCAACTATATACATATACTATATACATATGTGACACTATATACAAGGGTGAATGACGAATTAGCCCTTTTTTATGTTTTAAAAATTTATTATTTTTTTAATTTTTATTTTTTTAAAAAAATTAGTGGGATTAATTTACAATATATACAAATACAATATGCACAAAATACATGGGAAAATTTCACAAACCACCCCAGAAAACTGACTTTTCATCCATAACTCCAAAAATTATGAAAATACAGCCATTTTGAAGATAATTTAATTTCGAGTTCAATGGAACTGAGATTGATTCGATTTGAGCTCATATGGAGCGGGAATTGGTCTTTCAATTAGTGCTTAGTGGCTTTTTCCAAGTGTGGCTACTTTTATTATGTACAAGATTTAATTGTGCAATCAATTTTAGTAATTAGAACACATTTTAATTTACAACTTTGATTTTGAATGTTATTTGATTTGAAGTCAATTAAGATACACATAAATTAGTGTCAGTTTTATATAGATATACACAAAATAAGTGAGAAACACATTTTTTTTGGATAATCTGGTTGAGGACCCTATCTCCCCCTACTTTATTCCTTGTCGATCAGGTCACGTCTTGACCTTCTCTCGGGGTTCAGGTCAGCCTGTACACAGTCTTCCCTTTTTTATTTTCTTTTCTTTATTTATTTTTTTATTTTCTTTTCTTTATTTTTCCTTTCTTCTTTATTTATTTATTTTAGGTTAAAATTAATCAGAAATGTACAATATTTACACAGATGCAAGTTAGTAAGAATATGGAGTTAGCGTGATATGTAGGTGTTTTATAAGGGATTTTAAGCTAAAATAAATGAATAAAGATGACGAATCGCAGATTCATCAGTAAGTGTGTAACTACCCCAAGAAAATCTACGAAAAAGAGTATCAAAAGTTCATCCAAGACTCCCCTACAGCTTTGGGGTATACATGCAATAAAAGATAGAAAAGAGTATGCAAAATAGTCCTTAACAGGGACTGAAATGTGAAAGAAATAAAATGTTTTACATTTAGGTCCCCGTGCGGGGACCTAAATTCAAATTCGGGAAATATTGGGGCGCGTCTGAAGTCTCTGGAAGCTGGTGAGGTTTAGTGTGCAATTGTTCCACGGTTTCGCTTTTACGGCTGAGATTAGATGGCTGCGCACGATCGCGACCGTCCAAATGTGCCAAGTGTCACCAGACTGTGATGTCTGGTGTTCTTGAGGTTCTTCAACTTCTAACGCTCGATGGCCAAGATGCTATCTTCTCCAATTTATCCACAGCAGCTGTCGACGATCTGGGACCTCCGATAGGGTCAAAGGGGTGACGCCTTCACCCCTCGAGCTCTCCCGTGGTGGAGCAGCTCAGTAGGTGGCTGATTGCGGCGGAGATCAGACAATGAAGGTGGTGGTTCGTATATCTTGGAAATTGATGGATCGTTGCATTTCTTAGATATTTGAAAGCTCCAATTGATGTTTTAATGCTCCAATTGCTTTATTAGACCTGCAAAGAATGGTTTGTTGCTCGATTCACTCAAGAATCGACCAAGAAAATTATGAATTTGCAAGTTCAAATGTGTTTCCAGAATGACGTGTAAATGGTAAAAATGGGAGGATGAAATCGGGCTTGATTCAGTTGGGTTTGAGAGTTAGAATTGAGTGTGCATCTAAGATAGATGATCAACCTCTCTAATGATGCTCTTAAACACACTAATCACGGCACACATATCAAGAAATAAAATGATGAAGATGGAAGAAATTACCTGTGGACTGGGGGTATATGAGCTCTTGATGATGGCTCGACGGGCGGTACACTGGAGCTGGACGTGCACGCGGCGACGATGCAAGGCGAAAGGAGAGCCTTGGAACTTCTCCTCTTATGATCCCTCTTCCACGCTTGGTAGCCTTCGGGTGCTGTCACCACCGGAGTGAGGCAAAGCGAGGTGGAGAAGATGGGACTCGGCCACTGTTCTGGGATGAAAGTGGTTATGGGAGAGTTAGTTACGAAGTGCCAACTTTGGGAGTTTATATAGAAGAATTTCGTGAGCTCCACGTTAGATCCAAGGGTTGGTGAGAATCTTGGTTGTTAGAATAAGCAAATGAAGGGTTTAGTTCTTCAGAATGGGTTAGGATGCATGCGGGACAATAGATGAAGATGGTTGTTCAGAACGGAAAGGCTAACAACCTTCTTGAAGAAGATGAACCAGGTGCTGACAAGTGTAGGTGCTGACAAGTGTCAGCACCTGGTAGGCCAGTTGCGCAAAATTCTTATAAATTCAATATTAAATAGAAATTAACATTAATTTAAATAGGTATAAAACACGAAATGAAGATAATTAAATTATCTAATTTATGGAATAATTACTTTTTATAAATAATAAATATTATTTGAGATATAAATATTAGATTAATAAATATGTATAAATAAATAGATTTTGGATTTTTAATTTAATAAATAGATAACTAAAAATTAATTTTATATTTTCTTAATTATTAGACTAATAAATAAGGTTTTTGTGAATTTTTAGGGATTTTAATAAATTAATTTACATATATTAATAAATATAGGTATAAGTTATCCAGTTCATTTTTACCTATAATTTAAGATTTTTGATTTTATTAAAATAATAAATAAGCTCCAAAAAATATGAAATAAATCAAAATTAATTTTCAAGTTCATGAAAATAATTAGAAATAATAAATTTAATAAAACTATAAATAATATGTTCTACATAAAATAAATAGCCCAGAAACCCCATTGTCATTTAGTCCCAAACCGACTTTTTGCAAACGGACTCCAAATTCGATGAAAACACCTTTATTAATTAGAGAATAATATTTTATAAACTTTAAAGGTGAGTAGAGTGAAATTGGAGTTCGTATGACGAAGTTATGATGTTCGGAAGTTGAGATTTTGACAATTTAAAAGCTGGATTTCATGGCATATATACAGGGTAATATTTTTAACTTATTTTTATATTTTTATATAAATTTTTAGAAATAATTAGGAAATAGTTTGGTGAAAAATATGTACATATGAATTAATTAAAAATAATTGAAGTTTTGTATTTATTTGATAAATAGTGAGAAATATATGAAATGTGTCTTAATTTATTTTTAGGATTTTCTTTCCTTATCTCCTCCTACTTATTGGTTTGTCGACCAATACATGCTGACTTGGTCTCGGGGGTTAGGTTATAAATATACCTTGCAGTTATATTTATATTTATAAGTCATATTGTACATATATACATATTTCCAATATGCCTTCTTTTCTTTTTCTTTGTTCTTTATTTATTTACATGATTTTGATGTTTAAAAGTGAATATTTATTAATGAATGAAGTTTGAATAAAATATGAGAATTAATGAATATTTACATGCATTTGTTAAGGGTTTTAAGACAAAATGCGACAGAAAAGTTAATGAATCATTGAGTCATCAACCCCCTATACTTAAACTTCGCTAGTCTCTTAGGAAAAACTTATTTGAAAAAGTAAGTGAAAAAGAAAGAAAGTTAGAATGAATTTGTTTTCCTAAACCAATTCATGAGAACTGACAAAGGATAGAGCTCGATCGGGCCTGAAATAAGCATTTTGTCAAAGCCTTAACTAGGATTAGGATTTTAAAATCAACAGTCCTCAAGTTCCACAAATCCTTATTCAAGATCACTTCATCAGCTAGTTCAGACTCACTTATTCATATCGCAAACTTTATCGTCCTTGAAGTCAATTTGTACAATGTGTGAATTGATTTAGCTCTTCCTGCTTAGAGAAACGAAGAAACCGTCCATCCCGGCTATACACTTCTATTGCTTCCTCATCCAGCTACTCTTTCTTCGAGGAGGGAGGTATTCCCTTCTGAGGTTAGTTCGTGCTATGTCCACAATCGAGTATAGAGAGAAAGTAGAAGAATGAGAAAAGAAGAAGAGTGCGACCAGTGTAGGCGCATCTCCTTGTGAAGCTCGACCTATGTAGCTTAGTCTCCACTAAGATGTGCAGGCATTTTTTGGTGGAAGCTTGGACCATTGTGGTTGTATTTGGTGGCTTCTTCTTTGATTTGACTTTGTAATTTGCTTTCACTGCATTCATCTTTTTGTGCCTCGATGGATATAGCATCTTTTTATTCCGTCCCTTTTTTGAGGTCTTAGAAAAATTGTGTCAGCAGATCCTTCCCTCATCCGATGCAATTATCGCAACCCCAATCTCTCCCGTCTTTAGACGTCAATGCTGCAAAGATGAGGATAGAAATGCACTACAAGGATGTACTGCCCTTCATAACTCCATGCGAGTTGAGCTAAGTGAAGAGTGCATGTGTTCAAGATTGGTTCACTGGTATAGAGTTGTACGAATGACACCGAATGGTCTACTTAAGCACATATGATTTGATTTCCCGAATATGGTCTTTTGGAACCCAAAGATTGTATGTCACAGACCTGAAGAGTCTAAATTCCAGATCCTAACTAGGCTTCTTACAATGAAAGTTAAAGGCCGTGATCAAGCTCCATCCTTTAGACTTAACTCAATCCTTAGTTCCAGAAATCAAACTTATTCTGAAAAATGCGAATGCAAATGCAACCATGTTTTTGTGAAGTATATTTTCTGAATTTTACTCGTTTTTATGGATTTTAAAGCTTTTGTAATTTTTATGAATTTTAGGACTTTGTAATTTTTTTATGGATTTCCTTATTTTTATAAACAAGTTTTTGTACATGAATTTTACAAGATATATTTTATTTGAGTTAAATATCTAATGTATTTTACAGATTTTATCTACAAAGGATTTTACAAGGATTAAATGATTTTTAGACATGTTTTAACAAACAGGATTTTAAAAAAGTATTATACAAATTTTAAATACCAATTTTAAATACATATTTTAATTTCATATTTTAAATACAAGTTTTAAACATATTTTACTTATTTACAATGATTTTATAAGTAATAAAAAAATGTATAAATGGATTTTAAATTAACCATTACCCACTTTTTATGGATTTTATAGATATAGAAAATACATAAAAGTACGAGTTATGGACAAAAGTATATATACAATATATACACACCCCCTATACTTAGCTTGTGCTATGTACTCATAGCATCAAAAGAGAAAAAGGAGGACATAACTCGTGCTGAGTAAAAGTGGGTGAAAAAGAATAGAGAGTACAAGTCAGTCAACCCCCCTATACTTACGATCAGGTCATCGTAAGTATAATGGGAGAGCAAAAATGAGGTGACTGAGTAAAAAGAACATACAACGAAGAAACAAAAGAATCAAGAACACGAAATCATCGAAATCACTCGGTTCCCTGTATACTTAGGATAAGGCATCCTAAGTATAGAAAAGAGTGTAGCCAAAAATCGGAGGTCAGTGATTTGTGAAAAAGAAAGGATTTACAAAAGAATCAGAACAAATTTTAAAACGTGAATCAGCGAACAATCGATCCCGCCTATACTTAGGATCTGGTATCTTAAGCATAAAAGACGAGCAAAAATGGGGACGATTGTGGTCTACGATGAATATATAAATGTTGTGGATCTCCAAAAATTAATTGGCTCAAAAGAATTTGTACAGGATGAGATGAAGTGAAAGGATGATCATGAATCCTGTACAAATTAGATCACTTCAACCAGGATCATACTGAATTTTCTGCTTTTTATGTGCATACTGATCGTTGGCTGAAAAAGTAGAGCCTCCTCTGTAAGTAAACTCTGTACATGGCAAAGCTCTCTTTTCTGAAATATGCATCTCTGGAGTCGGACTATAGAAGGTGTTTATATGTGTAAGAATCACACCATCCGACTCTCTATACTGAATAGACTGTATGATCTGTGAAATGTAATCAATTGACTCTTGTGTTGTAATATGTGTACTTTCAATCTGCGGCACTGAGATGTCTACTGCAAATGATTGCTCATCTGAATCTGATATGAAATATGTCTCTGTATGTGAACAATCATCTGAAGAACTAGGTACCAGGTGATCTGCCCTATCATCGTGTAGGATATCGTGGGTATCAAAATAAACGCTCTCAAGATCAGGAAACCGTGGCTCATCTATGTGTTGGCAATCTTCTGCAAGACAGGTTTCCTCTGAAGTAAATGACAATACAGATCTAGGACTGTTACATTCTCTCTTCATCTCAATGTGTATCTCTACATTATCTGTGCAGAAAGATACTCTCTCAACATCATAATCAAAGAGTGCTCTTATTGTCTACAAAAGGGCCTCCCGAGAATGATTGGAGCAAGGTGTAACTGTGTAGGGCATGTCATTTCTAGGACAATAAAGTCCACGGGAAACTGCGAGCCTTTACGGCCACTATAATGTTCCTCAGTACACCTCTAGGTCTCTTCACAGATCGATATGCAAACTGAAGTATCGCTCGTGATTTGTAGAGAGGACCTAGCTTGAGATTATCGAGCAAAGAGGATGGAAGTAAATTGATCGAGGAACCATTATCTAAGAGAGTACGATGGAATGCAGCATCTTCAATCTGACATGTGACATAGTGAGCTCCTGAATCTTTCTTCTTCTTGGGTACCTTGTTCCGAATAGCACACGAAGTTGCCTTGGTCAATATATGCTTCTCAACTCGTGATCTCTTCTTCCTACGCGTGGTACACCGACTTTTTAACTGATTCTTGAGCGTTTCAAAATGATCCAAGGCATCGTGAAGTGGAATCTTCAGAAAGATGTGATCTTTTAGTAATCATTCGGTATCTGGAGTCACAACATTCTTTTTGTTATTTTCCTTTCCTTTTCCAAATAAATCATCGGTAAAAGGAACAATGTCAGGAATCAGAAAATCAGAATTTTTATTCATATTGGAATCAGCTGTACATCGAGAGTTTCAGAATTATGTACAAAACTCTCTAAAATAGGGGAAGAAATGTTTTTCTCGAGAGTATCTACATGGTCTGGCATGATGTCCTCGTCTGAATCGCCAGTATCCATGTCAACTGCATCGGCATCGCTCCCTTCTCTTGGATCTGTAAAGTGATGGTCCTCATCAACATGTTGGTTCTCCTCCTCGGCATCAGAATCTTGCTGCTCATGGATTTGCTCCTGCTCCTATAGTGCCCTCTCCTCTACTCCAACAGGTGCTCGTGGTGATCTACCGCTCCTAAGACGAATGAATTTAGATAAAAATTCAGGAAAAGAGATCGTACCTGTAGTGTCTACCTGATCTGGATGCCTCCTCTTATTGTTCGGGTTCATCTGAGGCTAGGCTGGAAGAGTAATCTTCAGTGGAGTTAACTCGTCCAGACGACGGTTAACCTGCTCCATCTCGGTCTTATGTGCAATCTGGAGCGTACTCAGCATATCCATGATCTGATTTAATGCCTGGGCCTGCGAAGACATCTCAGGTTCGGTGTGGTGGTCCTGGCTTGCTCCTTTCTCCTGCCTTGGCGTGTATTGCTGAGAGGTGGACGACTGGGAGAATCTCTGCGGTATGGAGGAAGATTGTTGCGGCTGCTGATAAGGATATGTCTGTGAATATTGAGTAGGATGCTGGTATGATTGTGGTCTCTAATAAACATTCTCGTGAGACTGCTGCTGCGTGAAATTCTGTCTATGCTGGAAATGTGGGCGTCCATGTTGCAGATGACCGTATGGCTGTTGATGATGCAGTATACTCGGTTGCTGAATCGGAGTATACCAAATCCCGTTAATCTCGAGAGTGGCCTGCGGCTCAACCTCTATATCTACAGCGCTGGTGATCTGGCCGAGATTGGCATGAGATTGATCCTCATGCTAATCAATCTGCGGAGTCTCTGGCTTGCTCTACACGTAGTAAATCTGACAGGTGGGTGGAGCGAGTAAGATCCTCCGCGTAGGTTGTGCGGTCTAAGAAGATTGGCTCTGCTGGTAGTGAAGCTGAAGCTCAGAAACCTTCTTCAAAAGATCACTCAGCTGCTGAGGTAGAAATGAGAGTTTCTCCAACTCTCGCAGTGGCTATTAGTCCTGGACCTGTTTCTGAATCAAATCCACCAATGTTAACATCTTGCTAATAAAGCCCATGTTGCTGTTTGATTCAGATTCTGAGATGTTAGCCACCTTATGATGCTCTCGGTGATGTGGTGGCTGCAGGGCTTTCAAATACCTGAGTAAAGTCAACAACTCTCGAGTTCTCAGCCATCCCTTAGAAGATGGCCCAGACTGACTCGGCATCCTTGTTCAAATAACTGTCACCACATGCAGCACTCACTAGCCCCTAGATGTCAGGCCAAAGTCCTCCGAAATAATTTTAAACTAGCACCTTCATCGGTATTTCATGATGCGGGCATCTCTCCATAAGGTCTTTGAATCTATCCCATGTTTAATGGAAAGACTCATGCGGAAGCTATGTGAAATTGGAGACCTGACTCCTTATCATGTTCATCCTTCCCAGAGGAAAATACTTATGCAGGAATGTGGACTTCAGATTGTCCCATGTAGTAGTTTCCCTTCCCAGGTGACTCGGCCAGTAAATTGCCTTATCGGCTAAGGCAAAGGGAAAGGCCTTGAGGCAGAACGCCTCATGCGTAACTCTTGGATAGCTAGTCGTACTGCAAATCATCTCGAATTGCTGTAGAAAGGTAAACAGCTCCTCTGTGGCATTCCCGTAGAACTTGGGAAGTAGTGATATGAAGGACGGTCTCAACTCGTATGACCCTTGATTCGACGGTAGCCGAATCCAGTGATGGAGCGTTCTTACGCCCGGGTCATACTCTTCTCGTAAAGTAGCGAGAACCACTGCAGGCGGTAACTGGTTCCCGGCCCCTACTCACAGTGTGACTATTTCAGCCCGCAACTCTGAGTTCTGAATTGTTCTCGAATCTAGATGTTCATCTGTTGGAGCGTGTCGAGAATCCCGGTTGTAATATCTGCGGAGTCTGGTCTTCTTTCATGATGTTCGTCAGCTGGTGGTCTCTCATCTGTTGGTCCTTTGCCGTGAGCCATCTGCTTCAAATTGTCTGTGAAAGAAAAGCTCTCGTAAGAACTCAGCGAAAAATCGGCTGGAGATTGTGATGATGTATTGAGGCAAGGGTCTGCCTCATTAGTCTGGCCAGGAGGCGAGGGAGTTTGGGTCTGACTCTCCTCGAGATCAGATGGTACCAGCTTGGGAAGAGAGTAATCCCAAGCTTGTGAAGATGTACGATCGATAGTGAACGGTCTAAAGCTCACAGAGTCTGAGCAAAAAAGTCGTTGAGACGTCATCTTCGATATCAAGAGAATGATCGGGAGAGCACGATTTATGATTCAAAGGAGAGGGAAAATACGTAAAGATGCGGTAAGTCACGCCCTGCAAGCAAACACAAAGCAAACTCCGCTTTCACCAACACAACCTGATGAAGACCGTAAGAGTTCGGTCTTTTATCTTGTCCGTTTTAGGGTTGTAATTAGCAAATAAGTATAATCGATTCACGTGAGCTTATGCGAGCTAATAGGTGCACGATAGTTTCTCCGAAACACTGGCCCGAGTCTTTACAGAAAATCACTCGCACTCAGCCAGTACGGGTATAAGTACGGACCATTTCTGGCTACTCGTGTTACTTGAGGACGGAGCCTTGCGCAATGTCCTCTAAACCTCCCACTCTGCTAAGTAAACCCAGATCGTTTCCGGCTGCCCGAGCGTACCCACTGAGGAAAAGTAATTAGATGTATATACTAAGTAGTATTTCACAAGAAATACGAGGTTTTGGCTCTAACCTTATGAGTCGTCTCTCGCTCACACTCTGAGAAGATGTGCAGGGATTACTCTCCCAAATCAGATGAACCGTTATGTTTTTTAGGTCAGATATCTTCAACAGTTCGATATTTTGGGGTTTTATATTTTTTTTTAGTTTTTTCAATCAAACATCTACTTTTTTTATAAGAATCCTAAAATCATGCACCTAGGTTGCAAGTCCTAAGACTAACTACGTAAGCACAATCAGATAGAATAAAAAACCTAAGCAAGCATCTATCGGAAAAAGCCACGGAAAAACCGTCGAAGCGAGAAAACCGCAGTAGGTGACCTGATCCCTCGAATATACGGTACTCGGTGAATCATACCCCTAAAAAATTGGGGGGGATTACAAGTCGGGATGTCCTTAGTGGACGCCTTCTACTAGAGTTCAATACAACTTCTCTCTCTGTTTCTCTCTCTTTTACAAGGTTACACTACTTAATTTTTACCCTCTGCAGCCGACTCGTAAAGAAGAAATCAGCCTCTACTCTTTCAACTGACTCGGGCTTCCTAAGAAACCGGTTGATCCTGCAGGCCCTGCAAAAATTAGTTAGCGGCTAAAGAAAATCGAGAGACGAGTCGAGAAAAGCCGTATAAAAAACCAAAGAAAAGCTACAAAAAACAAAACAAAAAGAAGAGAGAAAATAAAATCACAAAATATGTAAAAAATCAAAATATACTAACGCCTCCCCAGCAACGGTGCCATTTTGATGCGGCTTAGAATCGGTTTACGGCTTTTTAAAAGAAGAGGTTGTCGGTGTAGAAAAACCGCAAAAGGATCCTAGTCGATCAATCAAAAATCGGGTTTTATTAAGAAAAACCTTACACTAATTATTTAACTAGGGAAGTGCTCCTTGGTCGAACGCACGGAGGCAGAGTAGGGTACTTTGATTTTTTAAGAGGAAAATATATTTGTGATTATTTTATCTCTTCTTAGATCGATCGAGGAAACACGATAATTTTGTTTGGAATTTTCATTTTTTTAGATTTTTATTTGATTTTATATTTTTCCAATTTTTTATTTATTTTTCAAAGTGATATTTGTTCAAACAATTTACCTACAATATAATAGGTAGAATATAGTTGAAATATAGATGATGTTATATATTAGGTAAAATGGTCAAGCAACAGGCTCGAACAACACACGAAAACAAATCAAAACAGAGACAATTGGCGACAAAGCAAATCACAATAAAAACACGACAAAAATACACGAAAATTACTGAAAACCTCATGGAGGTAATTGTGTAACTACCCCAAGAAAGTCTACGGAAAAGAGTATCAAAAATATGTCCAAGACTCCACTACAGCTCAGGGGTATACACGCAATAAAAGATAGAAAAGAGTCTGCAAAATAGTCCTTAATAGGGAATGAAAGGTGAAAGAAAAAAATGTTTTACATTTAGGTCCCCGCACGGGGACCTAAATGCAAATTCAGGAAATATTGGGGCACTTCTGAAGTCTCTGGAAGCTGGTGGTGTTTAGTATGCAATTATTTCACCGTTTCACTTTTACGACTGAGATTAGATGGCAGCGCATGATCGTGACCGTCCAAATGTGCCACGTTTCACCAGATTGTGATGTTTGGTGTTCTTGAGTTTCTTCAACTTCTGACGCTCGCTGGCCAAGATGCTATCTTCTCCAATTTATCCATGGCAGCTGGCGACAATCTAGGACCTCCGGCGGCGCCAGAGGGGAGACGCCTTCACCCCTCGAGCTCGCCCGCAGTGGAGCAGCTCAGTAGGTGGCTGATTGCGGTGGAGATCAGACAATGAAGGTGGTGGTCCGTCTATCTTGGAAATTGATGGTTCGTTGCATTTCTTAGATATTTGAAAGTTCCAATTGATGTTTTTATGATCCAATTGCTTTATTAGACCTCCAAAGAATGGTTTGTTGCTCGATTCACTCAAGAATCAGCCAAGAAAATTATGAATTTGCAAGTTTTTTCCAATGTGTTTCCAAAATGACGTGTAAATGGTAAAAATGGGAAGATGAAATTGGGCTTGATTTAGTTGGGTTTGATAGTTAGAATTGAGTGTGCGTCTAAGATAGATGATCAACCTCTCTAATGATGCTCTTAAACACACTAATCATGGCACACATATCGAGAAATTAAATGATGAAGATGGAATACGTTACATGTGAACTGGGGGAATATGACCTCCTGATGATGGCTCGACGGGAGGTACACCAGAGCTGGATGCGCGCGCGGCGACGATTCAAGGTGAAAGGAGAGCCATGGAACTTCTCCTATGATGATCCCTCTTCCACGTTGGGTAGCCTTCGGGTGCTGTCACCACCGGAGTGAGGCGGAGCGAGGTGGAGAAGATGGGACTCGGCCACTGTTCTGGGATGAAAGTGGTTATGGGAGAGTTAGTTGCGAAATGCCAACTTTGGGAGTTTATATAGAAGAATTTCGTGAGCTCCACGCTAGATCTAAGGGTTGGTGAGAATCTTGGTGGTTAGGAGAAGCAAATCAAGGGTTTAGATCTTCAAAATGGGTTAGGATGCATGCGGGTGAAATAGATGAAGATGGTTGTTCATAACAGAAAGGCTAACAACCTTCTTGAAGAAGATGAACCAGGTGCTGACAAGTGTCAGCACCTGGTAGGCCAGATGCGCAAAATTCTTATAAATTCAATATTAAATGGTAATTAACACTATTTTAAATATGTATAAAACAAGAAATGAATATAATTAAATTATCTAATTTATAGAATAATTACTTTTTATAAATAATAAATATTATTCGAGATATAAATATTAGATTAATAAATATGTATAGATAAATAGGTTTTGGATTTTTAATTTCATAAATAGATAATTAAAAATTAAATTTATTTATTCTTTATTATTAGACTAATAAATAAGGTTTGTGTGAATTTTTAGGGATTTTAATAAATTAATTTACATATATTAATAAATATAGGTATAAGTTATCTAGTTCATTTTTACTATAATTTAGGGTTTTTGATTTTATTAAAATAATAAACAAGCTCCAAAAAATATGAAATAAATCAAAGTTAAATTACAAGATCATGAAGATAATTAGAAATAATAAATTTAATAAAACTATAAACAATATGTTGTACACAAAATAAATAGCCCAGAAACCCCGTTGTCATTTGGTCCCAAAATCGACTTTTTGCAAATAGACTCCGAATTCAATGAAAATACCTTTATTAATTAGAGAATATTTTTTATGAACTTTAAAGGTGAGGAGAGTGAAATTGGAGTTCGTATGAAGAAGTTACGATGTTCGGAAGTTGAGATTTTGACAATTTAAAAGCTGGATTTCCTGACATATATACAGGGTAATATTTTTAACTTATTTTTATATTTTTATATACATTTTTAGAAATAATTAGGAAAATAGTTTGGTGAAAAATATGTACATATGAATTAATTAAAAATCATTGAAGTTTTGTATTTATTTGATAAATAGTGAGAAATATATGAAATGTGTGTTAATTTATTTTTAGGATTTTCCTTCCTTATCTCCCCCTACTTATTGGTTTGTCGACCAATCCATGCTGACTTCGTCTTGGGGGTTAGGTTATAAATATATCTTGCAGTTATGATTATATTTATAAGTCATATTGTACATATATACATATTTCCAATCTGCCTTCTTTTCTTTTTCTTTATTCTTTATTTATTTACATGATTTTGATGCATAAATGTGAATATTTATTCATGAATGAAGTTTGAATAAAAGATGCGAATTAATGAATATTTACATCCATTTGTTAAGGGTTTTAAAACAAAATGCGACAAAAAAGTTAATGAATCATGGATTCATCACTACATTCCTCAAACTTAATAGAAAAAAAATTACAAACAAATTCGAAGACTATAGTCAAAAATAGTTTTTCAAACAATTTTACAAACATTTAAACACATTTGAAAACAATTTTGCAAACATTTTTCAAACAGTATATGTAGGTTTTCAAAATAGTTTTTCAACCATTTTCAAAACATTTGCTAATAGTTTTTACAAAATCATTTTATTTCACACAAAGAAAAATTTTTACAAGCCAAAACATGTTTACAAAGGTTGAAAATAGTTTTCAAACAATTTTCAAATAGTTTTCAAAAAAAATTCAAATAGGTTTTCAAACAACTTTCAAAGTATTTTTCAAAATATTTTAACCTGACTTATTAATCAGTATATACAAAAAGAACTTTGAGGAAATATATACATCTTTTATTAGTTTTTTTACAAGTATTTATACAGTTTTTTAGCCATATTAAAAATATGAAAATACGAGTTATGGCTAAAGTATATATACAATATATACGACACCCCCTATACTTAGCTCAAACAATGTCCTTATAGTCATCATAGAGCTGCAAAGGAAGACATAACTCGTGCTAAGTATTGGGAAATGAAAAGAATGCTATGCTACACGACGAATGAAAAAAGAAAATCAATAGAAGTTGGTGATCCCCTTATACTTAGGATCAAGTAATCCTAAGTATAGCAGACTGTACACAAGGGGAAGCCGAGGATTAGAATGTACTGTATCTACCTCCCCTATACTTAGGGTAAAATATCCATAAGTATAGGCTACAAAATAGAGGCAAAAAGAATCAAAAGAATAATCACAAGTCTGACACCCCCCTATAGTTAGGGTAAAGTACACCCTATGTATATCATGATCATGAGATGGAAATGGGATGTTAGACAAAAGAATGTGTGATATGGACAGAATGAACTATATAGATGTGAGTAGGACAATGTTGAGGTGCCTCTCAACAAGTGCTAGAGTTTACGCCCCTAGCTGGTCGCAAAGGCTAGGATAACACAGTATTGAGGTTCAGGATGGAATCTGTCAGGCGAATACCATACTGTCATTTTAGTCTCGGTGGGAGAACAACGACGAAGTCAATAGTGTAGATTATAACACCTAAGTAAATAATCAAGTGGGTGTCTGCTACCGGGTAAAGATATGGGAAAATGAAATCGGGCTCCGGTAGCACAAAAGAAATCATCAGCTCAATGTATGAATGGAATGATTGGATGGAGCAAAAGAAATCAAACGTGTAGAAGGAAGGATCTTTCAGGGAATTCTCCATGTCTATCATTGTCTCGAATAGATAAGGAAGATCAAGATCAGAAGACTCGCTAAAAAGGCTGATACCCGATGTATGTAATGTAGAGAAATCAGTAAAATCATCGAATACCTCAAAGATCAGGTCATCCTCACAAGGGTCATGGAGGAGAGAAAAATCAAACTCATGATCAGAATATCAGAAGACTCGGTCTTGTGATCTGATAGATTGGATACATTCCCAGAAAATGAAACTGAGTACACAAGGTTCGTGGCATCCTCCCGCAGATAACCCTCGGAGAGTAATGCCGAATCATTAGGGAAGTGAGGATCTATGCTGCCAAATATATGATCCTCCAAAAACATATCAACCTCATCAACTGGTAGGACACAAGGATCAAATACGGGACTATCTAGATATATCAAATCAAAAATCGATCCCTTATCAAGATCTTCATGCCGAGATGGATCCAAAAGTATATTCGAATATGAGAAGATATTCTGAAGAATAGACCCTGAATCAGTTGGACATGGACTCTGAAATTACTGAATGGATGGTTAAAATGTACTAGAGTCCATGTCCTCGGAATAGTGTGCTTTCTTTGAATCCTCATGAAGTATATCACACATAGCTGGTGATGCATCTCTCTCGTGTGATGTCCCGAATAAATCATCTAGTGAATATGGAATGTATGAAAGTGTTCCTAAGATGGTCTCAAATAAATCCATGTCGGGATTGTGGTGGGAACAACCACACGAGGCCACTAATGCAATCTGCTCGACGGTCATGCCCCTCATGATGATCTGGAGAAGGTCAGTCATCGAAAATCCATGATCCAGAAATCGCCTCAAAAGATCATGTAACCTCAACCTCGAATTTCTCAATGGCTCATGGGGGTTAACTGAAAAATCTTGAATACGAGACCCCATTAACTATGCTCTACGATGGGGGTAAAATCTCTACAAGAACAATGATCGTAAATCTCCCCACATAGCAATCTTCCTTCCCAATCATCTGTGCCAACTCTTGGTTATACTCTGTAGTGTAAATGGAGAGGTCATCAACATCAGGTCCTCAGAAGTGATATCATAATATGATCGTGATCCTCAAAAATCCTCAAATTCATCGATATGCAAATAAGGCTCCTTGTGCACTTCCCCTGAAAACTTCGGCAGTAGATCAATGAACTCTAAATCTAGAATGAAGGGTCGCAATGTAGAAGCGGACTGCGCTTCTTGATCTAGGTGTTCATCCATCATCTCAAGATAGAAATTATCTAAAACTCGTAACTGCCCAATTTGATCTCTTATGGAATGCACTCTCATCTCAGCAAGGTAATCGCCTGGGTCTCATATTTGGTCAATCTGGTCTCCTCGGGCGTCACTCACATCATGTCCCGAATGAGCACGTGGGAATGGGGAGGGAGAAGATGGGGTGTCAGTTGGAGTTCTGACCTCCCAAGAGAGTGGGCGGGAATGATGGGCGTGAAAAGAAGAAGCCACAAAATTCGGCTGAAATGGAGTGTGGCCCATCTTGAAGAGAGTGAAATGGAGGGAGGCATGGTGGGATAGAAGAGAGAGATAGAAGGTGATTGTTAATGATTCGAAGATAATCGTAACCGACTCACACCAAAGACATACAAACGCAATGCAAACCCCCAATTCACCAACTCTACAGAATGTGAAGACCATGAGATTTGGTCTTTTATCTTTTTAATTTTAGATTTTAGTGATCAGACAAAAGTTGTGCAAACACTTAGGAGGCTTAATGGGATTTGGGCACTACTCCTTAGTGTGTACACGAGAAATTAAAAGCGCAAACAATGAGCGGATTGCTCTCCTAATACAATGAGGAATCGGTTACGTTTATTTTTAGAGTCAAGTTCAATTAGCAGTCCCAATTTTATATTTTAATTTTCACCTTTTTTTGGTTTTTTTTAAAAAATAACTCCTAACAAGCTTTCCGATTTCCTCTTTAATTTATTTGAGTCCCAAAACAGGGGGAGGAAGTCGAAAAAGCCAATCGCGGTCAAACACAATGATGCATGCAGGGATAGAAATGCGTACCTTGCTCCAGCACTCTATATGCAATATGATACTCGCATAAATTAAATATAGAAAGTAAACTAACTATATGATGCACGGGGGAATCGGCCTTAGACGAGCAACTTCTATTGATCGTGAAGAACAGATAGCCAATTAATCAGAGAGAAAGGCCTGAGTCCGGTCTCAGATGTCGATCGGTGTCCGCCACAACGGATCCAACCAGTGCTCTATACGACCTCTAGCGGTACGTGGCCTCTCAAACGATTTAGTTAACTTTTTCAATTTAATTTTAGCTAGGTCCAATTATGTTCTATAGGTATAGTCAAACAATTAAGTGTTGGGCCTTAGCTAATTAAGTCACAATCAACAAAAAATCCTACGTCTAGGGGCTAAATCTGTGAGAATCAAATAGATAGTTACGACGGTGAAATAAAAAACGCGAAAAAACAGCAGTGAGGTCCCCCAAGTGCAGCGACACTTGGTGAAACATACCTCGAATAAATTCCATGTCCACAAGTGTTCAAGTTCTAGATTATTACAACAATGTCTACATGTTCTCTAAAATATAATAACGGTCTTCTTCTCTTCTTTTGCTCCTCTCTCCTACGCGAGTCCTCCAAAAAGAATCTGAGTCATCCTCCAAGTGGTTCCTCGCACAAAAATCAAAGCAGACAATGGTCAGGAAATAGTTATAATATTTAGAGACAAAATTGAGCAAAATGAAAAATGACTACAAAGTCGTGCTCCCTGGCAACAGAGCCATTCTAATGAGCGACCGTTCAACTAGGGTTAAGTATGCAAATATGTCAATCGTCGTTGGGACCCCAATTAATCGGCTAACTCAACGAGAAAAAATATTTTATAAAGATCATCCACGATTCATCAATGGATGATCTGCCATAACTTTAGAGGTA
The DNA here is from genome assembly GCA_037367405.1 of Ottelia alismoides. Lineage (NCBI taxonomy): Eukaryota > Viridiplantae > Streptophyta > Magnoliopsida > Alismatales > Hydrocharitaceae > Ottelia > Ottelia alismoides. Next base: position 110,470 of record JAZKJV010004323.1, on the reverse strand, counting down.
GTGCTTCTCACCTTGATGGCTTGTTGTTCAATTGATAATGTGTTGAACAGATATGCAATGAAGTCAGCATGTTCGAACTGGCATGACTCGTCTAAATCAAAGAGATGTATCGGCAAATCAGATTCTATCTCCCAAGTGCCATCCAATCTTGTGTCGTCTGTGCTTTCCCGGTCATCCTCCGAAGAGAGGATTTCTAGGGTCCATTTGTCATTCAAAGAGAGGTCCATATCTCTGGTCTATACAATAAATTCACAGTCTGCTTCAGGTGATGCTGCCTGACTCTCAACAGATACGACCTTTGGCTCGCTATCCATGTCTATGGTAACTCTGTGATTGCTCGAGCTGAACTTGATCTTCCCAGACCCATAGTCTTCTACGGCCTCTGCGGTGCACAAAAATGGTTGTCCAAGGAGAATTGGGGTCTAAAGTAATGGTGTAGGGAAGTCCATATAATGGGCTATAAAAGCAATTGGGAACTGCATATCTTGCACCTTTACCACAATGTCTTCCAAAAGATCTCGGGGTCGCTTAATGGATCGATCATCGAATTGACGGATCATGCATGTCTACTACAATGGACTCTCCCCTAACTCTTGTAACAACGATGAGGGCAAGAGGTTGATGGAAGAACATCAGTCAAGAAGGGTTCGCTCGGAGACATCGTCGAAAATCTTACATCTAATCAAAGGTGCTCCTTTGTCTTGCTTCTTCTATGGGATATTCATGATTACTGCAACTGTTACCATGGTGAGGACATGGTTTTCAACTTGCTTGCGTCTATTGTTACGATTCAGCCAATGGTTGTTTGTGCATGCCCCCTTTAAGCTTTTCTTTACAACGGGCATATATTCCATAGCTTTTATCAACGGTAATACAACTTTCAAACTTTGTATATTATCCACAACTCCTAGATCAGATAATACACTTTTTCATTTTGTAATTTTTGGATTTTTCTATTGCATCAGGAAAAGGAATATTTATAGTGTTGAAATCAAAATCAGTGTTCTTATTTACAACAAAATTCTTGTCTATAATATTTTGTGCATCCAGATCACAAAAAGATGTACATGTTGGAGGTGAAAGTGCTACTACTGGTGTATAAGCAAAAGGTGCGGTCTCTACTCCATTGGTTGGCATTGGATTAACTACTAGAGCTGGCTCCTCCATGACTAAAAACGACTTCGCATTGACTGCGATCAGATTTTTGGTCTTTTTTATTTTTTCTGATTTTTTTATTCTTTTTGTTGGTAGAGATGGTGGTGGGAGAAAATTGGTGTGGCTCTTCCATCTTATTCTTCCTTACCCGAACATGTAGCTGGCATGGCTGATGTAGAAGGTGACGATTCACTTGTCAAAGCTTTATTCTTCCCATTTGCTTGTGGTAGATGGAGGCAAAGTCCTACCACTCCTGAGAGTGACACCATTAGATAAAGCAATTTTACAACCATATGACTCTACAAACACATACAAGACATCACATTCTACCTACTCTTTCCTCTTGAAATTATAGGGAATTGCTTCGACCTGCGTTAGAATAGGAGTTTTAGTGGCTATCAGGTTGTCTAGATTCTTGGTCATCTCTGTTAGACCCTTCAGGAGTTGGGCCAAGAAATCCATGCTGGGGTTCATGGGAACTACCTCAGAAAGTTCAATGTGTTGACCATGTTGCGACTAATAGTTGGGAGACTGAGGATGGGATTGTTGATGTGATTGTTGATGAGGAAGAAGTTGATATTGTTGGTACGGATGAGTGGGGTACTACTATTGTCCAGCCGCGTACTGATTGTACGGCTGTGGATGATGGTACTGTGATTGTGGGTACTACTGAGATTGTATCTAGTTGCCTTGGTACTGCAGAGATGTGTGATGTTGGTACTGAGGCTGAAGCTGAAGGAAGGTGCAAAACGACCACCCTGAGGTTGGTGATAACACTGGTTGGCTGGTTGCTGGCACTGGTGTTGTCCCGCAAGACAGTTCAGCTCTTTAAATCATTACTTCATACACCACTGACTTCTTGGATCAATGGGGGGGTGGAAATGCTGGATCAGAAGATGGGAGGTAGTTTGGTTGGTAGACCACCATCTGTTGTTGCGAGGGGGGGTGCTCAGGTGCATGTATGTAGTACACGTGATGGATCGTTGAATGCTGCAGACTCGACTAAGGTTGTTGTGGAGGTGAGGGCTCATCCTTCTTCTCAATAGGAGCCTCTGATGTTGGAGTCATCAACCGACAGGAACTAATGGTGCTCAACAACAGCTCCAATTGCTTGGTTATTTGGTCCTGCTTGTCCAAATGGTGTGTCCTTTGTTTGATCACAATGAGCTTCTCTTGATCCTACGATCGCTTCTCGATGATATCAACCTTTGAGAGATGGCCCCAATGATGCTGAGGTTGGAGATCTCATCTCTCTCTCTGCCTCTCAGGACGCTGCCACATAAACTGACTTCCGGGGGACCTGAGGGTGTCTTTTATAAGAACATGATAAAGATAGGGTGGCCTCTCCCTCGACCATTTCTTTGAAAATCAGCCATACCATGTCTTCAGCCTTGTTAAAATGGTATCCTCTGCATGCAACGCCCACTAGTCTCTGGCTCTCTACATTCAAGCGCCCTAAAAAGTTCTGGACCAGACTAGTCCTCAGTATATCATGGCGGGGGCACTTCTCCTACAAGTCTATAAATCGCTCCCAAGATTCATGTATAGACTCGTGGGTGGCCTAGGAGAAGTTGATGATACTGGCTCACATCTGGTTGAGCCGATCGAGAGGGTAGAATTTGTGAAGTAATGCAGATTTAAGTTCCTCTCAGGTCATCACAACTTTTCCCAAATGATTAATCCAATAGGGGGCCTTGTCTTGTAAGCTAAAGTGGAACATAGTTATCTTCACTATACCCAACAGGATGTTAGGGTAGTGGGTAGTCTTGCAGAAGTGAGAGAACTGCTACAAGTGAATGTACGTCTCTTCATTGGTGTTTCCGTGAAATGAGGGAAGGAGCGCTAGGAACTGGGGGCCTGAGCCCGATTGAGCATGAACCGGAGGGATGCGGATCCACTTGGTCATCAGGCTATTTATATGATTATATGTCTCCTTTAATGTAGGTTTTGGGTTCCCATTCACTGGTTCCTCGTCTGGATCCTCACAGGGTATATCTCCATGCCCTCCTCCTGTAGGTCTATTCCTCATATCACTCAGCATATCTTGGAATGCAGTCTGTACGAGTGCTTGCTCAGTCATTTATTGTTGTATGGCTTGGATGGAAGCCAATAATTAAGCATTCACCTAATTATGAAGTGGCATCTGCCCATGATCTGGTTGGGGCAGTTGTTGACCCTTGCCTTTTCCTTGGGGGCCATCTCTCGGTCTGAGTTTGAGGAAATGATTTCTAGATTAGGATCTAGGATGGTCTTTTATCTACAATACGAGAGAATCCCAATCAGATCTATTGAAATCAAATTCTAGTTGTCATGATGAATTTGGGATTAGGGTCAATCCTAGATGGTTGTGGATGGAGTAAGAAATGTAGACTGCAATCGACCTCCACTCACAACGGGCAAAGCGGGACAGGAGTGGTCCTAGTTTACCGAGTGATAAGGAAAGAAGAAAAGAAGAGGAGGAGTCCGAGATCATTTCACAAGATCTGAATCGGGATCTCGGGAATGGCCATGAATTATTAACGATGCCAAGTCCATGGAATCGATGTGGGTGTCGACGGAGTCCTGACTAAAACATCCAAGGATTGACATCGTAAAGCGAGAGAAGTTCGATGCAGGATGAAGGATACGACGATCAACAGGGAACAAAAATGAATGTAAAATAATATAAAGGCAAGAAATGAGCAGGGGACAAAAGAGAGAACACATAGACAAAATTTGTGCAAATGCACAGGACTTGATCTTTGAAACTTAATATAGATGCATACAAATACAATACAAAATTGGGTTCACCAACTATACACATGTGAAGCCGTAAGGGATCTTCTATTTATTATCTTTCCATTTTTATAGTTGTTATTTTAGGCATATATTATAACATGTCCTTAGCACATATTCCTATAAGAGTGAGAGTACTGTCGGAAAAGTATCTCGTACTTGTCCTCCTCCTTTGTAACCTGTAGTCAGCACTTTTTAATGTCCTTGTAACCCTTACTAGATCCCTACTCAACAAAAGAAATAGAGGGAGGAAGCCGATAGGTGAAACCACTACTTCCTACCTCGCTCAGAACAGAATCACCTGTGAGTATGTAAGGACCTACTCGGACGTAAACCAACGAGACAAACACACACGTGAGGGCATGACCTAAGCTCAGTACTTTGGACCAAGTTGATGTTCCACATAAGATGGGAACATGATCGATGATAGGCCCCTACTCGATCAGATGCGATAGAAGCTCCAATACTTATAAAATCCAGGCGATACACAAGGCAGTTACAGACTGTGTTTTCGGCTCTAATCCTTAGTCGGGTCATGCCTCGCTCATGGGAGGGGTTTTAGTCCCCTCTTAAGGTTCCTGAAAATAATGAGGGCTTCATGAATCCAAAGTAATGAAATCCATTACATATATTAATTAAGGTCAAAGTTTATTGAGGCAGTCCTCGTGCTTTAGTTTATGAGGTTCACTTGGGTATTTTACATACAATTACCTAACAATTTTGTAGATTTTATTTAAGTCCTAGGTGCTCAAAATCAGCGGAAGATAGCAAAAAATCCATGCAAATCGATTCAATACCATTGAATCTAATGACACATGCAGAGTTAGAGGACTTACAATGCTTACTAGATCTCTACATGTGATATGCATAACAGAATTTTTAAACCTATCTACATGACGGTGTGCATTCGAAAAAAATCACCCTAAATAGTAGTTGTTATTAGACAGGAAGAACCATATGTTAATTATTAAGAAAAGAGACCAAAAATCTATTCTTCGATGCCACTCGATGCTCGCCACAATGGGTCCTGCAAGCTTTATATGTAACCTCTCTCGGTACGTGATATCAAGTCCAAATAACCAACATTTATTTTATTTGACTAGATCCCATGTAAGAGACTATAGGCACATAATCCTTGTTAAGGTTTAGACCTAGTTACTGATTCAAGCAACCTTAGTCTAGGGTCTCTATACATACAAAACAAATAAAAAAAGAAAGGGGGAAACATCGCAAATCAAAATAAAATATGGTGGTGAAAATGCGAGGAAACCATGACGAGGCCCCCAAGTGAACAGAAACCCGAGCAATGGACCTCGTTGCGAAGAGTAATGTCCAAGTCTTTAATTGTTACAAATAATAAATGAATGAATCTCTCTCACACAAATAAATAAATCTAAGCTACATCTATGCTAGATAGTCTCCTTGCTCCACTTGCTGCCTCTCCAACTGGTCAACGTATGAAGACCCTCCTCCACCAAGTTTGGCTACATCACCCTCGTAAGAAGTCGTTCTCACATAGCAAGCCCTTGCAACAAATACTACAAGAGAGGTAAATTAGCACAGTTAATCAAATATTGTATCAAGATATAAAATGAGGCATATACAAGTAAGAGACAACAAATAAATGAATCAATAAAAATGCACAAATGAATCAATGATTAAATCAATAAATGAATTAATGAATATATATACATTGGTAAAGATATGCATATAAGTTATTCACATATTTACATATACATAGATATTTTTTCTCCCTTTTTAATAATATATATACACTATAATCCCCTCTTTATATTTTCTGATTTTTACAATTTTTATCATATAATCTTGGAATATATAAGGCTATATATACAATATATATAATTATGCATACCAATTAAATCCAACAAAATACACAGAATAAAATATTTATGGGTTTTAAACAATTCTCATTTTTTTATTTTTAGGAAAATTTTGTTAATGTTTATGGATTTTTAATGTCAAAAGTATCCCAAATCAAGAATTAAATAAATAGACATGATTAAATTGAAGATTAAAAATGGCAAATAAGATCCAAAATTCTTCAAATCAATTTTAATGTATAGAAAATAACATAAAGAAAATCAAAAATAGAAATGATTTTTTTGGAACTTTTTGTGAGTTTTAACATTTCTTTGTTGGATTTTTGAGCTTTCCAATTTTTATGAATTTTCTTTTCCTAATTTTAGGGTTTTTAGTGTGGAGAAAAAATATGATAAAATAAAAAAACTTATGATTTTTTTAGGAAATTTTCAAATCATTTTTTGGTATTTTCTAAGTTATACATGGACAAAAACGTGGTCATTTGAATTTTAATAAATATCTAAAATGCCAAAATTTCCAAAATAAATTTAAACATGAAAATACATGCTAGCAGGCATCTAATCCTATTTTTGCATAATTTTTGGAGCATATATGATATTTTTAGTAAATGAAATTCAAGCACCAAAAACACATGAACTAGGAAGTGCATATTTGAAAATAAAATTAAAGACAGGGGGCTCAGGTACAATTTTCCTAGAACTATTCAGCATATATTTAAATTTAATGGACTAAAACATACAAGAACCCTTAGCGGTATGCAATTTTCCCAGCTCACGTGGGACGACACGTGAGCTGAGCTGACTGGACTTAGTTGTAGTATCCATAAACACAAAAAGGCAGGGGTTTAGATTTGCAATTTACCCCCAAAGGCACACTGGTGAATGATTAGATGGACCTCACTTATACACGCGTCATCATCTGCATGACAAGTACCAGTTCGAGGTTGGACGTCAATGATTAGATCTCGAACGAAGATCCGACGGTCTGGGCTCAGGAGATTGGACACCTCTACTGCAATATGGGGAGAACCCTCCATCGGACGGCTACTGCTGCTTTGGAAGAACAACAAAGAAGGTGGGCTTCCCTGATTTTTGATTGTTGATTCCTTGCTCCATTGGTCTCTGATGCAACTCTGGTGTTCAACATGACCGGGAGGATGCAGCTAATGGTGTGCTCGAGAAGGACCAGGACCCAATAATGGGGTCATGGCGTGTTGAAGAAGCTGGAGCACCTGATGAATTTGTGCATGTGTGATTATTGGCCCAGGAAGGGCCCTTCTGGTATGGGCCCTGCATAAAGAAGTTCCTCAGCTCGAGGCGAAGGCAATCTACCCAATTTTAAAGTTGAATGCATGGGAAAATGATGGAATGGAAGGGGCTCCGATGGACGGCAGAGGAGGAGCCCTGATTCGTTGATTGGTGGTCGATCAGGTTGGTCTAGATGATAGATCATATTAAGAACATGATGGGGAAGATAGCAGGGTGGCAAAGGTGCGTCGAGAACAATGATAACACAGTGAGAACATGGTTGGAGATCTAGAGCTCCAACGAGGGGACTAACAAATCTAAGCTAATCTACATATTGAAACATTAAATGAAATGCAGAAAATAAACTACGAAAACTAATTTTACTTAATAGAAATAAATGAGCAGTTCTTATTCGTGTAGGCGCGAAGGGAGGAGGGCAGGCCAAAGCGTTGTCGTTGATTGTCACCTCTTCTTTTCTTCACCTTCTCCAAGCATGGGGGAGATCTTAGCTGTCACATGGACTTCGGCAATCATGCAAGAACAAAGAACGAAGCTCAAAGGGGGATCAAGAGGAGATGGAGAAGATGAAGTTCTTATTTACATACAAGGTGGTTGGCGCTTATTGATGAAGAACATGTGGTCGAATCGATTAGAGTTGATTAAATCTTTGGCTAGGGCGAGAATTAAGGATGTCTAATCTCCATGAATCACGCATCACGCCTAGCCAGAGCATCATAAACGTTAATGGAAAAATGGGAGAAATCCATGGATTTGACATTCTGACATCTCTAGGAAGAGAGAGGGAGTTGTTGACCGACGTCAACAGTCCCAGCCTCCTGATTGGTCCACCGCGAACACTACATAACAAAAAGGCTAAATTTATTCGAAAATATTTATTTAAAAATAGTAGAGCATTTTATCAATTTATAGGCATCAAATAAAAAATATATATTATTTTATGTAGTATTGTTTTAGGATTTTTATTTATTTTTCGATTCTATTTATTACAAGTTAATTTTTAAGGATATATTTATATGTATATTCATCAATGTTTTGTCTATTATATTTTTATTTTGTATTTTTGATTTTATTATTTTATTCTCTTATTTTATATATTTATAACTTATTTTTATGTATATAAGTATTATTTTATTGTATTTTTTTGATCTAGTATGTACACTTAAATAAATAAGGGTATTTATTATATAGGTATAAGTATGTTATTTCATCTATGTATTTATACATATTATTTAATTTTTATGTATTCTTTAGGGTTTTATTCCATTCTAAATATGTGTAGATATTATAAATAATATTTATAAAAATATAAAAATATAAAGTTATGAAGATAATAAATAATAAATAAAATGAATATTTTATTCAGGTATATTGTACACTTAGAGTCCAAAACCTAACTTTCACATCTTAGCTCCAAGAAAACCTGAAACCACCTTTATTAAATAGCTTATTAGAAGTTATATACAATTAAAGGTGATTTTGATGCATTTTGAGTTTTTATTCAAGATATATCGTTTGGGAAGTTTTGGTTTTGGCTTTTTATTCTTATTATACAATGTACACTGTATATTATTTTTGTGTAAACTCAATTTTGTATTTTTCTATATATTATTATCTACAAATTTCATGGACAAAGTTTATTGAATTGATTAATAACTAATAAAGAATAAAATAGGTCCCAAAAATGCATTATTGATGAATTAAAGAATAAGAATTTATTTTGATTTATTGGCCCTTATCTCCCCATAGTTTACCTTATCGACCCAGTCATCAAGATGCCTAGGTATTGGGGTTTAGGGTCATAAAATACCTTTGGCATTTTATTCCTTTCTTTTCTTTCCTTTATTCTATAATTTTGGCATTAAAAATTGTATTTTATATATAATAAATGGAACAAATAATGAATGCTAATTTGTACAAAATAATTCCATATACATGCATTATCTAGGGTTTTTAAGACCAAAATGATAGAAAAGAGGTGATGAAATGGAGATTCATCAGAAGTGTATAGTGCCACAGCTGCGGTCAAACTGCTGGAGGTGTACATAAGGTTCTTTATTAAGTGTGACCATGGAATATTGAGAGTAAAGGTAAAGTAGCGAGATTCAACTCAAAATTCCCATGAATTGTAGGTATTTGAATCCATGTATTAGTTTGTCCTACACCCGGATTATAGGAATCCTTAACTGTGAGCTTAGCTACTTGCTCTAGAGGCTTACCTCCCCCATTCACACATACATTCGGCGGCTCTCCATCCACCCTCCTATATGCTATATCATTCCTCATCTCGAAGATCATATCTCTCAATTCGGCCTAGATTTAAGCTTGCTCAATCAACTATTCCTGAATAGAAGCTAACATCATATTGTTGATCTCATTCTTATCTACCATGGTGCTCTTGCCCTTCGGTGGCATCATGTGATTCGAATCTGTTTCTAAAAATGTATACGACAACTGATTAGTCCCTAGAAATGATGGAGTCTCAATTGAAAATTCAAGACTAAAGTCAATTTCAAATAAGGTATTTATTGATGAAAAGATCGGGGATGTAGAGAAAGCGGAATATTCATGAAGTGAGCCTTCTCGAATAGAAGATGACCGAACTGGAGTGTAAAAAGATGAGCTCGCAAAGTTCAAACAAGAAATACTTCAATCGGACATCTTTGATGTTAAAAGGCGAGATACAGAACACGATGTCAAGTCAATAAGAAAAAGGAAGAAAATGCGTGAAGGGTGCGGAGGGATGTTTACACTAACAAAGAAACACAATACAAACCCTCGAGTCACCAACTGGACACAATGTGAGGACCGTAAGAGTTTGGTCTTTTATCCTTTAGATTTTAAGTTTAGTGAATCTACAGAAAGTTACTTACTAGCAAGCACACAGGGTAAGTCACCGCTATCGCCTAGTGTACATCCTCAATCCTCCCCTATCAATGGTGCCATCTGCACGAGCTGTAGGGTTCAATATAAGGCCCAAAGGGAGAAAGGAGAATGAGTACCAAAACGATTTTCTAACGTCTGAGGCAAGTGCTTGCATCTCAACCATGGACCAAAGAGTAATGCATAGGAGCACAGGACACAAGTCTAGGGATTTGGGCTCTATCCTTATGGCTATTTCCTCACCCACTCTGTCCAGAGGTAAGTACATACAAACAATGAGGGGATTACTCTCCATAAAATAATGATTTGTTCGTTATGTTTGTTTTAGGTCAAGTATAATTAGAAGTCCCATTTTATTCATCGAGCACATTTTTTTTTGAAATCGATCTAACGAATTTTCCAATTCCTTTATTTTTTAGGTGAGAAAAATGAAGAGAGGAAGTCAAAAATGTTAATGCGATGGAAATCATTGATGTATGCACGAGATAGAAATGCGTGCCATGCTCTAGCGGTCTACATGTAAAATAAACCTCCCATAAAATTAAAAATAGAAAAATAAACTAACCTAAATGATGCACAGGAAGCATCCTAAGTAGTAACTTTTATTAGCAGGCAAGAACCAACTAATTTGACTAAGTCCAATCCTACGATCTAGTCTATGGTAACATATATCTTGTTTAGGGACTTTTGACGTAATTTATTACATGGATCAACCAAGGAAATAGAACCTACTTCTAAGGTCTCATACATACAAAACCTCGAGAAATAAGTAAAAAAAAGTGATGAAAACAAAAAATCGATGAGGTACCCCAAGTGCACCGGTACTTGGTGAAACAGACCCCACAATCCATAAGGGTATATAATGGCATTAGAATAAATAGAAAAGTGGCAAGTGCCAAAAGAATAATTACAACTCTTTACAAAAATAATGATGGAAATAGAAGTCTAAAAAGAAAACAAAAAATGTATGTGCAAAAAGCTCCAAAATTCTTCCAAGTCTTCTACTTCTTCCTCTTATGCACTCTCATGCTGCTCGATGAAGAAACGAGCTCCCTCCACTTCGCGCGAGTGTGCCGACATTCCTAGGAATGCCACCCTCACTCATCGGGCCCGCGTAAGAAAGTGAGAAACAAAAGATATGTCATATCATATTTATGAAAAATATGAGAAAAATAAAACTAAGAACAGAAAATAAACAAACAGACAAAGAAAAACACAAATGTGGAAAATATTAAAATGAGAAGAGCAAGAATTAATGATGTCAAATGAGTACTCAAAGTTTGATCTTGGGGAGCTTTTGGTGGTTGACAAATGCTATCCTGCAAGCATTGTGTAAGCTCCCTCATGGCACGGGGTGCTCTAAATGAATGTTCACTCCTCAACAAGATGTAGATCCACAATAAGATATAAAGAGGAAGGAATAACAGAAAATATGTTTAGACAGCAACTAAAATAGAAATATAGACAATATAATGAGAGAAGAAATGTCAAGAAATATAGAAAAGAGAAAATAAAAAGAAACGAGTATATACATAATCCAAGAATAGCAAACTATAAGGAGAAAAACCTAGCTACCATCGTCGTGCTTGCCGGGCAACGGTGCCATTTGTTGAAAAAGGATTTTCAAGGGTTTAATTTAATTGGATTATCAAGTGTCAATGCAACCCTAACTATACCTCAAAAAAATTTATTTAATTGTCAAGCTAAAAATAAAAGAAATGTAATCAAGAGAAATTTCTATTTATTTACTTGTATAACGTATAAGATCGAACTCAGAGAGGCTACAAAAATCCCGAGGGTTATTTAAATGAATGAAAAATCAAAGAAATAAAAAAGGAAATCTCAAAACACGCTACCTTGATTTTTGTGGAAATTATTATCTTTAATTTTTTATGAATATTAATTTCTATATTTTTTAGCTTTTCTGATTTTGTGTTTTTTATCATTTTTAATTTTGCAAATATTTTCATATTTTTAATAGAAGAAAATAAACAAAGATAAAGAATAAAAAAATAAAAGAAAAACAAGAATTTTTTTTTATATGTAAAAAATAAACAGAAATTTTACATAAAATTATTTTCAGATTCATACCCAACAGATCCTATAAACTTTGTCAATTACCTCTACGACCTTTGAAACAACATAATTCCTTTCTCGACCCCATAAACTTGCCAACTCTTACCCCATGAACCCTCCGGGTAATCTGTTTGATGCCCATGGGGGTTCTCGGGGTAATTTTTAGGGTCGATGGAGTAATTACATTGTGCAAAAGGTCGTAGAGGTAATTTAAAAAGTTTATAGGGTCTGCTGGGTAAAAATCCAATTATTTTTGGGGTTTTCATATTTTTTCTTGTATTTTTATGAATTTCTCAGAATTTTTAGATTTTTTAAGGAATTTTAAATTAATTAAAAACAAAAAATTCAGTAAATGGAAAATGTTGCAATTGTTTTTTGATTTAAAATAGAAAATATAATAAAAAATGGAGGGAATAAATACAAAAACAAAGAGGAATTTTCAATTTTTCCAGAAAGCAATTTTGTGTTTTTTTGTGTTTTTTTGTGTTTTATGTGATTTAATATGAATTTTTTATTATTTTTAATGTTTTGTATTTTTTTGGTTTTTATAAAGAATTTAAAAGAGAAATTTGGACTGAAATTAAAACAAAATAAAATAAACAAAAAGGATTTTTTGAAATATTTTTTATATTTTTTATTGATTTTCTAACACTAACAACAACTTTGTTGTTGTTTTTAAATTATTAAAATAATAAAACAAATTAAAATATGAAATAAAAATTAGATATAATAAAAGTGGTTAGCAGGAGTTAATATGTATTTTTATGTATTTTTTATGGTTATTAGCTATTATTTGAACTAAATTAGCAAGCAAAATTACATACTGATGAACAAAGACTCAAATGCAATAAATTACATTTTTTGGGCTAAATTCATGACCAAGACAAACAAATGTAAGGGTATCCCCGTAATTTTCAACTAATGGCTTCCGTCAACACACATGACACGCGCTGGCATGGACCTTTGTGTGATTATTTTATTTTGCTGGAGAGAATGGTAAGAAAGTAATTGCAGGACCTTTATTAAAAACACAACAATGTCACACACATTACATGTGTCTTAGTCGTTCATGTTCTTCACGAGCAATGCAAGTTGGTCCAATGCTGGGTTGATTGAAGTGGCCTCAGGGTGCTCAATGACCGGTTGTCGTTGTGACTGATGGTGCGGAGGCTGTTTGTGACCATACAGATTCTAATAATGAGGAGGACGAGGATACTGTCCATAATATGCAGTCTGTTGCTGGTTGGGATGAGGAAAATACATAGGCTGTTGTTGTGGCTGGCCTTGTCTCTAGTTTTGGAACTGTGGTGGAGACTGATAGTGAGGCTGGAACTGTTGGTGCTGGTACTGTTGTTGTCTGCCTCCCTAAAACTAGTGGGCAGGTCTCTGACCCTGCTGTGAACCCAACTGGCCTTACCCTGACGGACAGGGTTGATTTCGCTCACGGTCGAACCAGATGTCATTCACCTCCTGAAATACAAGTTGTGGTAGAGCCTGTTGCTCGAGAATGTAGGCTACTTCCTATTGGTACAAAATTATCTAATATGATTGTTGCTGGACCTGATCATGTGTCTGCATGTAGTAGACATGCTGAACTGTGGTTGGTCCTCCGCTACTCTGCTGGGTGGAAGAAATATACTCCCTAGTAGAGGTATTGGTTATTGCACTCGCACTATGAACTTCACGGATCAAACTCATAAGAACCTCCAAGTGTTTTGTTATCTCATCCAGCTTATCTAGGTTCTTCGTCCTCTATTCGATCACTTGAAGCTTGTCAAGCTCCTTGGATCATTTCTCAATAATGTCTACTTTGGATAGATGATTTCCAATGATGGTCTAGTCATAGCTATCCACTCTATCCACTTCATGTGATGCCATCATATTGACAGCCTTGTGAGTACTGTAGGAGAGGTGACAGGGTGCTTCTGAAAAGCACGTGAAGAAGAAAAAGCTACTGAACTCTCCATAATCTCCTCAAAATTTGATAAAGGACATCCTCATCCTTGTTGAAGTGGCTCCCCTCACAAGCGGCATCTACCAGCTTCTGATCCTCGGCGCTTAAACCCCCGAAGAAATTTTGCACAAGGCTTGTATTTGGAATATCATGATGGGGTCACTTCTCCGTAAGATCTTTAAATCTTTCCCACACTTTGTGAATAGGCTCCTAGGGAATCTGGGAGAAACTAGCAATCAAGGACCGCATTTGGTTGACTCGTCCGAGCGGGTAATATTTGTTCAGAAATGCGGACCTCAACTCTTCCCAAGTAGTGACAACCTTCGCCAAGTGATTTAACCAATATAAAGCTTTGTTCATCTGACTGACGGCCATCTTCACTACCTCTAATGGGACATCTGGGTAGTGGACTGTTCTAAAAATGCGATCGAACTGCTGGAGGTGAACATAAGGTTCTTTATTAATATTTCCATGGAATATTGGGAGAAGAGGTAAAATAGTGGGCTTAAGCTCGAATTGAACATGAATCGCAGGGATTTGTATCCAAGAATTTGTCTGTCCTGCCCCTAGATTATAAGCATCCTTTAATGTAAGCTTAGCCACATGTTCTATGTTAGGGTCTTCTCCCCTATTCCCACATCCTAGGTTTCTATTATCCTCCTCTCTCCTACCACGTCTTTCCTGTCTCATCTCGAGAATCATATCTCTCAATGTGGTCTGAAAGTTAGTATGCTCTGTTAACTGGGCTTGAATAGATTGGATAGAGGTCAACATGTTGTTGTTCATCTCGTTCTGCTCCGACATGGTTCCCTTTCCCTTTGATTGCATCAAGTGTCCGGTGTCTGACTCTGAAAATGTGCATGACACTCAATAAGTCCTCATAAAATAGGGAGTCTCATATACTTATTCAATATTAGAGCCAATCTAAAACAGTGGATTGACGGATGATGTGATGGGTGACATGGAGAATGCGGAATATTTGGGAAATGAGTCTCCCCAAATTGAAGGTGAACGGTTTGGAGTGTAGAATGAGTTTGCAAAGTTCGAATGAGTAATACTCTGATTCGACATCTTCGAAATCAATAGGCATGATGCAAGAGCACATAGGTCAATGCAAGAGTGAAAATGAGTGAAAGCACAAATTGCGCGGAAGGAACTCTATCACTAACAATCAAACACAATACAAACCCTAGTTCACCAACTCAACACAATATGAAGACCGTGAATGTTCGGTCAATTATCTTGTCATTTTTTAGAGTTTGGTGAGAATGTAATCTATCAGAGCGATCTAAGCGTGCTTCATAAAAAATGCATGTACGGTTGTTAAATTCTATCTTTTCTTCTTGGCATTTTTTATCCCTTTTTTTTGTTTGATCAATTATGCGAGATAGAAAAACCTTTCATGATTTTATATCATCAGGGTTATGATTCACCAACCTGCTAGTTCTTTTTATGAAGCACAAGTAGGTGAATTTATCCTGGAAGCGGAAGAGCTACCGAAACTTCGCGAAACACTTACAAAGGTTTACGTACAAAGAACGGGAAACCCTTTATGGGTTATATCTGAAGACATGGAAAGGGATGTTTTTATGTCAGCAGCAGAAGCCCAAGCATATGGCATTGTTAATCTTGTAGCAATAGACCATTTATTGGCTAACTGATCTGCCCTCTTTGCTAAGGAAGTCCAGGACCGATTACCTGCTACTCGGTGAAGTCCTCGCTGGAGAACAACTAATCAGAATACAGTAGTCTAAAGAGAGTTCGCGTGTGGCTCTATCCTAGTGTGCAGGTCGCTCTCTCGCTGTAGATAATTCAAACAAGGATGAGGTGACTCTCCCTAAAACAATGTTTTTTTCCTTATGTTTATTTTAGGGTCGAGTTTCTTTAGCGATCTCGGATTTTAGGCAGTTGATGAATCTCTTATTCTCACCTTTTATACTTTTATTTTAGCTATTTATCTTGGCAAAGCACCATGTAAATAGGTGTAAAAACAATGAATTGGCATTCAACTTGTATTTGTTAACTCTGTATATTTAGCATGTATTTGTGCAAAAATAAAAGAATAAAGGAAAAGAAAGAGGAAGGAGGTATGTAGAATAAATACAGAGTGACCCGAACCCCAAGAGAAGGTCAAGCCTTGACCTGATCGCCAAACAAAATCAGTAGAGAGATAGGGCCTACTCTATACTATATACTACTT
This sequence comes from Ottelia alismoides, assembly GCA_037367405.1. Lineage (NCBI taxonomy): Eukaryota > Viridiplantae > Streptophyta > Magnoliopsida > Alismatales > Hydrocharitaceae > Ottelia > Ottelia alismoides. The sequence goes on along the minus strand of JAZKJV010004323.1, from coordinate 94,320 downwards.
GTATCTATAAATAATTAATTTAGACAAAATCAAAATAAAATGTTCTTTTTACCTCCTTGCATATAGTCCTAAAAATAAAAAAAAAATAGAAAAATAAAATAAAATAAAAATCAAATCATCTCTCACTTGTACAAAATACATTTATATATGTCTCACTCCCAATTTATTATATAACTATAAATGAAGAATAAATATAAAATAAAAATCATTTTCTAGTCCAAAAATTATGTTGTAAATAAATAAAATATAAAAAATTGGGGTATCTGTGTGAAAATAACAAAATAAAAATTATTGTACATAATACATTGGTATATTATACCTATATATAATAAATTATATTGTATAGAGATTAACTTATTTTCATAAACATAAATAAAAATCACAAAATAATACTTTGAAAAATAATAAATGTTTTTCATTTTATACACTTTCTATTTTAAAGCCAATTACTATTATTTATTGAAATTGTAAGTATTATGTAAATTATTATTTTCTGATTGGTCCAGGAGGGTTTGTTGACCCCGGTCAACATGCCTTCCTAGCTTGGGTCAGGTCGAAAACCCATCATCGGAGTCTCTTATCTGATTTTTCCCGCTAAAATCCGAGCTCCTATCACCTTGATTCTTGGACCCATGATTCCTCGGACCTCCGTGATCCTCGTGGATTCCTTTGATTATCTGAATCACTCTCGGGTCTCGCACTTTTCGCCCATTCTTCTAGATCCTCGAGCTCTCTATATAGCATCTCTTACGCCTCCCAGCAGCCCTAGCTCATTCCTCGCCTCTTCTCCCAGCCCTAGATACCTCAGGTGGAGTGACAGCTACCGGAGGAACCCCTCGAATTGGAGGTTGGTGGTCTGGAGACGTAGCTCAGCTACATGGCCGGTGAGCGCCGCCGCGTTCACCCTCCCCGTCTTTAGCAGCGTGGTAGAGTCCATCACCTCATCCACCCCCTCTGCTTGAAGTTCAGGAACACATTCTCACCTCCAGGTACCCCTCATTTCCCATCCATTTCCTTGTTTGATCCATTCTCTCCATCTAGCTACGCTGCACATCCACCTGCTCTGACCAGTGGGTCGGAGCCCCAATATCCAAACCCATCCATTTAGATCGACGCACCGGATCATCCTCCATCTTCCCCCGCAATCTGATCACCCTTAGGATCGATCGTTAAGTCGAAATTGAGGCACAGATCTCCTCTACCCCCTTCACCGGAGATCGAACTCCCCCCCCCATTGCTTCTTTCCTGTCATGCTCCAATAACCTCGATCAGAGCTTTGCTCCGAGTCCAGCTTGCCTTCGCAGGTGCTAACGCACATAGGGAGCCCAGTTCACACCTCTAGAGGATCCGTCGGAGCTGCTCCAGGTCCCTCTTCATCGCCACGGACATCCGGCCAGTAGCTTCTCCATCGGACCCGTCCATTTGACACGTGGTGCTTCCAAGACCTTGCTGGACCATTCTGATCGACCATCAGAGTCGAGGATCCCATCTGAGACTCAGGTGAAGGTCGTCGAGGTCTTGTTCTTCCAGGCCCGCTCTTTGCCATTGGATCCGCCCACCCCTGTCAGATCTGATCAGAGCCGCCAACCGGGGCAGCTTTTGGGCAGTTAGATCTGATGACCTGATGCGTCTGAGCCTCACGTATCAGACATTCTCTGGAAAGTCAGATCTGATACAGAAGACAATCCGCACCGCACGTCCCCACTTCCATCAAAGCACGCCACACGTCCCCCATGCGCTCCGCACGCGCCCTGTGAGGATATTTTGTGCTATCTTCCCTGTAGTTTTTATGTTTTACTTCCTAGTCTATTAAATAAAGTTATAGTTCAAAATTTTTTTATGTTAGTCCCTTGTGTTTCTAGTATTTGCACCTTAGTCCTCTAAGTCGGAACACATGTGCATGCTCACGTTCTTTTGTGGGTTATTTGCACATCGTGTCCTGCATTTTCTAATTGTTATGTTTTGTATGGAATGTTGACAATAATTGCAAAAATACCCCTGTGCGTGATTTAATGAGCATGTGCGCTTATTTTGTGGATTTTTTGCACTAGTCCCATTGGACTTTTTACATGCGTTATGGTTTGCCCTGGAAACTTTGGGATAATTGTAAATCGGTCCCTACAACTTGTGTGCTTGTTTTTGCTTGAAATAAATATCAAGTTAATTCCAAAAATTTTGCAAAAATTCCTAAGTGTTCCTGTTTGCTCCTAATAATTATTGCGATTGTTGGAATTAGTTTTTTTTAGTATTTTATTTTCTAAAAATCAAAAACCTCTAAAAAGTGTCCTGTCTACTTTCTAAAATACCAAAAAATATAAAATTATCTGAAAATTTCTATAAAAAGTTGTGTGGTTGTCTTTGTATGTTTTTACTTCAGTACCATTTTTGTTTCATTATCTCTTATAAAAACCCTCAGTAAAGATCTTATAAAAATCATAAAAAAAATCAAAAAAATCAAAAAATTGGGATTTCAGTTTTATTAGTTGGATCTTTTTATTTACTTTATCATAAAAATCACAACCAGGAAGTTTGGTCACTTTTGATATTTTAAATTTGCCTTAGAGTCCAGGCTGTACATTGTTGTCCTATTTTGTTTTTTTTCATTTTTATAAAATCAGATAAAAAACAGAAAAATACCATAAAATTACCAATAACATCTGCATATTTGAAAAACATAAAAAAAATATTTCTAACTTTTGATGATTTTTAATCCTAATAAAAATTGTTAAAGCTTGTTCTTTTCTTTAGCTTTTTTTTTCTTATTAGAAAATAATATAAATTGCAAATTAAAAACCAAAAAAATATGTTTTATTTCTCTTATTACCGACTACTTCGTACATTTATGTGCTCCTTGTGTTCGACCCTGGTCGCTATGCTTGGTTAAATGAATAGCGGAGACTGCTACATTGATTTTTATGCTTGTGATTTTCTTAATTGTGGTCTGGATTTTCTTGTTGAGTTCGATCGGGTAATTGAGGTCGCAATGACCTTTGATATCACTTAACCTCGACCACTAGATCGCTCACCAGAATGGCTTCGTTGCTGGGGTACACGGCTTAGTAGTTGCTTTCCAACCTTCTGCTTTTTATTTTTATTTATTTTTAACTCTATTTGTTATAACTGCTTTCATATCCATTTCCGTTTCCCTTTTTGTGTGAGGAACTGCCCGAGGACACTTTGGAAGATACCCGTACCCAAGGAGGAGTAGGAGTAGGAGTAGGGAATATTATAACTTTTAGAGAGTGGAGTAGCTTAGTTATTTTTCAGCATACTTATTTATTATTGTAATAATACAGGGACACTCAGGACCTTTCTGGACTTGGCATATATCGGGGTCTATTTCGTCGAGCACTAATGTGCTTGGGGGATCTCACCGTGGTTTTTTGATGGTTTTGATTTTTCTTCAACTTTTTTTCTTTAATTCTCAAAGAATTTGGCCCCTAGATGTAGGAATTTATTTGATTGTGACGTAAATGATTAAGGCTCAATCCCTAACTATTTGTCTGCACCTATAGTTCGTAATTGAACCTACTTAATAAATGATTATAACAAGTTAACTTGGTCACTTGAGAGGTCACGTGCCGCTAGAGGTTGTATACAGTGTGTATAGGATCCATTATGGTGGACACCAATTGGCATCTGAGATCGGACTCTGACCTCTCTCTCTCTGACCAGTTAACTACAGTTCTTCACGATTAGAAATTGCTCATCTAAGGTCGTTTTCTTCTTGATCATTTAGATTAGTTTAAAATTCAATCTTTAAATTTAAATATGGATCACCCTGCATGTAGAGTGCTGACGACATGTACGCATCTCTTACTTTGCATGCGTCATAGTGTTTGATCGCGCATCGGCTTTTTCGACTTCTCCTCCCTTGTTTTTGGACTTTAAATAATCAAGAGATCGAAAAATTCATTAGGTGTTTGATTTTTTATTGAAAAATTACTAAAAAGTGATAACCATAAAATTGGGACTGCTAAACAAACTTGATCCTAAAAGACACCTTACCTAAAAATTTGTCTTGGGAGAGTAATCCCCTCATTATTTGGTTTGCTTGTACGAAAGAGTGACCCGCACACTAGGCTCTAGCAACACTTGAACCTTCGTCAGACTATTGGCTTCAGGACTAGTCATTCTCCAGTGAGGATCTCTCCAGTAATTGGTAAAGAAGACCGTGACATCCTTAACAGATCGGGTTGATTGGATAGCCAGTAAACGGTCTGCAACTCGACTGGCTGGGAAAGATCTATTTTTGGGGTTGGGCCAGTCTTTTAAGGGCATCGGGTTCCTACCAGCTTGCTTAATCACCCAACTAGACTGAATTATCATCTAAAAATTGATAAGATAAACGATCGAACCTTCACGGTCATCAGCTCGGCGTTGCGTAGGTGAATTGGGGGGACTGTCGATCTTATTTGTTTCCAGATCCCACATACCTTTTCTCTACATCACGATGATGGGTCGGAGGTCCCTTAGGTAGACTTTGGTTGCATCTCTTTCGAGCACTCTACCCCACCCATCTAGGCAGGTTCGCACGAGCTTAGACCCACTCTCCGAACCCGTGTTCAATTCCACCTTGTTCCCCCTCGATCACCTTTCTTCCAATCAAGGTGCCTGAGCAGAGACCAGCACATATATTCACTCATTTGACGGCACCTAAGTTCAGGTCTTTTGCCTTTGCAGAGACCCAAGAGATGGCCAGCAGCGAGGAGCACACTGATGGGCAGCCCCAGAGTACCACATATGTTCTAGACTAGGGCTCCATCAACAACACACTGTTAGCCTCCCTGGAGATGATGCAAAGGTAGATTAGAGACTAGGGAGCCTTCATGGTAGAGGTGCACCGAGAGATGGCATAGATGCGAGCAAATAGAGGAGAGCTGAACCTAGCAAGCGATGGAGAGATACCAGAGTTTAGAGGAGGAGACAGAGGACATCCAGAGGAGCCACATGAGCCAGTCCGACAGGCTAGGCCGATGAGAGAGTTGCACAACCCTGGTGCGACTCTTATACACCGTTGGATTCAGCTTCCGGCGATTCTGGGAGATTTCAAGCTCCCCACTCAGACCATTCAGCTATTGCCAAAATTCCATAGGCTAGCCATCGAGGAGTCGCATCTTCACTTACAGGAATTCGAGATGATCTGCAGCATTGTCCATGATAGATTCATAGATGAGGACACCATCAAGGTGATGGCATTCCCTTTCTCCATGGTCGACAGAGCAGCCTACTAGATGAAACATTTAGGGAGATTTGTTACTGTGTGAGAACAACTCCAGATCGAGTACTTGAATAAGTACTATCCACACAACTGGACGAATGCAGCGCGATCTCTGATCAATCATTTTTCCATGATCCCCTACGAGCAATTCCGTGAGGCGAGGGATCGATTCTGTGAGCTCATTGACCGGCGTCCACATTATGATATCTCCAAGCCCAATCTAGTATAGAGCTTCTTTTGTGGCTGACACCGGAGCTGCAGGGTTAGTGAATGCTTCTTGTGGGGGCTCCTATTTTGCCAAAGATGAAGACTAGATCTACGCCACCTATGAGGAAATGGTCAAGAACTACACAGTGATGTCTCAGACCAGGCTCTACACTCAGGGGAAGCCTCTGCCCCAGGCCATGACCTATCACAGGATATCACTGGTTGATGCGGGTCCATCTACCTCTTCTTCAACAGCCGTAGTACAGGCAGAGTCATCGGCTGCTGATATGGGCATCATCAGCGAGAAGCTGGACCGCATCGAAATTATCGAGAAGAAGCAGTACCGAGGCATGACTCAGATAAATCAGTTGGCACAGACTTTGAGTGACATGAAGACCCATATCATGTGTCTCCAGGAGGCATAGACGGCTTCTCAGCCCCGTCCCAGGTCATGGGTTGATCCTAGCAACAGCTCATCCCAGCACTCCGCCCACTTCGTCAGATCCACCACATCTAGGCGGAGCCATACCAGCATCTGCTGCACCAATCCCCTCAGCCACCACCATCTCAAAACACTCATATGGTGGTGTATCAGCAGGATCAGCCGCTAGTAATTCTTCCTCCATCCCCTTACGAGCAGGAGCCATTGATGGAAGTCAACGGGATTTGGTATGACTAGCAGCAGCCTGGTATCCACCGAGATCATCCCGGATTCAGGTGGTCGACTGGAGGCACCTCATCCCAACAGTAGCCTCCGGCTCAGTGTAGACAGTTCGGCCAGCAGTCACAGCAGCATCCCTAGTTTTCCCACCAGCCACAACAGTGGCATTTCCAGCCAGGTCCTCATCCCTACCAGCAGGGACAGCAGTGGAGGCAACACCAACAACAACCTCAGTAGTATTCGCAGCCTTCCCCTCACCAGTTCCAGCAGCAGCCTCCCTTTCAGCGAGACAACCCGTCCGGTTCTCTTGGGCTAGCCTATTAGAACCCTGCTCTTGATGATCTAATCCACCTACTCTCAGACCAGCAGGCCACATTCAGGCGGGAGATGGACGAGTTCCACCAGGAGATGAGGGAGATCATCAAAGGAAAGGACGCCATACCCGCTCAGATCGAGCCCAACCAGAATAATCTAAGAAGAAAATTTGAGCAGGTACAGTACGCAAAGACTACAACTCCTAGTAATTTATTGGGTGACATTGCTTCATATACATTTGATGTTGACTTTATTACACTTAGGAGCGGTAGGATGTCAGTTGGTGATGCCTCGTCTAAGCGACGACACCATGAGGATGCAGGAGTGCCAGACGAGGAGGATAGCGGTGTTGATACCGCTCAGGATGATGATGACAGTGGTGCTGATGCCACCAAGGACATTTATCCATCTGACGGTACTGAGGCCGTCACTTCTCCAATTGTAGAGGGTGGTATTGATGCCACCAGAGTCCCAGCTGCTGAGCCACAATGCGGTGTTGATGCCGCAACACCTGATGTCGTGGGTGGTACTGAGGCCAACCCTTCCATTCCAGTAGGGTTTTCTCTAGTTTCTGTATCCCGGGACTATATGAAAAATACCAAAACAATTAATAAAGGAAAGGTTTCTTCATCTTCGAGTCCATATGTGCTGATTGATGATACATGTATGGATTCCATGCCTTCACAACAGTAGGAACCTATTCCTAGCCCCTCTATCTGAGGAGGGTTCATCTATCCCTTTACCCCACGCACTCTGCTTGGCTAAGGGGAATAAAAAAGAAAATTAAAAAAAGGATCAATAGCTAGAGTTCAGCCAGCAGATGATTGATAGAGTCCATATCCAGCTGACTCTACAGGAGGAACTTGAGCACATCCCTCGCTTCCAGGAGAACTTGAGAGAGAAGACCACTATCCGCAGGAAGAAGAGGAACTATCAGGCAGAGATCCATGTGCTGACCAGTGCCACTTGCTTCTCTATTCAGAACTGTCTACCAGCCAAGAGGCCATATGCAGGAGCTCCCTATTTCAGATGCCATATTCATGCGAAGAGGTTGGACCGTACTCTATTGGATAGCGGCTCTTCTATCAACCTCATTCCAGCAGCATTACTCAACCGATTCAAGTTTGGCCCTCTTTGACAAAGCAGGACAGTCCTTCAGTTTGCTGATAGATCTTTCAAGAGGTTGAAGGGGTTGTTAAAGGACGTGGTCGTCATAATTCAGGGCATGAAATTCCCCATGGACTTCATTGTGTTGGACATGGAGATCCCTGAAACTCTGACTGATACCCCCATCATTCTAGGATGTCCATTCTCGGCCACAGCCAAGGTGGTGTCCGACCATGATAGTGGGAAGGTGTAATTTCACGTCAAGGGCGAGAGTATAGAAATAGAGACGATCGATGAGACCAGAGCATGAGATTCAGCTTGCTCAGAGTAGTTCAGTGACACAGAGCAAACGATAGAGGCAGAGCAAGATGTCCACCAGAAGTGTGACTTTGTAATCACTGATGATGAAGCCGCTTGGTCCGATCCTGTTTCACAATCCCTTCTCTCATCTTCAGACATTGCAGATCTACAATTTACAACAGAGGAGAGTTTAGAGAGCATACTCCTCACCGAGGAGATTCTTGAGACTGACGACTGCATTCAGGACAGCGAAGCAGATTTTCTATCTAGTGATTTCGATTCAGATCCCTCAGATTGGGCAGAGTTTGACGATCTATTACCTTGTCTGATTTCTCGAGAGCCAGCAGCTAGGGTGGAGGTCATGCCAGCACCGAGTATAGAAATACCAGCAGGGTGGTCTTCACCAGTTTTGTATGATCGGTGATAGTTCTCTCATTGAGATATGGTTGCATTCACTCAGACCATTCAGAGGCCAGATTTACCACCTCCCAGTTGCCAAGAACTGAAGCCTTTGCCACATTCGTTGAAGTAAAGGTTCCTTACGGGAGAGCATGAGATGTACCCAGTCATTATCTCAACAGATTTGACTGGAGAGCAAGAATCTCATTTGATGGAGGTTCTTGAAAAGAACCGCAAGTCAATAGGATGGAGTGTAGCTCATCTCCAGGCGATAAGTCCAGCCTTGTTCTGCCACCATATCTATCTTAAAGAGGGCGCGAAGTCGTCGCGTGAGTTCCAGCGACGGCTCAACCTGAATCTTCGATAGGTAGTCATGAAGGAAATATCGAAATGGTGGAGTGGTGATGTATCTACTCCATCTCCACTCCAAGTGGGTTACTCCATTGCATGTGGTGCCCAAGAAGACGGGTATCACTACAGTTGTGAGCGAGTTTGGAGAGGAGATAGCTACCCGGGTACCCACTTCTTGGAGGGTCTGTGTGGACTACAGGCAATTGAATCAGGGCACCAAGAAGGATCATTTCTTGCTACCTTTTATTGATGAGATTATAAAGAGGATATCTCGGAAGAGTCGCTACTGCTTTCTTGACGGGCACTTCGGATAAAATCAGGTGGCCATAGCGCCCGAAGATCAGGACAAGACGACACCAACCAGTCCGTTTGGGACTTATGCTTTTAGACGGATGCCCTTTGGTTTATGTAACGCCCCAGCGACATTCCATAGGTGCATGTTGTCCATATTTTCTAACATGGTGGGTGACTAGTTAGAGGTCTTCATGGATGACTTCTCGGTCTATGGCGATGGGTATGATGCTTGTCTTGACTACCTAGACCGGGTTCTTCAGCGCTGCATAGAAGTTCATCTTATCTTGTCTTGGGAGAAGAGTCACTTCATGGTGACTTAGCAGACGGTGCTTGGTCATATCATCTCCAACAGGGCATGGAGGTTGATTTGGCCAAGGTGGATATCATCAGGAAACTCAATCCACCGTCCAACCTGCAACAATTGCGTTCTTTTCTGGGGCATGTCGGTTTTTATCGACATTTCATTCACGACTTCAGCAGGATTGCCTGACCGTTGACTGATTTGCTGATGAAAGACACTGAGTTCATTGTAGATGATAAGTGTCTTGCTTCATTTGAGACTCTCAAAAGCTTAGTTGTTGAGGCTCCTTTCCTCCACTGCCTAATTGGTCTCTCCCATTTGAGATCATGACAGACGCCTCCAATTTTGTCGTAGGGGCAGTGCTGGGACAGAGGAGGGATGGAGTACCATTTGCCATTCACTACGCTAGCCGTACATTAGATGTCGCACAGCGGAATTATACTGTTACAGAGAAAGAGATGCCAGTCGTAGTCTTTGCCCTGGACAAATTCAGATCCTATATTCTTGGATCCAAAGTGACTATCTTTACTTATCATACCACCATCAGGTACCTTATGGAAAAGAAGGTTGCCAAAGCAAGGCTGGCTAGATGGATGCTTATACTCCATGAGTTTGATATTGAGATTAAGGATAAACCTGGAGTAAAGAATGTGGTGGCGGATCATCTCTTCCGATTAGAAAATCTTGAGTAATCTGAGTAGACTGATCCCATTACAGAGACCTTCCCAGATGAGGCGATCCTTGTTATTTCCTCGCTCCCATGGTACGCCAACATTGTGAACTATCTTGTTGCTGAGAAAGTTCCACAAGGTTGGCCCAGGAAGGGACTTGAGACATTCCTAGCAAAGGCCAAGTCCTACAATTGGGAGGATCCCATCCTTTAACATGAAAGAGGGGATTGCATTTACCGTCGGTGCATTCCTCAAGAGGAGCACCATAGCATCCTCACATACTGCCACAAGATTGAGGCAGGAGGACACATTCTAGGAGGAGAACAACACATAAAGTGCTCCAATCCGGCCGATGGTGGTCTACCCTCTTCAAGAATTCTGATGAATTCGTGAAGAGGTATACTGACTATCAGAGGATGGGTACTTGTGGATAGTGTGATATGATGCCGATGCATCCCATTCACTTCTGTGAGGTTTTTGACGCATGGGTCATCGATTTCATGGGTCCATTCCCTAAGAATCATGTATTCAAGTACATTCTGTTGGCTGTCGATTATGTGAGTCTTTGGGTTGAGGCCATACCCACTTGAACCGCAGATGCTAAGACTGATTGCAAATTTTTTAGGAAGAATATCATTTCCCAGTTCAGGGTGCCTAGAGTATTGATATCTGACGGGGGGTCTCACTTTATCAACGATAAGGTAAAGGCCCTTTCTAACGAGTTCAGTATAGACCATCGAGTTGCCACTCCATATCATCCTCAGACCAATGGTCTTGCTGAAGTATCGAATAGGGAGATCAAGACGATACTGCAGAAGGTATTCCGCCCAGACCGAAAGGATTGGTCGCAGCTTTTGGACTCGGTCTTGTGGTCATATCGGACTTCCTTCAAGACTCCTTTGAGTACGTCTCCCTTTCATCTCGTTTGTGGAAAGCCCTTCCATTTACCTGTTGAGATTAAACATAAGTCACTTTGGGTTGTCACTGATATATTATTGGATGTAGGGAGTATAGGAGATCAAAGGAAGGCAGAATTAGCAGCCCTGGAGGAGCTTAGAGATACAACCTTTTCACGTAGCCTACAGTATAAGGAGTGAGTAAAGATATGGCATGATTCTCAAAATAGCCATAAGCAGTTTGAGCTCGATCAGAGAGTATGGTTTTTTGATGCCAGGCATAGATTATTTCCACGGAAGTTGCAGAGTAAGTGGAAAGGACCATACCTTGGCGGAAAGGTGCATGACAATGGTAGTATCGACATATCTGAGATGTCATCTGTATCCATCTTTCGTGTTAACGGTCAACACCTCAAACCATATTTGGATCATGAGCCGCTGATCGTTGACGTCTCCCCTGTTCATTTTGCATGAGATGTGGTCTTTGACTCACATCAGTTGCATCTCATGCCTGATTATCACTGTCTTCCACCTTATATAGATCCAGATGTCCATATCATCTCATTCTTTAGTCTAACACTGCTTCCTGCATCTTGTGATTATGCTATACTTGAGGTGTGCTTTACCCTAAGTATAGGAGGTCTCAGATTTTTGGTTATTCAGTTGATTCTTTTTACCTCTGTTTTGCTGCCTATACTTAGGGATATTTTACCCTAAGTACAGGGAAGGTAGACCCTGTACATCCTTTCACTCGGTTTTTCCTTTATGTAGAGTCTGCTATACTTAGGATTACTTGATCCTAAGTATAGGGGGAGTCACCTAACTCCATTCTTGTTATTCTTTGATTAGTCGATGTAGTATAACCTTTCTTTTCACGTCCTTATACTAAGCACAAGTTATGTCTTATTCATCACTCTTTGTTCACTCTGAGAACATCGTTCAAGCTAAGTATAGGGGGTGTTGTGTATACTAAATATATACTTTAGCAATAACTCATACTTTGTGTGAGTGTGTTAATAAATAAAATGGCTAAAATCCTTTATCTAAAAACCGTACAAAATTTTAAACTTTTTCTTGTACATAAAATCCTTTCTTGCACATTGATGAATCTCATATTCATCACTCTAAAACTCATTAATTAAGCTCTAATCCCTCAAAATCATTGGCATTTCTTCATTTATTCTGCATAATTAGCATTCATGCATGCTTTGATAAGAATTGCATTTTATCACTTATTTTCGCATAAAAAAAGAAGCCAAAAATCCCAGCCAAAATTGACCAGTAAATAGTCTAACTTCCCTGATTTTTAATTAATTCCTACTAACTCCAATTGACCCAAAACACCTCCATGTGTACATATCACTAACAAGAATAAATGAAAAATACAAAAAAATCACTAACCCAAATAAGTGTACAGAAAACCCAAACCCTAGCTATAGGATTTCCGGACTAAAACCTTCATATCTTACTCATCCAGTGTCTCTTTTGATCCTACTCACTTTTGAACTAATGTACATTTAATTACCTTCAACAAGACAAAGTTAAAGTGAATCGGAGCTCATATGTGAAAGTTGGGTTTTGGGCCTCTTTTGTACATTTTGTATTTTAGTGGTTTTTAACCTATTATTTTATGTACATAATTGACTCATTTTATTTTATTTCTTTTTCATTTGTCTTCATTTATGAAAGTTCTATTATAATGCGCAAAAATCCAAATCCAAACTGAGCTTGAAATCAAAGAAACTAACTGAGTTCGATTCCTCACTAATTGTCTATACAAAAAGTGTATTTTTTGTCTTTTATTTTATTTCTTCTTTTTCTTACTCAATAAAAATCCAATGTGTAAATAATTATTTTGATTTTATCATATTTTTTTCGGATTTTTATCTAGTTTAAAAATGAAAAAAAAATATAAAACCCAAAAATCAAGGTACTCTATGTATATAGGATACCCCAAAATTATTACTATGTGCAAATTATCGATTTTGGTTTTGGTGTCTTCATGAAAGTTATAGGTCTCATTGAGACGAGAAACTTTCATGAAGAAACTTTTTCGATCCGAGGTAATTTACTATTTTTTATTCATTTATTAAGGTATTTATTTTCCGATTTTTGTGGGGCTGACACATGGCAGCTCCTGTAGCCGCCACATATCACCCATTTTTGAGGGTTTTAAATTTTCATTTTTTATAAAAAAACATATATATTAAAAAGCCATGCAAGAGCGGGGCACGTGCCTCCTGTGCACATGCCCAGCACTTGCTCCTCCGCCTCTCATTTTGCCACCACGTGCGCCCATTTGGGCTGTCCGATCTCGGCCGATCGGATGGTCCCACGTTCGTCTTCAACCGATCCGCCTTTCCCAATTCCGCACCGCCATCTCCGTCACGATTTTTGCTGCCACATCTCACCCGATCCTCCGTGAATCCTGGCCATCTCCTTCCATCTCTGATCTCGCGTATCTCGCCCTCGTCGAATCCCATCGTACCTCGTCAACTCCCCTCCGATCCTCTCCGACTGGCTTCCATCTCTAGCTGCCCATCCCCTCTTCTATTTAAACAAAGCTGCCCCTTCTGATCCCATCATCCACCGATATACAGTCTAATTTGATCACCGATTTGACAGCCTGGTCTTCTTTATCTCCGGTGAGATCTGAGGTTCGACCTCGCTTGCAGACACGGTGATCCGCCAGTACTGCTCTGCTCTGGCCTGCCATTGAGCCAAAGTCTTCAACGACTACCTCCATCACCGCCTATGACTTTCCTCATCTACAACATCTCCTCCTCGTGCCTCAACCGTTGCAGAAGTCTGACTACGCTATGCCTCGATCACCAACAATGTCGTTCATTCCCTCTGATCATCAACGTTTCAGTCGCACGGACCTCGTCTTCAACGCCCAGGGATGCATGCTCCTCCATCGCCAAAGCTCCATCAACAACCTTACAGCAACTCCTGCGGCCCTTCTCCGCCTCAAGAAGCCTTCAGCATCGACCACCAGGAGCTGATCACCCTCCTCTGCTCCATCAGCCCCGCCTTCCAGCTGCTCCCCGCATGATGAACGGGAAAAATCAAGGGTCGTATTAATCCACAAGGTGGATCAATAGTCGATGCGGTGACCACTCAACAAATCCCAATCAATCAACAATTAACCCACGATCAGAATAAAGCAATTAAATATCAAAAATGTGGAGTTAAAATTTATTATAACTCTACATGTAAATGTGTATAGGTGTAAGCATAAGTAGAGGTCGAACACTAGGAGGCGAATGGTTGTGTGGTGAAATTGAATGCGCATTGATTCAATTCTTGGTTCATGTCCAATTCTTATTGTTTTTGTGGGTTTTTACTTATATTTTTTAATTTTATTTTTGTTTTTATCGATTTTATTTTTTATATTTAATATATTTTTTTGTTCATTTTCTTTTTTATATTTTAAATTATATAATATAGGTGTATATATAAAGAGATATATATAAGAGAAGAGAGAGAGATGTAATATATGGATACATATATATATAAGTACTCACAATATATTAGATATAATATTTTTAGGCTTTTTATATTCTTCTAATTTTTATTATTTTCCTTGGATTCTACTAATTTTTATGTATTTTTAATTTCAAAAATGTCCTTCATTTTTGACTAATTAAATAGGCGAAAAATAATTTGGGTCTTAAAAATATAAAAAAAGCCTTAAAATTAACCAAATTAATTTTAATATGTTAATAATAAGATATAGATAATTATAAAGTAAGAAAACATTTTTTGGTATTTTTCTAGGGTTTTTATATTTTTTGTTGGATTTTAGAGTTTTCTAATTTTTATATTTTTCTTTTTCTTATTTTTAGGTTTTTTTCATTTTCGGACTCCATAGATATATAAATATATCATATATAATTTTTTTTACTTTTTCAAAAGTATTTTCTATTTTTTGGTATTTTATAAATTAGACAGGGATTACTTAGGCTCCATTTGAATTTTAAAAATTAGATAAAATGCAAAAAAAAATGCATGTTAATAATGTGGGCGTGAAAGTACACTACATGAAACATCTAACCTAATTTTTGTAGATTTTTAGGAGCAAACTAGGTATTTTTAATAAATGCATGAAGCACTTAAAAATAAAACAGCCTAGTAGGGGCATTTTTGTAATTAAAAATAAAGACAGGGGCTTAGTTGCAAATTTACCAACTAAATAAAACATATGTTTAATTTTCCATGAATCATTTTACAATATACAAAATCGCCAGGTGCATAGATGCAAAATTCACAACGCCTCACTTGGGGATACATGTGATCCAGACTCGGATGGACCAAAATGCAATTTGGATTACTTCTAGGGGTCTTTGTGCAAAATTTCCCTGATCATGTGGGACTACACGTGACTCCGCTAGGAAGGAATTAAATGTAATATGCACTTAATACATGGGGTTTTATGCAAATAACCCAGTTATTTTTAACGTTACAATTATTTTACATAACTAAAGAATAAATACAAAAAGGATAGGGGAGGATTTAGCAATTTACCCCCAAAGAGGCGTTGATGAACGGCGATGATGTCTTCACTTATCCACGTGGCCTTCATCCAGCGGATGGTACCGGTTCGATGAAGGGCGATGAAGATTAGATCATCAGAGATGATCCGACGGTCTAAGCGCTGCTCCATCAGACGGTCCTGGGCAAATCTGGAGCGGGGTCCTTCATCCAACGACGGAGGAGATGGGTGAAAGAACTGGGACGAAGGTCGATGCTAGCGAGCTTCGATCGGAGAATGCGAGCTCATCCGGCCTCCATTCCCTCTGTCGATGGTCTTTGATCCTTCCTGGTGCTCCCCCGCGTCCACTGATGGCCTCCTGGTGGCTCCTAGAGCTCTCTTGAGCTCGGGCGAGGTCGAAAAAGATGATGAGCTCCAGGTACCTGTTCTTCATTTGAATCGAGCCAAGATGGGTCTCCTGGCGCTCCGAGGCCTGCACATAACTCACAACACAAAAAGAAGGCTCCGGGGGTCGTTTTGGTGGATGAATGGGTGAAGATGGGCACGGCGGAGATGCTCTGGCGAAGGTGGTGGAGGTGGAGCATCTAACTCCAGATCTGTGGGGGATCTGGGTGAGTGGAGGTGACTGGGATGAAGTAGAAGCGAAGAGGAAGGAGTGGGGGTGGTTTGGCGAGGTCGGAAGATGGTGGATCTCAGTGAAACGTTCGCCGGAGCAGAGCTCCGGCGAACTACGAATACTCGATTTTATGCTACATCTAAGAGCTACTGATTAATCTAATGACATGATTTAAATTCTTACATTAAAAACTAACTAAAAATGATTAAAAGGCGTAGCTCGAACCTGGCTTTTGGCCAAGGAGCAGGACCTCTGGCGAGCGGCGGCCGTGGGCGCATCTCCCCTTCCGCGAGCCTCAATCCATCGCAGGGGATCTCCAGCTATCACATGGAATCTCTCTAGGCCAAAATGTAGTGGCTTGGGGATGAAGAAATGGCCAAAAATGCGGAGGAAGAGGATGGTTTATTTATAAACATGGTTGTGCGCCCTTATTACGCGGCCGATATCGAAGAATCGGAAGTATGTACAATGGATTAGAGAGGATGGCGTGCATCATGGTACTTTTAGGAACAATCTTTGTGAAGGAAGTAATGTCAGAAGATGCTTGTGGTGAGTGGGAATTAAGGGATAAGATGGGACGACAAGACAGGTGGAGTCACTTCAACCGCCTGGAGGGACAGTTGACCAGGCGGTCAACATTTGAAAGAGCCTGATTGGTCCACATTTGCGCCAGATTGACCTATTAATTAAATACAATAAAGATTTTATTAATTTTTGCTTAAAAAATAAAAAATGTTTAATAAATAATGTAGTATTTATTTATGATTTTTTTTGTTGTATTTTATTATGAGTTTATTTTAATAGTGTATTTATAGGTATATTTACATGTATTTTGTATAATTTATTTTTATATTGTGTATTTTATTTTATTATTTTATTTTCTTATTTTATATATTTATAACTTATTTTTATATACCATAATATATTTTTATTTTATTTTTATGATATTATTTGTTTACTTAAATAAATAGGTAAATATAATATGTAGTAATAGTGATAGATGTTTTACCTATAATTTATGTATATTTTATTTATTTAATGAATTTTATTGAGTTTTATTTTGGATTTACATTTTTAATAGGATATAGATAATATTTACAATTTAATAAAAATATGAAAGAATAAAAGAATGAAGTCTGCTTTTTATTTATATACAAGTAATACATAGGTATTTTGCCTATGTGATTACATAGACTTATTTTATTTGAGGTTTTCTTTTTGGTTTTCTATTAATTTCAATATGTACATGTATTATGTATATTATTTACAAAATTCTAAAAATATAAATGTATAGAAATAATGAATAATGAATATAATGAATATTTTAATCGGGTGAATTGTACAATGAAGGCCAAAAACCTAACTTTCACAGATGAACTCAAACAATTATGAAACCAATTTTATTAAATAGCTCTTAAAAAGTTATATACAATTAAAGGTGATTTTGGTTGATTTTGAGTTTTTATTTGCAAGATATGGGTCTGTGAAGTTGTGATTCTGGCTTATTATTCTGTGTATAAAATGTACATTGTATATTATTTTTGTACAAACTCATTCTTTTATTTTTATTTACATTATTATATACAACTTTCATAGACAAAATATTTCTATTTAATGAATAAATAATTATATACAAAATAGGTCTCAAAAATACATAAATGAATGAATAAACAAATGAGGAATTTATTGTATTATTGGCCCTTATCTCCCCCTACTTTATTGTTTGTCGACCAAGCCAATTCTTAACTTGGTCTTGGGGTTCGGGTCATAAAATGTTTTCAATATTTTATTACTTTTTCTTTTCTTCTCTTTATTCTATCATTTTGACATTAAAAACCTTATTTTATATGCAAGAAATACAATAAATAATGAATGCTATTATGTACAAATTGATGTTATTTACATGCATTTGCTGGGGTTTTTAAGCCAAAATTATAGAATAAAGGTGATGAAATGGAGATTCATCACCCCCCTATACTTTCCTTTGCTAGTCTCTAGCAAACACTTATGCAGTAAGTGCAAAAAGAATAAAGAATAAAGAAGAAAAGAAAAAGCAAAGGAATAATGATTTGAATAGAGTTTTCATTATCGAACTTATCATTGCAAAATCAAAGTTTGGAGCTCAAGTCAGACCTTGGTGTGAGAAAGGTGTGGAACCCAGTCGGGAACTAGATTTAAAACACAACAGCCCTCGAGAGTCACAGAACTCGGTTCAACCCACCTTAATAGCCATGTCAAAACTAACCTACATCTTACGCAAACCCATACGACTATGAAGCTGACTAGTATAGTGTAAGTGATGGTGGCTCTCCCCAGCTGAAATGACAAAGAGATTGACTTCTCCAGAATGACAACCCAATGATTCCCCAATCCAGCAACTCTTTCCTCGAGGAGCGAGGTATTCCCTTCTAAGTTAAAGTGACATCCGACTCAAGAGGAGGAGGTGAAGAGAAGAAAGGACGGTAGCCAGTGTAGCTACCTATCCTGGGATGCCTGACCAGTGTAATCAAGTCATCAAACTGCAGGCTCACATGGTATACTTTGATGCTCAAGCTTGCTTATTTTCTATACAACATATATACATACTCCGACAGGCACTTTTATTTTTATTTTCAAGCTTGTCCACTTTTTTAGAGTTTTTATTTCTTTTCTCTCTCTCTTTTTTTTAATACTATATGCAACAGCATTTACTTAAGGAGTTTTTCCTCTTGAGCCAGAAGACTATCCCTTTTTTGAAGCATTATCGCAACCCACACTCTCTTGTCATTAGACCTCATGGCTACTGGACCAGGTTGGGGTGCACTTCCCTTCCTAGATGAGGACGAAGGTTTCCATACGTGTCCATCTCAGACCAGCAAATCCAACCCCCTCACCACTCCAATTGAGTTGAGCCAAGTGAAAGGTGCAAGGTGTCCAAGTTAGGTCACTGCCGACAAGAGCCATGCGTATGTCTCAAAAAGTTATAGTTAGTCCACTGAGGTGACTTGAACCCAGCCCTGAGTCTCAAAAAATTAAGTCCAATATGGACCTGAAGTACCTTAAACCTAGTTCCCATAAGGTTCCAGTGAAGTGAGCTGCAGTAAGGTCCTACTAAGCTCCAATCTTCGACTTTACTCGGACTAGTTCAATTATTCAAACTCAATGTGGAAAAATAATGAATGATATGAAAATGCTATTTATAAAAAAATGTTTTTATTATGCAAGTATAAACAAAGAATTTTTCAAAAAGGTTATGAAAATTAGAAGACTTTTTCAAAAGAATTTTGAAAAGAGTAAAGAATTTTGAAAAGAATTTGGGCACAAATAGACAAATATACAAAGCTATTTACACAAGTGTGCCTCTTTTTATTTACAAAGAATTAAGGATTTACAATTTAGTTTTTCCTTAGATGTATATATGTATAATTATTAAAGAATTTTGTGTTATTTAATATTTTATTTATTATTGATTTGATGTATATATTCCTCAAATTTATTTGAAAATCATTTTACAAACAATTTGAAAAACTATAGTCCAAAATAATTTTTACAAGCACTTTACAAACATGTACACACATTTGAAAATCATTTTGCAAAGGTTTTCCAAACAGAATATATAGATTTTTCACATACTTTTGCAACCATTTTTCAAACCGTTTGACAACAATTTTTGAAACATTTTATTTCACACAAAGAAAATAAACTTTATAAACCAAAATGTTTTTACAAAGGTTGAAAACATGTAACAAAACGTTTTCAAAATAGTTTTCAAAATATTTTCACAAAGATTTTTAAACTATTTTTTAACATTTTGCAAAAAATATTTTCACCCGACTTATTAATCAGTACATATAAAAAGAATTTGAGGAATGATAACATCTTTTTATTAGTGTTTTTTATTGAATTTTAAAGAATTATTAGAATACGAAAGTACGAGTTATGGCTAAAGTATATACGTAGTATATACGACCCCCCTATACTTAGCTTGAGCTATGTACTCATAGATCGGAGAGAAAAGAGAAGACATAACTCGTACTGAGTTTAGAAAAGTCGTATACAATGACTAACGAAAGAATGAATATATAAATGAATAAGAAGGTGACCTTCCCCCTATACTTAGGATCAAATAATCCTAAGTATAGCAGACTGTACACAATGCAGGGAGGGGCATGGGTGGGAATAAACAGACGAAAGAATGAACGAATCAGGGGTGCACCCCCCCTATACTTAGGACAAAGCACGTCCTTAGTACAGGAGACTAACACAAAGGGGCGACACCTTTTATTTAGATAAAGAAATATGAAAAAGAAAAGAAGAAAAGAAGAAAATATAGATATATACAGATAGATGGAAAGATCGTGGAGAATATAAACATCACTCCCCCTATACTTAGGGTGAGATATCCCTGAGTATAGGCAACAACAGGAGTGACGAAACTGAACGAGGAAAGAACAACGCGGTGTGTACCCCCCATACTTAGGACAAGGTACGTCCTAAGTGTAGACACAAAGATATGGCGATAGATTTGGGGCACACATAACATGCAAGAAAAAGAAGGAATAGACACAACACATATATACCATAGATAGAGACTGATAAAGTACAGGACGACATCTGGTAAGTGAATACCGTGCTCTCGTCGTCGTCTCCATGTGAGAACGAAGACGCATTCAGATAGTGAAAAGACACCCTGAATATGTAGTCAGGTGGGTGTCGGCTACTGGAGCAAAATAGATCGAACAATAAAGCGGGGACCAGTAGCATAAATCTGATGATCGGCTCATAAGGAGTGAATGAGTGAGCGGAGCCGATACCGTAAGACCTTGAGGAAGAACGAGCAATACAGACTCCTCCTAGTCAATCATGGTCTCATATAGGTCGAAAGTAAAGCATATGAGATGGTGTGATGTACGGTGGTGATATAGTCCGAGAGTCACAAGAATACACCGAACAACACAATACAAGGATCACTCCTGCGAGGGTCCTCAAGGTGAGCAAAATCAGAGAATAATCAGAAGACTCGGCTCCGTGTTCCAACAGAGAGGAGACACAACCAGGGAGGAGACCGAGTACACAAATCAGAAGACTCGGCTCCGTGCTCCAATAGAGAGGAAGCACCAGAAGTGAAGCCGAGTACCTAAAATATGATGTACTCTCCTGCAGATACCCTCGGAGAGTAGTACATGCTAGTCAATGAATAGTCAGAACAGAAGCTCACCCTTGCGAGGGTCATCAAGGTGAGTGGGCTCAAAGGAGCCTGATCCATCAGACGGATCATAGAAACGGTCTCGGTAGGCAACAGATCTGCAACTAGCAGAAGAAACTGACAAATCAAGAAAGTGTGGTAGCATCGCGTAGATAACCCTCGGGGAATGTGCTACTAGCTAGGCATGGAGATAGCAAATATTAGGAGCTCAACCTTGCGAGGACCGTCAAGGCGAGCAGACTCAAAGGAGTTAAAGATCTAACTACACACATGGGTCCCATGATCCGCAGATCGGATAGGCAACTCAAGATGGGACCAAAATCATATATATCAAACGACTTGGTTCCGTGCTCTGCAGATCAGATACACAGTCGGCATGGGGAAACCAAGCGTAAAGAGAATGTCGCATTCTCCCGCAGATAGTCCTCGGGGAGCAATGCAAACTAAGCAGTGAATATTCAGACTGTGTCTCTGCCTTGCGTGGGTCATCCAGGAGAGAGAAGGGCTCGAAGGAGCCTGGCCAAGTCAGTCACGTGCCCCAGTAGATCGGGCGCACAATCAGAAAAGGAAACCGACTACCCATATCAAACGAATCGGCTTCGTGTTCCAACGAGGTGGTAGAACGGGAGGTGAGTGAAGCCGATCGTAAAGAAAGTGTCACATCCTTCCGCAAATAGCCCTCAGGAAGTGATGTGAGCTACGCAGTGAATAATCAGAGTACCTCCCATCCTTGCGAGGGTTGTCAAGGAGAGAAAGAGGCTCAAAGGAGCCGGATCCATCAGACGGATCCACAAAAAATGTGGCCTTGGTAGACGGCAGACCGTCTACCAGCAGAAGAGACCAAGAGAGCTATAATGTGTCATAGCCTCTCGCAGATAACCCTCGGAGAGCTATGAACTAGGCAGTGAGAAATTGGAATATCAGGGCTCGTCCTTGTGAAGACTGTCAAGGAGAGCAATTAGACAGTTGGCCTCATGTGCCGATAGATCGGGCACACAATCAGCATGGAGGCGGAATAGTCATATCAGACGATACGGTTCCAGGCTCCAACAAGGTGGAGATCGAGTCGGTGTATGAACCGATCGTAAAGAGTGTGTCACATGCTCCCGCAGATAGTCCTCGGGGAGCCTGTAAACCAAGTCAATGAAATCTTGGGAATGCTGGCAAGTCATCTCAGGTCCTCAAAAGTATTCAATCATTCAGTCATCCGGAGGGCATAAGATCATGTGAGGGAGCAAATAATCAGGTCAATCGCAAAACATCCCTCGGGTAAATCAAATCTGGCTGAGATGGCACGAAAGATAATCAGGAATCCTCAAAGTGCCATAAGTGGATAATAGAATCAGGAGATCGGGGACGGATCAATCATAAAGATGAGAAATCATGTGGAATGAAGCATATATCAAGATAGTCTATCCAACCCAGAAATCAAAGATGGACGAAACCTCAAAATAGATAGATCAGTAGAAACATCATGATATCATCCTAAAATCACCGAAGCACATCACATACTCAATCCGGTGTGCGAGATCTAAATCCTCGATAAAGAATCACACCTAATGATCATGCATCATCAAAGTCCTCAATAGGCTCCTATGCATGTATCGAGCATCAAATCCACTGAGAGTAAGGGTATTAATCTCAACATCCTCAACATCATGCCCGACTTACTCCAATAATCTCTGTAAATCAAGAATCCTTGATGCAGGCAATCGCTAAAAGCGTAGCAATCACGAGTAAAAGAAGAGATGATACGGGGGGCACGAGGAGGGTGGGTAAGAAGAGAAACACAATGGAATGGAGAAGCTGATTGAGCTTACGCGCAAATATCATGACTCAATGCAAAATGAAGAGATATATGTATAAGAGGGTAGAGAGACTCAAATATGAAAAATGCATGACTCACACGGACGGGACCGACTACTCAAATAATGAATGAAAACGTAATGGACTCCAAGTCACAATCAATATACAAGGTAAATCCCCAATTCACCTACTCGACACAGTGAAGACCGTCAGGTGACGGTCATTTATCTTTTCGATTTTAGAGTGAGTTGAGAATCACAAAGTTGTAAAAATACTTAGGAGGCTTGATGGGGTTTAGGCACTACTCCTTAGTGTGTACGTGAGCAATTAAAATGCATATAATGAGGGGGTTGCTCTCCCCAAGACAAGGAATCCATTACATTTAATTTTTAGGTTCAAGTGGAGTTAGCAGTACCGGTTTTATTTTTGTTATCACTTTTTTTGGATATTTTTAATGCACGTGCCTATCGAGGTTTCAATTTCCATTAAGCATCCTAGGTTGGCAAAAACAGAGGGAGAAGGTCAGAAAAGCAATGTAAGTCGGAAAACGATGATGCATGCCAAGTAAGAAGACTTAAAGTGCTTCCCTTCTCTCTCCATGCGGGATGAATAACAGAATTGAAACCTATGCTATATGCAAATGCAATCCGAAGAAATCGCCCTAGATACAGGATACTATTAGCGTGAAGAACATTATTTCAAAATTGACTAAGTCCCAAGTTGCATCTATAGGTGCATGTATATATATTAGGGGTTGGGCCTTTATCTAAGTTAAAAAATCCTAAGCTAGGGCTCATTCACACAAAATAATAATAATAAAATAAAATCAAGTGTTAAAACCATCGAAGCCCCCAAGGGAACAATCCCTCGGACAATGGACCTCGGGAGCTGGAGTGTCTGAGAGTCCTCTATTATTACAATTATAGGGTCACTCTCTCACATAAATATACATATAAATAATTAATGCAAAAAGTCAACTGCCTTCCAAAATTTCTTCTCCATCTGCCTTCAATGCTCTCTCCTGCTGGCCGGTGTAGAGAAGCCAACTCCGCCTCGCTTGGGTGCATTGATCCTCCTAGGAGGTCCTCCTTCGCTTGGCGGTCCCTCGCATCAAAGACAAATAGAGGAGATGGGACAGAACAGTCTCAATAATCTCAATAATAATCAAATAAATAAATGAATACTGGACATGAGCAAAGAATGAAATAAATGAATGAATAACCACACAAAATCCGTTGCCTCCCTGGCAACGGCGTCATCTGATGAATGGGAAAAATCAAGGGTCGTATTAATCCACAAGGCGGATCAATAGTCGATGCAGTGACCACTCAATAAATCCCAATCAATCAATAATTAACCCACAATCAGAATAAAGCAATTAAATCTCAAAAATGTGGAGTTAAAATTTATTATAACTCTACGTGTAAATGTGTATAGCTGTAAGCACAAGTAGAGGTCGAATACTGGGAGGCGAATGGTTGTGTGGTGAAATTGAATGCGCATTGATTCAATTCTTGGTTCATGTACAATTCTTATTGTTTTTGTGGGTTTCTACTTATGATTTTTAACTTTATTTTTGTTTTTTATAATTTTTATTTTATTTTTATATTTAAAATATTTTTTGTTCATTTTCTTTTTTATATTTTAAATTAAATAATTTAGGTGTATATATACAGAGATATATACAAGAGAAGAGAGAGATATGTAATATAAGGATACATATATATATATATACTCACAATATATTGGATATAATATTTTTAGGCTTTTTATATTTTTCTAATTTTTTTATTACTTTTCTAGGATTTTACTAATTTTTATTTATTTTTAATTACAAAAATGTCCCTCATTTAGGACTAATTAAATAAA
Organism: Ottelia alismoides; assembly: GCA_037367405.1. Classification (NCBI taxonomy): domain Eukaryota; kingdom Viridiplantae; phylum Streptophyta; class Magnoliopsida; order Alismatales; family Hydrocharitaceae; genus Ottelia; species Ottelia alismoides. Next base: position 69,626 of record JAZKJV010004323.1, on the reverse strand, counting down.
TCGAAAATAATTTGGGTCTTAAAATATAAAATAAGTCTCAAAAGTACCCAAATTAATTTTAATATGTTAATTATAACATATAGATAATTATAAAGTAAGAAAACATTTGTGGGTATTTTTCTAGGGTTTTTATATTTTTGTTGGATTTTAGAGCTTTCTAATTTTTATATAATTCTTTTTCTTATTTTTAGGTTTTTTTCATTTTCTAAACCCCATAGATATATAAATATATCATATATAATCTTTTCTAATTTTTCAAGGTTTTCTATTTTTTTGGTATTTTATAAATTATACAGGGATTACTTAGGCTCCATTTGAATTTTAAAAATTAGATAAAATGCAAAAAATGCATGTTAAAAATGTGGGCATGAAAGTACACTGCATGAAACATCTAACCTAATTTTTGTGGATTTTAGGAGCAATCTAGGTATTTTTAATAAATGCATGAAGCACATAAAAATAAAACAGCCTGGCAAGGGTATTTTTGCAATTAAAAATAAAGACAGGGGTTCATTTGCAAATTTACCAACTAAATAAAACATTTATTTAATTTTCTGGAATCATTTTACAATATACAAAATCGCCAGGTGCATAGATGCAAAATTCACAACGCTCACGTGGGGATACACGTGATCCAAACTCGAAGGGACCAAAACGCAATTTGGATTACTTCCAGGGGTCTCTGTGCAAAAATTTCCCCGATCACGTGGGACTACACGTGACTCGGCTGGGAAGGACTTAAACATAATATACACTTAATACATGGGGTTTTATGCAAATAACCCAATTATTTTTAACGTTACAATTATTTTACAGAACTAAATAATAAATACAAAAAGGACGGGGGAGGATTTAGCAATTTACCCCCAAAGAGGCGCTGATGAACGGTGATGATGTCTTCACTTATCCACGTGGCCTTCATCCAGCGGCTGGTACCGGTTCGACGATGTGCGGTGAAGATTAGATCATCAGAGATGATCCGACAGTGTGAGCGCTGCTCCATCGGACGGTCCTTGGCAAATCTGGAGCGGGGTCCTTCATCCAACGGCGGAGGAGACGGGTGAAAGAACTGGATTGAAGGTCGACGTCGGCAAGCTTCGATCGGAGAATGCGAGCTCCTCCGGCCTCCATTCCCTCCGCCTATGGTCTCTGATCCTTCTTGGTGCTCCCCCGCATCCATTGATGGCCTCCAGGTGGCTCCTGGAGCTTTCTAGAGCTCGGGCGAGGTCAAAAAAGATGATGAGCTCCAGGTACATGTTCTTCATTTGAATCAATCCAAGACGGGTCTCCTAGGGCTCCGAGGCCTGCACAAGAACTCACAACACAAAAAGAAGGCTCCGGGGGCCGTTTTGGTGGTGGAATGGGTGAAGATGGGCGCGACAGAGATGCTCCAGCGAAGGTGGTGGAGTTGGAGCATTTAACTGCAGATCCGTGGGGGATCTGGGTGAGTGGAGGTGCCTGGGATGAAGTAGAAGTGAAGAGGAAGGAGTGAGGGTGGTTTGGCAAGGTCGGAAGATGGTGGATCTCAATGAAATGTTCGCCCGAGCAGAGCTCCAGCGAACTATGAATACTCGATTTTATGCTAAATGACATGGTTAAAACGCTAACATTAAAAACTACCTAAAAATGATTAAAAAGCACAGCTCGAACCTGTCTTTTGGCCAAGGAGCAGGACCTCCGGCGAGAGGCAGTCGTGGGCTCCCCTTCCGCGAGCCTCAATCTATCGCAGGGATCTCCAGCTGTCACCTGGAAGCTCTCTAGGCCGAAATGGAGTGGCTTGGGGATGAAGAAATGGCCAAAAAATGAGGAGGAAGAGGATGGTTTATTTATAACATGGTTGTGCGCCCTTATTACCCGACCGATATCGAAGAATTCGAAGTATGTCCAATGGATTAGAGAGGACGGCGTGGATCATGGTACTTTTAGGAACAATCTTTGTGAAGGAAGTAATGTCAGAAGATCCCTATGGCGAGTGGGAATTAAGGAAGAAGATGAGCCGACAAGACAGGTGGAGTCACTTCAGCCGCCTGGAGGGACAGTTGACCAGGCGGTCAACATTTGAAAGAGCCTGATTGGTCCACATCAGCGCCAGATTGACCTATTAATTAAATATAATAAACAATTTTATTAGTTTTTGCTTAAAAAATAAAAAAAGTTTATTAAATAATGTAGTATTTATTTATGGTTTTTATTTATTTTTTGATGTAATTTATTGTGAGTTTATTTTAATAGTGTATTTATAGGTATATTTACATGTATTTTGTACATATTATTTTTATTTTGTGTATTTTATTTTATTATTTTATATATTTATAACATATTTTTATATACCATAATACATTTTTATTTTATTTTTATGATATTATTTTATTACCTAAATAAATAGGTAAATATAATATGTAGGTATAGTGATAGATGTTTTACCTATAATTTATGTATATTTTATTTATTTAATGAATTTTATTGGGTTTTATTTTGGATTTACATTTTTAATAGAGTATAGATAATATTTACAATTTAATAAAAATATGAAGGAATAAAAGAATGAAGTCCCCTTTTTATTTATATACAAGTAATACATAGGTATTTTGCCTATGTGATTACATAGACTTATTTTATTTGAGGTTTTATTTTCGGTTTTCTTTTAATTTCGATATGTACATGTATTAGTATATTATTTACAAAATTCTAAAAATATAATTTTATAGAAGTAATGAATAATGAATATATTGAATATTTTAATTGGGTGAATTGTACAATGAGGGCCAAAAACCTAACTTTCATAGATGAACTCCAAAAATTATGAAACTAATTTTATTAAATAACTCTTGAAAAGTTATATACAATTAAAGAAGATTTTGGTGGATTTTGATTTTTATTTGCAAGATATAGGTCTGCGAAGTTGAGATTCTGGCTTTTTATTCTATGCATAAAATGTACATTGTATATTATTTTTGCACAAACTCATTTTTTTATTTTTATTTACATTACTATATACAAATTCCATGTACAAAATATTTCTATTTAATGAATAAATAATTATATACAAAATAGGTGTCAAAAATGCATAAATGAATGAATAAATAAATGAGGAATTTATTGTATTATTGGCCCTTATCTCCCCCTACTTTATTCTTTGTAGACCAAGCCAATTCTTGACTTGGTCTCGGGGTTCGGGTCATAAAATATTTTCAATATTTTATTCCTTTTTCTTTTCTTCTCTTTATTCTATCATTTTGGCATTAAAAACCTTATTTTATATGCAAGAAATACAATAAATAATGAATGCTATTATGTACAAATTGATGCTATTTACATGCATTTGCTGGGATTTTTAAGGCCAATATGATAGAATAAAGTGATGAAATGGAGATTCATCACCGCATCAGCTTGGCCCCCCTCTGCCTTGGCCGAGCCTTCGACGTCTGCCGGGCGTAGAAGCTCCACCGGCCCCTCACGCCCTCCGCGCCGCCACTTCCGCTAGCTCCGTCGGGCGAGGCTTGAGGCCCTCCCCACGTGCGTGGCACGTGGTAATGGGGACTTTTCATCGACGTCCCTGCAAATCCTTCAAATAACAAGAATACTTCCGTACGTAATACTCACGTGGGGGCGTGAAAACTGTAGAAGAAGCCCCCAGAGTTCTGTACATTCGCATATCAACCCCCAGCTAGAGATCACATGCCATGCACATGACCCTCTGGTAGTTTTGCAACATTACCCCAAGGGTATAGGTAATCAAAATCTAGTCCTTCCACTATATATTTTTTAGATTTAAATATTCAAAAAATACCCATGTATTCCTTTATCATTTTTGAACCTCTACATTACACTATTTTATTCATTAAAAATTGACGCTATGTTCTACAACTAATTCTCTACATTATGACATATGTTCGATATTTTTGTGACATGCGGTTAATTAACAATTAATTATTTTGTAGAAAATAGCCTATTTTGCCCATTTTGTGCTTGAAATTCATAACTAATTAACCGTTGCTCTAAAAATTGCCAAAGAAATCACAAATTGTAGAATTAATTGTCTTTTACATTGTATCCAAAAAGAATTTCATGTACATGCATGTTTGTCCTCTAAAAATCATTTTGCATATTTTAATATTTAAATTTTAATAGGTGTTGAATCTTGTATTTTTGAGGTTAAGGATTTTTCTGAGATTAATCACCTAATGATAGATCGTGGATAATTTTATCCCTTAAAATAATTAGGTTTAATATTTATTATAAGTAAATATTGAAATTCGCATCATTTGCATTTGAAATTTCATAAAAATATTAATCTTGCATCCAAAAATTCCAAGAAAATTATAGTACATTCATTTCATCGCAATAGCATCTTGGCCATGTTTCACATTTTTCGGACATCGTTTGATTGCTAATCATTTTTTAGTCCTTGAAATTGGCCAAATTTGCATTTTTCATCTCAAATTGAATTAAAAAATTACAAAAAAAAAGACAGCCTCGAAAACCGCGCAAGAACTTTGATAGACAAAATTCTAGGTTGTTCCTTTGCCTCCTTATGTTCGACATTAAGACTTGCCCAAGTAAAATAAACATAAAACATCTTGGCCAAGTTTCACATTTTTCGGACATCGTTTGATTGCTAATCATTTTCTAGTCCTTAAAATTGGCCTAATTTGTAATTTTCATCTCAAATTGAATTAAAAAAATTACAAAAAAAGACCGCCTCGAAAACTACACGAACTTTGATAGACAAAATTCTAGGTTGTTCATTTGCCTCCTTGTGTTCGACCTTGGGTCTTGCCCAAGTAAAATAAACATAAAACTCCATTGATCAAAATTGACTAAATTTTGTGCGGTTATTTCTTGACTGATTCTGATTGCCCTCCTACAACGAAACAAAGCATTCATGACGTTAATCCACGATGAACTTTTAATAGAGGGAAATTCCGGATTCATCAGATGGCGACGTTGTCGGGGAGGCAAATGGCTTAGTTTTTTGTCTAAAAATTTTTGTTTGATTTTTCGCATTCAGGTAGTCAGACTCCCGAATTTTCACTATAAATTCCATTTTTTTCTTTTCTTTTCTTTGTGTTTATTATCCTCAGCATTTATTTTCTTGTTTTTATTTTTGAATCACTCTCTTATACCATCTCTCTTATTTTTCTTGCGAGGTACCCGATGTACGTGGAGCGGTTTTTCAAGAACCGACGTATCTTCACCGAATTCCGAAAAGCTGCAATTAATTTAAGATCGAGTCGAGTCGTGAGAGAGCGTAGAGTCTAGGATTTATTTCTGCAATTTTTAAATTCTTTAATTAATTGCCACTTATAGCGGTGTTCGTTTGGACTCTCGTGTGTAAAAAGACCTCGAACATTTTCTGTGGTGTGTCATGGCATGTTTCACTCTTCGGTGAGGGTGGGGCCCAACTTGAGTGATGCTAAGGAAAGACCTGCACATACGGCTCTTAGAGCATTTAAATTTTTGATTGTACTCGTAGGACCTAGGGTCATACTTCACTTTAATGAGACGCACATTAGATCATTCAAATTCAACTCAATTTTTCCCCGCTAATAGAACTTTCTGCTAGGTGCTGTTTTTCATTGGCTTGCATTCATTTAGAATAGTCTTTAAATTCTTGTATTGCATCCCACATGGAGATTGCGAAGAATCACTATAAGTCTTCTAACTGAGCATACATCATCATTTTTCGTGTGCATCGGCTTTTCCTGAATTTCCCCCTCCTGTTTTGTCACATAATTTTAAAGGAAATCGGGACTAGACGGTAGACGTGTTTTGTGCTCACTTAATTTTTCAGTGATCGCCTAAATAAAATTGGGACTGCTAAATATAGTTGATTTTAAAAAACCCATAAAATCAAGAATTTTTTGCGGGAGAGCAACCCCGACCTTGAATTCTTTTATTTGTCTGAGTGAGCGGGAGACGACAATTAAGGATAGAGCCCAGCTCCAAAATTTTCGTTCAGATTACTGATTCTATAAATGATTAGCTTCTTCTCAGTGAGGATCTATGGGTATCCGGTAAACGGTCCGGATTTCTTTATCACAGTGGGTGGTTTAAAGGACACTGCGTAAGGCTCCGTCCTTAAGTAACACGGGTAGCTGTTTTACTGACTTAGCCAGTTTACGGTCCATACTTATACCCATACTAGCTGAAAGTAGGTGCAACTAGTTGTAGGAATTTGGGACAGTCTTTAAGAAATCTTTCGGCACCTAACAGCATGTTAAATTGTTTTCCAAGATTGTCTTATCAACAACTAAAATTGAAGAGAAAATAGCCGAACTCTTACGGCTTCATTGTATAAGTTGGTGAACCAGGGATTTAATTTGTTTGCATTGGTGTGCGTGAGCTGATTCGAAGATCAAAAGCTGCATACTTGTGCCATCAATCTCCTTGATAAAAATTTCTTTTTAATATCCCATGCACTTGCACTAAGATCAACCATGTCGATTCATCATCAACCTCCTTTGACAGGAACATGACAATGGTCCGAGTATACATCTGACCTATATTATGAAAATGAATTTTTCTCGGTCAGGCCCAAATTGACCAAACCCTCTTCTTTCAATAATCCTCCAACATTTGAGGGAAATTCTTACTCCCAGATGAATTCGGTCGCCTCATTGAATTCAAAGCCATTCTGTTCAAATCCTCCTACCACACATGACCACTTTCCATCCTGGACTGAACCGTCTTATTCTCGGTTTCTCGCTGAAACTAATGAACCATTTCAAGATCAAATCACTTATGAGTCTCATGACTGGATGAGAAACCAAATCTGATCACATCCGATGGAGAGGCTCTTACTTAATGATCATCAGCGTTGGATTGACCGTGACGATCAAATCCCTATTGACCAACCTGAATACCACTCCTTTGATCAACCTATACATATAGAGGACCAAATGGATGATATCGATACATATGCACTCTGTATGACTCCATTATTTGAGGATACGATCAATCATGATCATGGAAGTAGACTCTACTCAAACCAGCATTACATGCCTGAGTCACAGCACGCTGAGTATGAGATCTATAGATTCCCGCAAAATCCTTCCACTGAGAAGCCTCCTTCCATAATTTTTGTGGAGAAAATTTCAGAAAATAACAATGATATATTGGATAATCAAAGAGAATCTCCTCCCAGCTCATACAGGAAAATGGAAGAGAAAATGACCAGATCAAAAATTCAAAAACAAGAACACACACCGACTGCCCCCATGATTGATCATAAACATATTTTTGAGGATGATATTTCGAGGATAAATAAGAGGTATGAATTAATGGAGGAAAAATTTAGAAATCTCACCGACCGAATAATCTCACTCTATGGTAGCTCGGACATAAAAATGGATGAGGAAAAGATTGGATCTCATGTTGAAAATTCTGAGGATATTCAGAAACCTAGAGAATATGTTCACCCTAGGGATAAATCTGATAGTGACACTTCTGCATGTTACTCCCCTAGGAATGACTATGCCTCTGACTCTTATTCGGAACATCAAAGCCCTTGCTCATCTACGGAAAACACCACATCACCACACAGAAAATACCAAAAAATGAAATATTCAAAAACACCCAAAAAATCGAAAATCCAAAAAAATTCATAAAAATGAGAATGAAGAAGATCTGAAGAATTTGGATCCTGCTTTACGGGAAGCACTGGAGAAAATATTGATTTTTGAACATCCCTTTATACAGGTCACTGAACAATTCCCTGACCTTAAAGGATTTGTAATGGAGAAATTAATGATGAAAAGTCAGGCAGGATAAGAACAAAGACTAAAAGACATATCTTGTCGATGGCCTCCTCCTTGGTGTTGGGGAGAAAAATCAAGAGCCGCATAGTGAAGCGATTGCCCATATTTGACTGTGAAATCAAAGACACAATCTTTACTCATGCTCGAATAGATGATGACTCAATAATTAATATCCTCCTAACCTCTGTATTTCACGAGCTCAAATTCGGACCTATCAGGAAGATACGAGAGATCGTTCAATTGGTTGATCGATCGATAAAGCGGCCAAGAGGAATCATTTTTGTCATCATTACATTAAAAGGTGCTCCGCTCAAAGTAGAATTCACGATCATTGATATTGAGCATCAAGGAGAATTCACCCAGTCTCTAATTATTCTCGGAAAGTCATTCTTAGCATTGGCTAAGACTATTATTGAGTGTGAGACTCGGAAATCAATTTGACCGCATTGGGAGCACTTCGATCTCAACAAATATTTGAGGAACCATGATTTTCGGAGGCAACCCATGAAGCCCTTGACAGCTGCAACCATCAAGAGGTAGAAGAGTCCTACCCCGTTGCTGCACCTGAGATAGCGGTTGTTTATGAGATTATTGGTTTAGAGACTCTCTCCCCTGTTCCATTTTCATCTGCTCTCACCATGGAAAATCAAATATATGACTTATACGATCCTGAGACTTATGCATGGTCACACCCTGGGTTAACCTATTCTGACTACCTCGATCAAATCAACTCGACATGGAAATGCTCCAACATCAAATCAATTGAGAACGAACATGCAGAGACTCTCCCCACTATTTCAATTCCTACGGATCTCACAATAGAAGAATGTTTCTTATATGATCCTGAGACATATGCATGGTCGCACCCTGGGTCAACCTACTCTGAATACCTCTACCAAATCATTCCAACTCAGGAGTGCACCAATATCCAAAAGACTAAGAACAAACATGGAGGACGAACACCGACCAAGGAGAAAAATTTCAATGGTTATTCATCTGGAGACTCAAGTGGACCAACAACTTCACGAAACAAAATTACAACTCCTTCATCGAAAAAGAAAGTCACATTTGACCTTCCGGAAGAGGCATCATCTAATGATCCCTCATCAGGTCCGGAAAAGGTAATCTACATGAGAGAAGTCTGATCGACAGTCCTAAAATCATATCTCCGCAAGGATCCAAACTTCGATTCCCGTTGGACAACTCTCGTTCCTCACTATTATTTTTCCAAATCCGATGCTCCTGCTCTCATCAAATACACTGGAATTATTTCTTATGAACTAACTGAGACTGGTGCTTCAGAGTATTCAACCGAGGAAAAATCTCTTGATCAAAGAAGGAACGAATTCTGAGAAAACAAATGAAGAAATAAAAAGATTAGAATATCTGGAGCGTGTCCACTTTCAAATATTATTCCTCTGATGATAATTCTAATGATGGTTATCATTCATCTGACTCATACGCATCATCTACTATCCAGCATGATTTCTCTGAGGATAACACTGATAATAGTTGGAAATCATATGCTTCATCTCCTTCTCATCATTACGATCTCCCACAACAGGCTTACAAGAAGATTGGCCGAAAACTGTCTTAATCATCGGCTACCCACCCTCCCTCCCGACCACATCGGTCTCCTTGTACATCTTCTTCCTTTACTTAGGCCAAGGCCTAAGTATAAGGGGGATCGATACCATCTGTATATACCATTTCCCACATCAAACTCCTCACGATCGCCTCATTTCCACCCTTCTTCTGTACTTAGGCTCACCAGAGCCTAAGTATAGGGGGAACCGATGTCCATCTATATATACTCTCGTCATTTACATATCTCGACCACCACATTTTTTTGCTCTTCTTCTATACTTAGACTATTCACAGTCTTTGTATAGGGGGGCGGACCGATTTTTCTTTTTCTTTTTTCACTCTCTTACGCTTAGCCCGAGCTATGTCTTCTTTACGCTTCTTGTGCTCTTAGGACACAACGCTCACTAAGTATAGGGGGAGTGTATATATACTGTGTATATATTTTGCCTATATCTCGGACTTTCACGTAAATCTATATGTATTTACGGGGTGGGTAACTAACTAAAAAACAAAAAAAAAGAGTTTTTCTACTAACATTGAATGTGTCCAACCTAAAATTTTTGAAAAAATGGCTTCTTATTTATTTTTTGCAAAAAAATCCATTGCATAAAAAATAAAAAAAGAGAAAAAAAACTTGTGTCTGCGTTTCACACACCTGCATTTCATCCAGCATTTCATTCATTTGCATCTTGGAAAAGCGGTTGGGTTCTGAACCGAGTTATGAGAAGAAACCAAGAGTGGTCTGGACTTGACCTTAATCCACCTAATTTTTAGAGGAACTTCACCGAGAAATAGGATTTTAGAAACTTCAGGTCTATGACTTAATTCTTTAAGTTCCACATGACAATGAGCAGTGTTTGACTCAGTGTCTAACCAGGTCTCTTCATTATGGGTACAACTCTAGAATAAGGAATTAATTTGTACTCTCGTACTATGCACTTGGCTCAACTCGGACGGGGTGTAGGAAGACTGTGTCAGTTTCTTTTTTGGTAGCGTGGAAATCTAAAGACCGGAGTACGGGTTGAAATAAAGCTTCGGAAAAGAGATGGATTGTTGGGCACAATTTTTTCTAAGACCCCAAAACATGTTCAGAAACAAAAAGATTATATATCCATAGGGGCACAATAAGATCCAAGCAGAACCACAGAAAATCCAAATATAAAGGAGCCACTACCAAATAAATATCTGACCAAAAAAGGTCCAAGCTTCAAGAAAACCTGCAGATCTTGGTGGAGACTAGGCTACACTGACTAGCTTCACAAGGAGAGGTGCCTACACTGGCCACCCTCCAGTTCTTTCCGCCTTCTTCTAACTTCTCCCCCAATTTAATTGTGAACACAGGGAAATGGACCTTAGAAGGAAATACCTGACTCCCCGAGGACGAGTTACTGGAGAGGAGGTTTCCATGGTAGTCCGACATTCTGGATGGGAAGAGCTAAAACCTTTCACACACATGAGTCGATTGTTCAATGTTCATAGGGTATGCTTTGGGAAGAAGTTCGATCTAAGATGACTTCTGAGCCAAAACTGTGATAATGATGTGTAGAACTTGAAGGCTGTTGATTTTAAAATTCTAAGTCTCACAGAAGTTCCGCCAAACTAGTAATCCAAAGGTCGAGTCTAGTTTCATTTTCACCTTGAGCTCATGGTCTTGGTATGGAACCCAATCTCATTTAACCTCATGCCATTTCTTTTGATGCTAAGGGACGAGCATAGTTTAAGTATAGGGGGACGATGAATCTCAGATTCATCACTCTAAAACTCATTAATTAAGCTTTAATCCCTCAAAATCATTTGAATTTCTTCATTTACTCTGCATAATCAGCATTCATGCATGTTTTGATAAAAATTACATTTTATCACTTATTTTCGCAAAAAATAAGAAGCCAAAAATCTCAACAAAAATTGACCTATAAATAGTCTAACTCCCCTAATTTTAAATTAATTCATGCTAACTCCAATTGACCCAAAACCACCTCCACTGTGTACATATTACTAACAAGAATAAATGAAAAATACATAAAAAAAATCACTAACCCAAATAAGTGGATAGAAAACCCAAACCCTACTTCTAGGATTTCCAGACTAAAACCTTCATATCTTCCTCATCCAGTGTCTGTTTTGGTCCTACTCATTTTTGAACTAATGTACATTCAATTACCTTCAAAACAAGACTAAGTTCAAGTGAATTGGTGCTCATATGTGAAAGTTGGGTTTTGGGCCTCTTTTTGTACATTTTGTATTTTAGTTGTTTTTGACCTATTATTTTATGTACATAATTGACTCATTTTATTTTATTTCTTTTTCATTTATCTTCTTTGATGAAAGTTTTATTAAAATACGCAAAAATCAAAATACAAACTGAGCTTGAAATCAAAGAAACTAACTGAGTCCGAGTCCTCACTAATTGTCTGTACAAAAAGTGTCTTTTTCGTCTTTTATTTTATTTCTTCTTTTTCTTACTCAAAAAAATTCCATGTGTATTTATCTTTTATTTTATCAAAAAGTTTTCGGATTTTTATCTGGTTTAAAAATGACAAAAAATTATAAAACCCAAAAATCAAGGTACTCTATGTACATAGGATACCCCAAAAAAATACTTTGTGCAATTGATTGATTTTGGTTTTGGTGTCTTCATGAAAATTGTAGATCTGATCGAGACGAGTAACTTTTATGAAGAAATTTTTTTGATCCAAGGTCATCCACTATTTTTTATGTATTTATTAATGTATTTATTTTCTGATTTTTGTGGGGCTGGCACGTGGCAGCTCCTGGAGCCGCCACGCGTCACCCATTTTTTAGGGTTTTAAAATTTTGTTTTTATAAAAAAAATATATTAAAAGGCCACACACGTGTGAGGCACGTTCCTCTTGCGCACGTGCCCAACACATGCTCCTCTACCTCTCATTTTGCCGCCATATGCACCCATCTGGGCCATCCGATCTCAGCCGATCGGACGGCCCCATCTTCGTCTTCAACCCAGTCGCCTTTCCCAATTCAGCATCACCATATCCGTTGCGATTTTCACCATGACATCTTGCCCGATTATTCGAGAAATCCCAGCCATCTCCTTCCATCTCCGATCTCATGTATCTCACCCTCGTTGAATCCCATCGTACCTCATCAAATCCCCTCTGATCCTCTCTGACTGGCTTCCATCTCCAGTCGCTCATCCCCTCTTCTATTTAAACAAAGATGCCCCTTCTGATGCCTTCATCCATCAATCTGTTCTCTAATTTGATCACCGGGGTTACAGTCTGGTCTTTTTATCTCCGGAAGGATTCGAGGCTTGACCTCGCTTGTAGACATGGTGCTCCGCCAGTACTGCTCCGTTCCAGCATGCTGTTTAGCCAACGTCATCATCGACTACGTCCATCACCGCCTACGACTTTCCCCATCTACAACATCTCCACCTCGCGCCTCAGTCATTGCAGAAGTCCGACTATGCTCCGCCTTGATCACCAATGACGTCGTTCATTCTCCTCCTATCATCAACATCTCAGTCACACCGGCCCCAGCCCTCGTCTTCAATGTCTAGGGATGATGGCTCCTCCGCCGCCAAAGCTCCATCAACAACCTCACAGCAACTCCAGCAGCCCTTCTACGCCTCAAGAAGCCTTCAGCATCGACCGCCAGGAGCTGATCAGCCTCCTCCGCTCCATTAGCCCCACCTTCTAGCCGCTCCCCGCAGCAGCTTGGCCCCTCTCTGCCTTAGCCGAGCCTTCGACGACCGTCGGGCGCAGAAGCTCCGCCGGCCCCTCACGCCCTCCGTGCCGCCACTTCCGCTAACTCTGTCGGGCGAGGCCTGAGGCCCTCTCCCCGTTTATGTGGCACGTGGCGGGCAATGTCCCTACAAACCTTCAAATCATAGGAATACCCCCACACGCCACGTGGGGGCGTGAAAATTGTAGAAGAAGCCCCCGAAGATCCTTACATTCGTACATCAACCCCCAGCCAGAGGTCACGTGCCATGCACGTTCCCCTCTGGTAGTTTTGCAACATTATCCCCATGGGTATATGTAATTACAATATAGTCCTTCCATTGTAGTTTTTATATTTAAAAATTGTAGAAATACCCTTGTATTCCATTATCATTTTGAACCTCTACATTACACTATTTTATTCATAAAAAATTGGCACTATTTTCTACAACTAATTCTCTACATTATGACATATGTTTGATATATTTGTGATTCATGGTTAATTAGCAATTAAAAGTTTCGTGGAAAATTGCCTATTTTTCCCATTTTGTGCTTGAAAATTCATAACTATTTAACAGTTGCTCTAAAAATTGGCAAAAAGACCATAGATTGTAGAATTAATTATCTTTTACATTGTTTCAAAAAAGAATTTCATGTGCTTGCATCGTTTACCCTCTAAAAATAATTTTGCACATTTTAATATTTAATATTTAATAGGTATTGAATCTTGTATTTTTGAGGTTTAGGATTTTTCTGAGATCAATCACCTAATGGTAGTTCTTGGATAATTTTATCCCTTAAAAATTATTAGGTTTAATATTTATTATAATTAAATATTGAAATTCACATCATTTGCATTCGAAAATTCATAAAAAATCACCTGACAGTGAAAATTCCTAAAAAAATTACAGTGTATTCATTTCATCGCAAGTAGCATCTTGGCCAAGTTTCACATTTTTCAAACATCGTTTGATTGCTAATCATTTTCTAGTCATTAACATTGGCCTACTTTGCATTTTTCATCTCAAATTGCATTAAAATTTTCAAAAAAATATCGCCTAAAAAATCGTGCACGAATTCTAGGCTGTTCCTTTGCCTCCTTGGTTTCGACCTTAGGACTTGCCCTAGTAAAATAAACATAAAATCGTATTGATTAAAATTGACTAAATTTTGTGTCGTTATTTCTTGACTGATTCTGATTGCTCGCCTACAACGAATTGACACATTCATAATTTAGAGCATGTTAATCTACGACGCACTTTTAACCGAGGGTAATTCTGGATTCGTCACACATACATAGCCATTTCTAAGAATAATTTTGTACAAATGTGTAAAAATGTTTTGTTTGTAAAAAGTTTGTAAATACTTTTGTATCAAAATTATGTATGTAGTACAATTTTTTTTGTAAAATATTTGAAAAATAAAAGTTTGCAAAAACACTTGTGTAAATGTTTGTAAATAGTTTGCAAAACTTCTGCACTCATGCATGCATTTAAACATTTTCAAAAAATTTACACATTTTTAAGAACTTTCAATAAAAAGATTCTTGTGTATTCTTCTGAATCTTAGTTGACATTTAAACTAGCCTGGAATTAAATGGGAAAATGGAGCTTGGTTAAGACCTTAATTCTAAGAGGAACCTTATAGGATTTAGTGTTGAGACTCTTCAGGTCCATTGGTGACTTAATTCTTTGAGTCCACTAGGCTATGATCACATGTCATCTTGATGAGCACAAGTAGAACACTTAACAATGCACACATGACTCTTACATACAATGGCTTTACTTGCACCAGCACTCTACACTCAACTCCACACTGATGAGGTGGTGAGGAGGTAGTTTCCTTTGGCTTGGGGAAGCATACGAGGTTAGTACTTCCTAGGAGGAACCTCTCATCTTCCTTTAGGGAAGGAAGTGCGCCTCAACTTGGTCCGGTGCTGTTGAGGTCTAAAGACAGAAGTTGTGGGTTGCAAATAATGCTTCAAAAGAGGAATAGTCTACTGGCTCAAGAAGAAAAAGTCCTTATGTATATATGATGCACCATGTAGATATGTTGTACATATGCACATCAAAAAAATGTGCAAAAGAAAGAAGAACTCCAAAAAAGTGGTGGGTCTGATAAAAAATGAAATACCTGTCGGAGTGTATACAGACAAATAAAGCAAAGTTTATATTACACCTTCTCATCGCATGAAGCTTGCGGCAGGAGACTTAGCTACACTGGTTAGGCTCCCAGGGATACATGACTACACTGGTCATGGTCCATTCTCGTCTTTCCCCTCTTTTTGAGCTGTTTGAACTTGAACCTAGAAGGGAATACCTCGCTCCTCGAGGAAAGAGCTGCTAGACTAGGGCATTAGAGTTATCTTGTTGAGGGAGGTTGTTGCCTTGTCATTTCTGAGGTGGGGAGATACATATCACTTGCACAGTAGAAGAAAAGATTCATGGTCATTAGAGTTTTTGTATGTAGACTTGTTCTGATCTGAATTATCGAGGAGTCCTGACCATAGACTGGTGGATCTTAGAGGTTTTTGAGTCTTAAACCTAGATCCAAATATGGTTCCAACAAACTAATAATCCAAAGGTCTGGCTGAGCTCCATACTTCAATTTAATGAAGACAAGTTTAATAATCAACCTTGATTCTCCTTCTATTTTTTCTTTTTTTTCACTTCTTTTTCAAATAAATGTTTGTTAAGGGACTAGCAAAGGTAAATTATAGGGGGTTGATGAATCTCTGATTCTCACTCTTTATTCTTTTGTTTTAGCTATTTATCTTGGCAAAGCATCATGTAAATAGGTGTAAATACAATGAGTTAGCATTCAGCATGCATTTGTAAACTCTACATATTTAGCATGTATTTGTTCAAAAATAAAAGAATAAAGGAGAAGAAAAAGGAAGGAGGTATTTAGAATAAATACAGAGTGACCCGAACCACAAGAGAAGTCAATCCTTGACCTGATCGCTAAACAAAATAAGTAGAGAGAGATAGGTCCCACTCTATATTATATATTGCTTGTATCCATAAATATTTATTTTTGACAAAATCAAAATAAAATGTTCTTTTTACCTCCTTGTATATAGTCCTAAAAATAAAACAAAAATTAGAAAAATAAAATAAAAATAAAATAAAATCATCTCTCACTTGTACAAAATACATGTATATATGTCTCACTCCCTATTTATTATATATTTGTAAATGAAGAATGAAAATAAAATAAAAATCATTTATACTCCAAAAATTGTGATGTAAATAAATAAAATAAAAAATTGAGGTATTTGTTTGAAAATAAAAAAATAAAAATTATTGTACATAATACATAGGTATATTATACCTGTATATAATACATTATATTGTATAGAGATTAATTTACTTTTCATAAAATTAAATAAAAATCAAAGAAAAATAGCTTGAAAAATAATAAATATTTTTCATTTTATACACTTTTTATTTTAAAGCCATTTACTATTTTTTATTGAATTTGTAAGTATTATGTAAATTCCTATTTTCTGATTGGTCCAGGAAGGTTTGTTGACTCCATCAATGATGGATACTCATTCATCACTCTTTATTCTTATATTTTAGCTACAAAAACCTTTGCAAATGCATGTAGATACTTGTAATTACAAATAATTACCAAAAAGCATGCACGGTGTAAAAACTAATAATTAGCATGTTTTTGTGCAAAAATAAAAGAATAAAGAAACAAAAGAAAAAGATGAAATATTTAGAATAAATATTGAGCAACCTAATCCCAAGGGAGGGCTCAGCATGGGCCTGACCGCATAAAAGCCAAAGTAGAGAGAGATAGGGAGCTCATGTGTGTAAATATCCTTGCAAATATAATAAAAATATTTTCCCCTAAAAATAAAATAAAATGGGCTTGTATATATTTGTAAATATTTGTAAAGACAAAATCAAAACAAAAATAGAAAAATAAAAAGAAAATGAAAATAACTCTCATTGTACATATTCACCATGTATATAAACCCACACTTATATTTATTTCACCTTATAAATAAATAAATTAAAATCCCTAAAAATTTGTATACATTCTATATTTCATATTGTAAATAAATAAAATAAAAACCATAAAAACAAAAATCGAATAAAAAGAACAAAAATAAAAACAAAAAAGAACATTGTATGTATACCATGTATATAAATGTATATATCAATTTGTTTAACCCTTGTACATAAATAATAAAAATAAAATAAAAATATCCTTTTATTCCTAATTTTATGCTATAAATAAATAAAATATGAAATAGGAATAAAATTGTACAAAAATAATAAATAAAAATCAAAAATTAAAAATTAATATTGTATATATACCTATGTATAGCACTACATTGTAAATACCTTATTTTTTTCAAAAAATTAATTAAAAATCACAAAAAATAGAAAAGAAATAAAACAAACATTTTTCATGTTTTAAGTTTTTCTAAATCAGCTATTTATTATTTTATTTCTAATTTTCAATTATTTCTGATGTGGCCTGATCTGATTGGTCCACGGGGGATGTTGACCCCCCGGTCAACTCCCCCCCTTGGACCACTTCCCACGGGTCAATGACGCCCGACCCGATTTCGCCGAATTACTGCGTCATGACCCGATCACCAAATCCGATATTCCTGGGCTCTCCTTCTTCCTCGTGCATCCGAGACCCTCGCCCGGTTGATTGCATTGGGATCCGCGCTCCGAGCTTCACGCCCGACTCCCATCTAGACGGACCCCTTGCCGTATAAAGTCCGAGCTCCGCCTCCATTTTTACGCATCTTTGGATCATTCCATTCCACCCTAGGACCTCCACAGCCACCGCGAGAGTGACAACTTGCTTCCTGTCGTTTCGCAGCAAGGAGGGAGTGGACGGACCTCTGATCCGGCAACTTTGCGCCGTCGTGCGCCGCCCAGAGGTGGTGCTCGAGCCTCGGGCACCGACGGCCCTCGAGGCTAGGACCTGGAGCATCCCCAGCTCTTCCCCAGTCGATATCATCCAGTAGGTAGGCCTCTTTCCTTCCCTATTTCTCTAATTTAGCTTTACGCCCAATTCACCCCGTCGCCGACGAGATCCGATTCCGACCACCCTAGCCACCCGTTCGATCATCGGATTCGACCCACATCTTTGCCTTTCCTCCGCTCACCTTCTCCACCCCTTCGTTCAACCCAGTTCGCCACGGAACTGGGATTGGGGTTCCTCCGTCGTCGCTTCGTTGGAGCCCCTTCATTCCGACGCAAAGCTCACCTTCACCACCCCTAACCGGGTCAAGGCACTTTGCCCTCGACACAGGAGCGTGTTGCATTGCTTTGCAGGTCCAAAGGAGCCCATATGAGGGCTCAACATTCAGGCGCAGCAGCTCAGCCTCCGCCGGTGTCGCCTGAACTCTCCAGAGCTCCGTTGCGCCATCTGAGGAGCCCATTATACGCAGGAGGCCAAGGCGTATCTTCTCCGATCTTCAGCAGCCTCCGAGGAGCTCTCCTGCACGCGCATGAGCCCGACGAAGTTCGTCGGCCGCTTGTTCATCGAGCATCCTCCCCGACCGTTCGATTGCCCTCCAGCTCCAGATCATGTCCGGACCGTCCGATCAGGGTTAAGAGGAGGCCAGCAGCTATCGTCGGATCTCCACGTGGCCTCCTCTCAACCCTCCATCCAGCGAAGAGGACCCAGCGCATCTCGACCATCGGATCTACACGTGGCGCGTCCCCTGCCGTTGGATGAGCGCCGAGGAGCCCTGTGCTTAGCCGTGCCTCTTCTTCACCGTCCGATCTCCACGTGGCAGGCATCCGACCATCGGCTTAAATAAAGGGTAATTTACTCTTAGGGCCTTAGCTTTTTAGTTGTTAAGCTTTAGTCTGTAAATGATTTAGAAGTTTTATTTTAGTTTGGTAATTTGCATAAAGGACCCTGTCATATCTTGTATTTGCTTTTATACCCCTGTTTGTAGTGGAACACGTGCTTCGACACGTGCTTTTGTGGGTTATTTGCATGTATGGGCCTTATGTTCTAGGGTGTTAATGAATGGAATTATGTTTTTGATATTTGCAGAAATGCCCCTGCGAGTGTTGAATTTGTGCATGTGCTTTATATCGTGGGAAATTTACACTTTCGCTCCTGGACTTTTAGTACGTGTTACTAAATAGTCCAGGGACTTAAGTTTATTACAATTAGGTCCCTGTGTGCCCAGGTCACGTGTTTGGCGCGTGAATTCTTGGAGAAATTGCACCGGACCCCCTGGAACTTCTCTTAATTGCGTACAGGTCCCTATACACTGTACCTTTGTTTTTGATTTTAATAAAATAGCAAATCCACTCCAAATTTGATGAAAATTAGAAACATGGCTTTTGCCATGGTGTAAAATTTTCTCTAATTTTTGGAGACATTTTTGACTTCATTTATTATTTTAAAATTCAAAAACAAGCATTTTTCTTACTGTCTAGCTTTAAAAATCACAAAAAAATTAAAACACCTAAAAAAATTACAAAAAAATTATATGTTGTTTGTTTTGTGTTGTTTGATTTTCTGACCAATTTTGGTCATTTTTAGATTTATAAAACCTATAAAAATTACAAAACCTCTAAAAAACCCATAAAAATTCAAATAAATAATTGAAAATCAAAAATTAATAATTCCAATGCCCAAATTTTCCTTGTATTTTCTAATTTACATAAAAATTACCTTCAGACCTTGATAGGGCCATTTTGCATTTTAATTTGGCCTTCCAAGTCTAACTGGGCAGCAGCACTCTTTTCTTGCCTTGTTTGATTTTTATAAAATTCCATAGAAATCAGAAAAATACAAAAAATTAACCAAAAACAGTAAAAAATATAAAAAACATAAAAACATTTTTGTTTGAATTTTTGGGTGATTTTTGAGTAGTTAAATATCCAATTTGCTTGTCTATTTGTTTTCTTATTTTCTTTATTAATTAAAAAATCCAAAAAAAGTTTAAAAACATTAAAATTTCACCAAAAAGCATTTTCTTTTATTTTATTTTTCTTTTAGACTACTTCATAGGCCACGAGGCCATTACGTGCTCCCTGAGTCCAACCCTGGTCGCTATACCAGGCTAATCCAGTAGCCAGGGCCACTAGTGTGTTTCTTTGATTTTTACCTTATTTTGGTGGTCTGATCCTTTATTTTCTTGATTGAGCCGAGGTTTCTATCGATCCGGGTCGCAACGACCCGAGCGTGATATTTTTACCTGATCTGGATTAGTAGAATTTTGGCTCATCAGAATGGCGCCGTTGCCAAGGAGCACGGCTTAGTAGTCGCTTTAGTTTTCTTTTTATTTCGTTTTCTTTTTCGCGACTTTCCGCGGCTCTTTCTAAGTCCGCGGCTTTTCGCGGCTTTTTATTTTGATTTTGTTTTTGTTTTATTTTATTTTCTTTTCTTTTTTTTTGTTTTTATTTTTCCTTGTATATTTTATTGTCATTTTTGCATATATACCCCTGTTTCATTTCATTTACTTTTCCTACATTTATTTGATTATTTTATTTGGTGTTTGACACTTTATTACTTTCTTGCGAGGGCTCGAGGATCGAGGCGGTGACTCTTGAGAAGCCGGCGCAACCGCGGGATTCGGAGGTGGTTCCCTTCTACACCGAGCCGCAGGAGAGAGCGAGAGAGTAGCTGAGTGGGAGAGGCTTAGATTAGGTTTTATTTCTGCCATTTGATTTATTGTAATAATACAGGGACAGCTCAGCAGGACTTAGACACTTTCTCAGGTCTGTTTCGCTGAGCACTGGTGTGCTCGGGGGACCCTTAGGTTTTTTGCGGCTTTTACGCGGCTTTCAGTTTTTCACTGCCTTTTCCGGTTTCACGCGGTTTTTATCGAGCCCCTAGCCTTAGGAATTTCTGTTTGATTGTGACGTACTTAGTAGGATCCAAACACTTAATTATCTATTTGTGCCTATAGTTCGCTAATTGGACCTACAAATAAAAAGTTAATAAAAATAGTTGACTTGCTTCCTTCGAGCCTACGTGTCGCAGCCTGCCCTGCCAAGCGCTGCTCCTGAACCCGATTTGTCGAGAGGAGGAGGGGTAGACCGAGATCGGACTCTTTGGATCGGAGGCAGGTGACCAGCTAGACGGTTCTTTCGAGTAGAAGTTGCTGTTTAGGGACTCGGTTTTCCGCTTGCACCTTTTAGGTAGTTTTCTTTCTGTCTTTCAATTCTGCGCAGATTATATTGCATGTAGACTGCTGGAGTCAGGTACGCATCTCTTACTCTGCATGCATCATTGATTTCATCGCGCATCGGCTTTTTCGTCTTCTCCCCCTATTTTTGACTTAATAACCAGGAGAACCGAAAAATTCGTTAGGCATTTTTGTTTTTATTGAAAAATATCTAAAAAGAAAAGATCATAAAATTGGGACTGCTAACACTACCGACCCTAAAAGACACTTCACATAAAATCTGTCTTGGGGAGAGCAACCCCCTCATTGTCTGGTTTGATTGTGCGAGAGAGTGACCCCGAACACTAGGTAGAGCCCTCCGATACTCTTCTCGACTGATTACCGACTACTTCTGTGCGGGACAGTCGGTTGGGAAAGTATCGGGTATCCCAACAGGTCACGTAATCTCTCTGATATCCTGACTGTTCACCAAAATAAAATTGATAAGATAATTGACCGAGCCTTTATGGTCTTCAGCTCACGTTGCGTTGGTGAATTGGGGGCTTGCTTGTGATCGTAGTTGTTCCAGATCTCATCCGCCTTACTCGCCACATCAAGATGATGGGCAGACGATCTCTTAGGCAGCCTCTGGCTGCACCGCTTTCGGGCGCGTCTACCTGCTCATCTAGGTTGGTTCGCGAGAGCCGAGACCCGCTCTCCGAACCCGAGTATGATTCCACCATGTTCTCCTTCGACCCCCTTTCTTTCGGTTTCGAGAGACCAGTGCCAGAGGAGAGACTATCAGATTTATCGGCACCTGAGTTTGGATCGTTTGATTTTGCAGAGACTATGGCCGGCAGTTCCGATGATCACACCAGAGGTCCGCAGCATGAGCATTTTGTTTTGGACCAGGGTACGATCAACTCCACCTGATTGCCTCCCTCGAGACAGTGCAACAGCAGTTGAGGGATCAGGGAGCGTTTATGTTTGATATGAGGCGCGAGATGGAACAGATGAGAGAAGAGCGAGAGCAGCGTAGAGATGGGCCGAGGATCCCAGATGAGGCAGCAGCAGCAGCAGCCGCAGCCGCAGTAGCTGCAGCGGCAGCCGTCGCGACAGGAGCAGAGCAGCCGAGACCGATGCGGGAGTTACACAACCCCGGATCGACCCTGATGCATCACTGGGTTGTGCTACAAGCTATCGTGGGGGACTTCAAGTTCCCCCCGAACACTTTGCAGCTCCTCCCCCGTTTCCATGGGCTCGCCACTGAGGAGCCCCATCTCCACCTCCAGGAGTTTCTGATGATCTGCAGCACTGTCCACGACCGTTAGGTGGACCAGGACACCATCAAGATGATTGCCTTCCCCTTCTCCTTAGCTGACAGAGCAGCCACCTGGCTGAAGCACTTGGGGAAGTTTGTCTACACTTGGGAGCAGCTCCGCACCGAGTACTTGCACAAGTACTATCCACTCGGGCAGACCAATGGCGCTAGAGCCCTGATCAGCAACTTCTCCATGCTCCCCAACGAGCAGTATCACGAGGCATAGGAGAGGTTCAGAGAGCAAACAGACAGATGCCTGCACCACGATATTTCTAAGTCGAACCTTGTTCAGAGCTTTTTCAGCGGGCTGACACCTGAGCTTCAGGGCTTGGTGAACACTTCTCGCGGTGGGTCTTACTTCGCCAAGGATCACGATCAGGTCTGGGCCATCTACGAGGAGATGGCTAAGAACTATATGGTGATGTCCCAGACCAGATTGTACACTTAGGGCGGACCCCAGCAGCCACAGACCGTGTAGTACCAGAGGATAGCACGGGTCGATGCCGGTCCTTCCAGTTCGTCCGCGGTAGCAGCAGCACAGGCCGAGTCATCAGCCGCGGACATGGGGATCATCAGCGAGAAGCTGGACCAGATGGAGATTATAGAGAAGAAGCAGTGCTAGGGCATCACGCAGATGGAGCAGATGGCACAGATTTTGAGTGACCTGAAGACACAGCTCATGTGTCTCTAGGAGGCACAGACGGCTTCACAGCCTCGTCTTCAGGCACGAGGCGATCCGAGTAGCTCCGGCAGCCAATCCCAGTGCTCCAGCTCCCACCGGCAGCCTAGACAGGTCCATCTTGTACAGGCGGAGCCGTACCAGTAGTCGCAGCCCACCTACCAGTCACCACCATCTCCAGACATGCAGATGGTGGTATACCAGCCGGATCAGCCTCTGGCAGTGCTCCCGCCACCCCAGTACGATGCAGAGCCATTGATGGATGTCAACGGGATTTGGTATGACCGCCCCCAGCCCGGTATCCGACGAGACCATCCCGGATTCCGTTGGGGGACCGGAGGTACCCAGCCCTAGCAGCAGCCGTCAGGACAGGGTGGCCAGTACGGCCATCAGAGAGATCACCAGCAACAGCAGCCCTCAGTGTACCCACAGCAGCAGCAGCAGTCACAGTATGGTCCTCGTCCCTATCAGCAGGGACAGTCTTGGAGGCGTGATCAGCCTCACCAGCCGCAGCATCAGCCACACTCTTACCCCTCCCAGCCACAGCACTAGGAGCCTCACTACCAGAGGGGCTACCCGTCGGGTTCTCATGAGAGCCTCGTCTTGGATGATATAGTCCGCCTTCTCACAGATCAGCAGGCTACTTTTCGACGGGAGATGGACGAGTTCCGCTAGGAGATGCGGGACATCGTGAGAGGGAAGGCCGCCATCCCTGCCCAGATTGAGCTGAATCCCAACAATCTGAAGAGGAAATCTGAGCAGGTAGCTTGTACTGAGT
Organism: Ottelia alismoides; assembly: GCA_037367405.1. Taxonomy (NCBI): domain Eukaryota; kingdom Viridiplantae; phylum Streptophyta; class Magnoliopsida; order Alismatales; family Hydrocharitaceae; genus Ottelia; species Ottelia alismoides. Next base: position 45,687 of record JAZKJV010004323.1, on the reverse strand, counting down.
ATGCCACTCCTACTGATGCATTTGGTGATATGTCTGCATATCTTTTTGATACTGATTTTGTCACACTTAGGAGCGGTAGGATGCTAGCAGGTGGTGCCTCGTCTGAGCAACACCTTGAGGATACATCCAGAGCCACAAGCGAGGAGGAGAGCGGTACTGAGGCCGCTAGAGATGATGACGGTGGTACTGATGCCACCATGGATGCTGATCCCATCGACGGTACTGAGGCCGCCGTTTCACTAGTTGGAGGAGGTGGTACTGAGGACACCCAGGATGCCGAGCTATAGTGTGATACTGAGGTCGCGAGTCTTCCAGCCGATGGTGGTGCTGATGCCACCAAGTCTTCTGAGATTCCTGTTGTTTTTCCTGTTACTGATGTATCTCGGAACACTTCTGTGAATAAAGGAAAGGGTTTATTTTCTTCTGGTCCCATTGTGGTGCATGATGTATGTGTGGATCCGGTCGTCGAACCGTCTAGACCCTTTCCTAGTCCTTCATCTGAGAAGGACCCTGTGATCCCCTTCCCTAGAGCCCTTCAGATAGGAAAGGGGAAGAAAAAAGAAAATCCCAAAAAGAGAGAGCAGGAAGAGTTCAGCCAGCAGATGATAGATCAGTTTCAAAACTTCAGGAGGCTTTGCAGCACATCCCTCTTCTTCAACGTCCTGTTAGAGACAGGACTACAATCAGGAGGAAGAAGCGGGACCACCACTCAGAGATCCATGTGCTGACTAGAGCCACTTGTTTCGCGATCCAGAACCGTCTGCCGGCCAAGAGGCCAGATTCAGGAGCCCCATATGTCAGATGCCATATCAGTGAGTAGAGGTTTGACCGCACTCTATTAGACAGCAGATCGTCGATCAACCTCCTTCCGGCAGCCCTTCTCGACCGCTTCGAGTTGGGCACTCTTAGACAGATCAGGACAGTCCTTCAGTTTGCTGATCGATCTGTCAAGAGGCCGAAGGGGTTGTTGCGAGACGTTGTCGTCACGATTCAGGGCCTGCAATTCCCCGTGGACTTCGTAGTGTTGGACATGGAGATCCCTGATTCAGTGACTGATACCCCCATCATTCTCGGTCGCCTGTTCTTGGCGCAGCCAAGGCGGTGACTGACCATGATAGCGGGAAGGTATACTTTCGCGTCGAGGGCAAAAGTGTATAAATAGAGACGGTCGAGGACAGCCGAGCCAGAGACAGATCATGCTTAGAGACCACTTCAGACACAGAGCAGCTGACAGATACAGGGCCAGACATCCACCAAGACTGTGACTTTGTGATCACAGAAGATGAGGCAGTTTGGGCAGACCCAGCAGCACAGGACATCCTCTCACTTTCAGATTTTGCTGATGTAGAGACGACAGCAGAGGAGAGATTGGAGAGCACATTCTTGGTCCAGGATACTTTAGAGGCAGCAGAGCTGGTTCTCGACCGTAAGATAGATTTTTGTGATGATGGTGGTGCTGATGCCACCTTGGATGATACAGATCCCTCAGATTCAGAGTCTGACTGGGAGATTGTGATGATTATATGCCAGACCTGACTCCCACTAAGCCTGCAGATAGAGAGGAGGTAGATGCCGAGCAGAGCAGAGTCAGTCCAGCAGGGCAGCCTTCTCCAGTTCTTGAGAGTGACAGAGAGTTTCAGTTCTCCCATGCAGATTTGGAAGCATTCACACAGACTTTTCAGAGGCCAGATCCACCAGCACCCAGTTGTCCAGAGCTGAAGCCGCTTCCTACTTCGCTGAAGTATAGGTTCCTTGTGGGTGAGCATGAGATGTACCCAGTCATTATCTCCGCCGATTTGACTAGAGAGCAGGAATCCCGTCTGATGGGGGTTCTTGAAAAGAACCGCAAGGCGATAGGATGGAGCGTAGCAGATCTCCAGGGGATAAGTCCGGCCCTGTGCTCCCACCATATCTATCTCGAGGATCAGGCGAAGCCGTCGCGTGAGTTCCAGCGGCGGCTGAACCCGAATCTGAGAGAGGTTGTCATGAAGGAGATTTCGAAATGGTGGAGCGCCGATTTTATCTACCCTATCTCCGACTCCAAGTGGGTCAGCCCTTTGCATGTGGTGCCCAAGAAGACGAGCATCACTACAGCGGTCAGTGAGTCTGGAGAGGAGATTGATACACGGGTACCCACTTCTTGGCAGGTCTGCGTTGATTACGGGAGACTCAACCAGGCCACCAAGAAGGATCACTTCCCCCTGCCCTTTATAGATCAGATCATTGAGAGACTGGCGGGGAAGAGCCACTACTATTTTCTGGATGGGTACTCGGGCTACAACCAGGTGGCCATCGCTCCCGAGGACCAGGACAAGACCACCTTTACCTATCCCTTCGGCACATATGCCTTCTGAAGCATGCCATTTGGGCTATGCAATGCCCCTACGACATTTCAGAGATGCATGTTGTCGATCTTTTCGGACATGGTAGGGGAGTGCTTGGAGGTCTTCCTGGATGATTTCTCGGTTTACGGCGACGGATTCGACTCCTGTCTTGACTGCCTAGACCGAGTACTTCAGCGATGTATAGAGGTTCACTTGGTGCTATCTTGGGAGAAGAGTCACTTCATGGTGACTCAAGGGACGGTGCTTGGCCATATCATCTCCAACAGGGGCATGGAGGTTGATCCGGCCAAGGTAGATGTCATTAGAAAACTCGCACCGCCGTCCAATTTGCGGCAGTTACGGTCGTTCCTGGGGCACGTCGGTTTCTACCGACGATTCATTCCTGATTTCAGTAGGATTGCCCGGCTGTTGACTGACCTGCTGACGAAAGACACCGAGTTCCTTATCGATGACAAGTGTCTTTCGTCCTTCGAGGCTCTCAAGCATTGTGTTGTTGAGGCTCCTGTTCTCCAGCCGCCTGATTGGTCTCTCCCATTCGAGATCATGATGGATGCCTCCGATTTTGCCGTGGGGGCCATGCTGGGATAGAGGAGGGATGTAGTCCCATTTGCTATCCACTACGCTATTCGCACATTGGATTCCGCACAGCGGAACTATATAGTCATAGAGAAGGAGATGCTAGCCGTAGTGTTCGCCCTAGATAAGTTCAGATCGTATATTATTGGATCTAGAGTGACCCTGTTTACTGATCACACCGCCATCAGTTACCTCATGGCAAAGAAGGATGCCAAGGCAATACTGACTAGATGGATCCTTCTACTCCAGGAGTTCAACATTGAGATCAAGGATAAGCCTGGAGTCAAGAATGTGGTGGTGGACCATCTCTCCCAACTAGAGCACCTTGAGGATTTTGAGAAGAGCGATCCTATTTGTGAGACCTTCCCAGATGAGGCGATCCTTGCTATCGCCTCCCTCCCATGGTATGCCGATATTGTGAACTTTCTTGTTGCTAAGAAAGTTCCACAAGATTGGCCCATGCAGAGGCTTGAGACCTTCCTTGCGAAGGCCAAGTCCTACCACTGGGAGGATCCCATCCTTTACCACGAAGGAGGGGATAGCGTCTGGCGTAGGTGCATTCCTCAGGAGGAGCACCATAGCGTCCTCACGTACTGCCACAAGCTTGAGGCAGGAGGACATCACTCTGGGAGGAGAACGGCACAGAAAGTGCTCCAATCCGGCTTTTGGTGGCCTACCCTCTTCAAGGACTCTGATGAGTTCGTGAAGAGGTGTACTGACTGTCAGAGGATGGGCACTTGTGGACAGCGTGATATGATGCTGATGCAGCCCATTCACTTCTGTGAGGTTTTTGATGCATGGGGCATCGATTTCATGGGTCCATTCCCTAAGAGTCAGGGATTTGAGTACATTCTGTTGGTCGTGGATTATATGAGTCGTTGGGTTGAGGCCATCATCGCCTGAACCGCTGATGCTAGGACAGTTTGCAGATTTTTGAGGAAGCACATCATCACGCGGTTCGGAGTCCCTCGAGTGTTGATTTCTGATGGGGGTCTCATTTCATCAACGACCAGGTGAAGGCCCTTGCTAGCGAGTTCGGTATAGACCATCGAGTTGCCACTCCATACCACCCACAGACGAATGGTCTAGCCGAGGTATCGAACAGGGGGATCAAGACTATTTTACAGAAAGTCGTCCGCCCTGACCGAAAGGATTGGTCACAACTTTTGGACTCGGTCTTGTGGGCATATAGGACGTCTTTCAAGACACCTTTGGGCACATCTCCCTTTCGCCTCGTATATGGCAAGCCGTGCCATCTACCTGTTGAGCTGAGACACAGGTCACTTTGGGCAGTCACTGAGATACTTGTTGATCCAGATAGTGTAGGAGACCAGAGGAGGGCAGAGTTAGCAGCCTTGGAGGAGCTTAGAGATACCGCCTTGTCAAACAGCCTACAGTACAAGGAGAGAGTGAAGGAGTGGCATGATTCTCACATCAACCACAAGAATTTTAAGCCTGGACAGAGAGTATGGATGTTTGATGTTAGGCTTCGTCTATTTCCAGGGAAGCTACAGAGCAAATAGAAGGGACCTTATCTGGTGAGAAAGGTACACGAAACAGTAGCATTGACATATCCGAGTTGTCTTCTGAGAGTACCTTTCGAGTGAACGGCCAGTGGCTCAAGCCATTTCTAGATCATGAGCCGCGGGTCGTTGATGTTGCCCCTATTCACTTTGCGTGAGATGTGGTCTTTTGAGTCACATCTATTGCGTCTCACGCCTGATTATCACTGCTCTTCCGACCTATATAGATCTAGATGTCCATATCATTATATTCTTTAGTCCCACATCCCTTTCTTCATCTTTTGACTATGCTATACTTAGGGTGTACTTTACCCTAAGTATAGGGTGGATGTAGGACCTTTGGGTATTTCTTTTGATTCTTTCTATCCCTATTTTGCTACCTATACTTAGGGATATTTTACCCTAAGTATAGGGGGGTAGACCCTGTACATTCTCCACTCGGTGTTCCCTTTGTGTACAGCCTGTTATACTTAGGATTATTTGGTCTTAAGTATAGGGGGGAAAAGCCGAGACTCTCTTGATTTCTATTCATTTATTCGTCTTTGTATATAGCCTTCCTTTTCACTTCCCTATACATAGCACAAGTTATGTCTTCTTCATCACTCTTGACTCTGAGGACATCGTTCGAGCTATGTATAGGGGGGTGTGTATTTATTTCATATATACTTTAGCCATACCTTGTACTTTGTTGTGAGTGTGTTAATAAATAAAAATGGCTAAAAACCCAAAAAACCACAAAAATTAAAATTTTTTTCTTGTAAATAATCATTCTTTTATTGCACATGCATAGCTAGTGTACAAAATTATTTTTGTAAAAATGTTTTCAAAAACTTTTTGTGTAATGTTTATGTAAATAGTTTCATATCAAAAATATGTATATAGTACAAAATTTTTCCAAAATGTTTTGAAAATCAAAAGTTTGCAAAAATCTTGTGTAAATGTGTGTAAATACTTTTGCAAAACTTGCATTCATGCATTCATCCATTCATCATTTCAAAACATTTTTCAAAAAATTTTGCATGTTTGTAAATATTGTGTAAATAGCATCTTTGTATATATGTAGATAGTTTTTCCTGTATTATAGTTGACATTTAAACTCGCCTGAAATTAAATTGGGAAATGGAGCTAGATTAAAGATCTTAATCCACCTAATTTCTAAGAGGAACCTTATAGGGCTTAGGGTTAAGGCTTTTTAAGTCCATGGTGACTTAATTCTTTGAGTCCACTAGGCTATGATCACAGGTCATCTCAATGAGCCTAAGTAGAGCACTTAACAACACACACATGACTCATATAGACAATGGCTTTACTTGGACACCGCACTTAGCACCGAGCTCTCTACGGATGAGGTGGTGAGGAGGCAGTCTTCATTGACTTGGGGTAGCATATGAGGGTGGTACTTCTAGGCGGAACCTCTCTTCTTCTTTTAGTGAAGGAAGTGCGTCTCAACTTGGTCTGGTTGCCATGAGGTCTAATGACAGGAGTTGTGGGTTGCAATAATGCTTCAAAAGAGGGATAGTCTACTGGCTCAAGAGGAAAAACTCCTTGTATATATGCTGCACATGTATATGTTGTACAGATGCACTTGAAAAAAAATGCAAAAAGAAAATAACTCCAAAAAAATGGTGGGTTTGATAGAAAATGATAATCCCACCGGAGTATGTATATAATGCAATAAGCAAAGCTTGAGATTCATGTCCCACCTTATGTAGCTTGCAGCAGGGAGACTTGGCTACACTGGTCGAGCTCCCAAGGATACATGGCTACACTGGCCATGGTCCATTCTCTTCTTCCCCCTCTTCTTGAGCCGGTTGAACTTGAACTTAGAAGGGAATACCCCACTCTTCGAGGAAAGAGTGGCCAGATTGGGGTCATAGAGTTACCTTGTTGGGGAGGGTTGTCAAGTTGCCATTTTGAGGTGGAGAGTTTATACTTCACATTCACAGTACAAGGAAAGATTCATGGTCTTCAGGGTTTGTGTTTGATGACTTGTTCTGATCTGGATCGTTGAGGAGTCTTGATTACAGATTGGTGGAACTTAGAGGCTGTTGAGTTTTAAACTTAAGTCCAAATAAGGTTCCGACACATTAATAATCTAAATATCTGATCGAGCTCCATATTTCAATTTAATGAAGGCAAGTTTAATAATCAACCTTGATCCATGTACATTCTCCTCTTTTTCTTTCTCTTTTTCACTTCTTTTTCAGATAAGTGTTTGCTAAGGGACTAGCAAAGTTAAGTATAGGGGGTGATGAATACTCATTCATCACTCTTTATTCTTATATTTTAGCTACAAAAACCTTTGCAAATGCATGTAGATACTTGTAATTACAAATAATTACCAAAAGGCATGCATGGTGTAAAAACTAATAATTAGCATGTTTTTGTGCAAAAATAAAAGAATAAAGAAACAAAAGTAAAAGAGGAAATATTTAGAATAAATATTGAGCAACCTAATACCAAGGGAGGGCTCAGCATGGGCCTGACCGCATAAAAGCCAAAGTAGAGAGAGATAGGGAGCTCATGTGTGTAAATATCCTTGCAAATATAATAAAAATATTTTCCTCTAAAAATAAAATAAAATGGGCTTGTATATATTTGTAAATATTTATAAAGACAAAATCAAAACAAAAATAGAAAAATTAAAAAGAAAATGAAAATAACTCTCATTGTACATATTCACCATGTATATAAACCCACACTTATATTTATTTCACCTTATAAATAAATAAATTAAAATCCCTAAAAATTTGTATATATTCTATATTTCATGTTGTAAATAAATAAAATAAAAACCATAAAAACAAAAATCAAATAAAAAGAACAAAAATAAAAACCAAAAAGAACATTGTATATATACCATGTATATAAATGTATATATCTATTTATTTAACCCTTGTACATAAATAATAAAAATAAAATAAAAATATCCTTTTATTCCTAATTTTATGCTATAAATAAATAAAATATGAAATAGGAATAAAATTGTACAAAAATAATAAATTAAAAATCAAAAATTAAAAATTAATATTGTATATATACCTATGTATAGCAATACATTGTAAATACCTTATTTTTTATTTCAAAAAATTATTAAAAATCACAAAAAATAGAAAAAAATAAAACGAACATATTTCATGTTTTAAGTTTTTCCTAAATCAGCCATTTATTATTTTATTTCTAATTTCCAATTATTTCTGATGTGGCCAGATCTGATTGGTCCACGGGGGATGTTGACCCCCCGGTCAACTCCCCCCCTGGACCACTTCCCACGGGTCAATGACGCCCGACCCGATTTTGCCGAATTACTGCGTCATGACCCGATCACCAAATCCGATATTCCCGAGCTCTCCTTCTTCCTCGTACATCCGAGACCCTCTCCCGGTTGATTGCATTGGGATCCGCACTCCGAGCTTCACGCCCGACTCCCATCTAGCCAGACCCCTTGCCGTATAAAGTCCGAGCTCAGCCTCCATTTTCACGCATCTTTGGATCATTCCATTCCACCCTAGGACCTCCACAGCCACCGCGAGAGTGACAGTTTGCTTCCGGTCGTGTCGCAGCGAGGAGGGAGTGGACGGACCTTTGATCCGGCGACTTTCCGCCGCCGTGCGCCGCCCAGAGGTGGTGCTCGAGCCTCGGGCACCGACGGCCCTCGAGGCTAGGACCTGGAGCATCCCCAGCTCTTCCCCAGTCGATATCATCCAGTAGGTAGCCCTCTTTCCTTCCCTATTTCTCTAATTTAGCTTTACTCCCAATTCACCCCGTCGCTGACGAGCTCCGATTCCGACCACCCTAGCCACCCGTTCGATCATCGGAGTCGACCCACATCTTCGCCTTTCCTCCGCACACCTTCTCCACCCCTTCGTTCAACCCAGTTCGCCACGGAACTGGGATTGAGGTTCCTCCGCCGTCGCTTCGTCGGAGCCCCTTCATTCCGACGCACAGCTCACCTTCACCACCCCTAACCGGGTCGAGGCACTTTGCCCTCGACCCAGGAGCGTGTTGCATAGCTTTGCAGGTCCAAAGGAGCCCATCTAAGGGCTCAACATTCAGGCGCAGCAGCTCAGCCTCCGCTGGTGTCGCCTGAGCTCTCCGGAGCTCCGTTGCGCCATCTGTGGAGCCCATTAGACGTGGGAGGCCAAGGCGTATCTTCTCCGATCTTCAACAGCCTCCGAGGAGCTCTCCTGCACGCGCACAAGCCCGGCGAAGTTCGCCGGCCGCTTGGTCATCGAGCATCCTCCCCGACCGTCCGATTGCCCTCCAGCTCCAGATCATGTCTGGACTGTCCGATCAGGATTAAGAGGAGGCCAGCAGCTACCGTCGGATCTCCACGTGGCCTCCTCTCATCTACACGTGGTGCGTCCCCTGCCGTTGGATGAGTGCTGAGGAGCCCTGTGCTTAGCCGCGCCTCTTCTTCACCGTCCGATCTCCACGTGGCAGGCATCCGACCATCGGCTTAAATAAAGGGTAATTTACTCTTAGGCCCTTAGCTTTTTAGTTGTTAAGCTTTAGTCCTGTAAATATTTTAGAACTTTTATTTTAGTTTGGTAATTTGCATAGAGGACCATGTCATATCTTGTATTTGCTTTTATACCCCTGTTTGTAGCGGAACACATGCTTCGACATGTGCTTTTGTGGGTTATTTGCATGTATGGGCCTTATGTTCTAGGGTGTTAATGAATGGAATTATGTTTTTGATATTTGCAGAAATGTCACTGTGAGTGTTGAATTTGTGCATGTGCTTTATATCGTGGGTAATTTACACTTTCGCCCCTGGACTTTTAGTACGTGTTACTGAATAGTCCAGGGACTTAAGTTTATTGCAATTAGGTCCCTGTGTGCCCAGGTCACACGTTTGGCGCGTGAGTTCTTGGAGAAATTGCACCGGACCCCTGGAACTTCTCTTAATTGCGTACAGGTCCCTGTGCACTATACCTTAGTTTTTTATTTTAATAAAATCGCAAATCCACTCCAAATTTGATGAAAATTGGATACATGGCTCCTGCCATGGTGTAAAATTTTCTCTAATTTTTGGAGACATTTTTTACTTAATTTATTATTTTTAAAAATTCAAAAAGAAGCATTTTTCTTACTGTCTAGCTTTAAAAATCACAAAACAATACTAAAACACAACTTTAAAAATTACAAAAAAAAATTATATATTGTTTTTTTTATGTTGTTTGATTTTCTGACCAATTTTGGTCATTTTTAGATTTATAAAACCTATAAAAATTACAAAACCCCTAAAAAACCCATAAAAATTCTAATAAATAATTGAAAAATTAATAATTAATAATTCCAGTGCCTAAATTTTCCTTTATTTTCTACTTTACAGGAAAATTACCTTCAGACCTTGATAGGGCCATTTTGCATTTTAATTTGGCCCTCCAAGTCTGACTGGACAGCAACACTCTTTTCTTGCCTTGTTTGATTTTTATAAAATTCCATAGAAATCAAAAAAATACCAAAATTAAACCAAAAATAGTAAAAAAATATAAAAAACATAAAAACATTTTTGTTTGAATTTTTGGTTGATTTTTGAGTAGTTAAATAATTCATCCAATTTGCTTGTCTATTTGTTTTCTTAATTTCTTTATTAATTAAAAAATCCAAAAAAAGTTTAAAAACATTAAAAATCCACCAAAAAGAATTTTCTTCTATTTTATTTTTCTTTTAGACTACTTCGTAGGCCGCGAGGCCATTACGTGCTCCCTGAGTCCGACCTTGGTCGCTATACCAGGCTAATCCAATAGCCAGGGCCACTAGTGTGTTTCTTTGATTTTTACCTTGTTTTGGTGGTCTGATCCTTTATTTTCTTGATTGAGCCGAGGTTTCTATCAATCCGGGTCGCAACGACCCGAGCGTGATATTTTTACCTGATCCGGATTAGTAGAATTTTGGCTCATCAATCAACGCCCCCTCCTAGCTCGGGTCGGGTCGAAAACCCGTCGCTGGAGTCTCTTCTTCAATTTTTATCGCCTGAATCTGAGCTCCTCTCACCTTGATTCTTGGACCCATGATTCCTCAAACCTTCGTGATCCTCACAGATTCCTTGGATGATCCGAATTGTTCTCGGGTCTTGTGCTTTTCGTCGATTCTTCTAGATCCTCGAGCTCCCTATATAGCATCTCTTCCACCTCCCAGCAGCCCTAGCCCATTCCTCGACTCTTCTCCCAGCCCTAGATACCTCAGGTGGAGTGACAGCTACCGGAGGAACCCTCGGATTGGAGTTTGGTGGTCAGGAGACGTAGCTCAGCTACGTGGCCGACGAGCGCTGCTGCGTTCAGCCTCCCCATCTTCTGCAGCTTGGTAGAGGTCATCACCTCATCGACCCCCTCCACCTGGAGATCAGGAACAAATTCTCACCTCTAGGTACCCCTCATTTCTCGTCTATTTGCTTGCTTGATTCATTCGCTCCAGCTAGCTCCGCCACACATCCACCTGCTCCGACCAGTGGGTCGGAGCCCGATATCAAAACCCATCCATTCAGATCGATGCACTGCATCACCCTCCATCTTCCCCCGCAATCTGATCACCCTAAGGATCGACTGTTAGGTCGAGATTGAGGCATGGATCTCCTCTACCCCTTCATCGGAGATCAGACTTCCCCCCCCCCCAATCGCTTCTTTCTTGTCGTTATCCAATAACCCCGACCGGAGCTTCGCTCCGAGTCCAGCTTGCCTTCCCAGGTGCTAACGCACACGGGGAGCCCAGTTCACACCTCTAGAGGATCCACCGGAGCTGCTCTAGGTCCTCTTTCATCGCCATGCACATCCGACTGGTAGCTTCTCCATCGGACCCGTCCATTCAACATGGAGTGCTTCCACGACCTTGTCGGACCCTTCTGATCGACCATCAGAGTCAAGAATCCCATCTGAGACTATAGTGAAGGTCGTCGGGGTCTTGTTCTTCCAGGCCTGCTCTCCACTTTTGGATCGGCCCACCCCTGTCAGATCTGATCAGAGCTGCCAACCGGGGTAGTTTTTGGGTCGTTAGATCTGACGACCTAATGCATCTGAGCCTTACGTAGCCGACATTCTCTAGAGCGTCATATCTGACATAGCAGACGATCTGCACCGCACGTCCATGCTTCCATCAAAGCATGCCACGTGTCCCCCACACGCTCCGCACGTGCCCTGCGAGGTTATTTTGTGCTATCTTCCTTGCAGTTTTCATACTTTTCTTCCAAGTCTATTAAATAAAGTTATAGTTCAAACTTTTTTCTTATTAGTCCGTTGTGTTTCCAGTATTTGCACTTTAGTCCTCCGAGTCTGAACACACATGCACGCTCACATTGTTTTGTGGGTTATTTGCACATCATGTCCTGTACTTTTTGATTATTATGTTTTGTATGGAATGTTTACGATAATTGCAAAAATACCTTTGTGTGCGATTTAATGAGCATGTGCGCTTATTTAGTGGACTTTTTACACTAGTGCCCTTGGACATTCTGTATGCTTTATGGTTTGCCCTGGAAACTTTGGGAAAATTGCAAATCGGTCCCTACAACCTATGTGCTTGTTTTTGCTTTAAATAAATATCAATTTAATTCCAAAAATTCACCAAAAATTCCTGTATGTTCCTGCTAGCTCTTAGTAATTATTGTGATTTTTGGAATTAATTTTGTTTAGTATTTTTATTTTCTAAAAATCAAAAACCCCTAAAAAATGTCCTGTCTATTTTCTAAAAGACAAAAAATATATATAAATTATCGGAAAAATTATATAAAAATTTGCGTGTGGTTATCTTTGTGTGTTTTTACTTCAGTACCATTTTTTGCATTCTCTCTTATAAAAACCCTAAAAATCAGAAAACATTAAAATCTTATAAAAATTCAAAAAAATCAAAAAATTGGGATTTCAGTTTCTATAGTTAGATCTTTTTATTTACTTTATCATAAAAATCAAAACCAGGAGGTTTGGGCACTTTCGATATTTTAAATTTGCATTAGAGTCTAGGTTGTACATTGTTGCCTTGTTTTGTTTTTCTTTCATTTTTATAAAATCAGATACAAATCAAAAAAATACCATAAAATTAACAAAAAACATCTGCATATTTGAAAAACATAAAAACATTTTTATTTCTCATATTTGAGGATTTTTAGTCCCAATAAAAAGGGATTTTTACCTAGCAGACCCTATGAATTTTGCCAATCACCTCCACGACCTTTTGCATAACGTAATTACCCTATTGACCCTATAAATTACCCTAAGAACCCTCGCGAGCTTCAAACAGACTAACCACAAGGTTCATAGGGTAAGAGTTTACAAGTTTACGAGGTCGAAGGGAGAATTATGTTGTTTTAAAGGTCGTGAGGCAATTGGAAAAGTTTATAGGGTCTGCATGGTAAAAATCCCACTAAAAATTGTTAAAGCTTGTTCTTATCTTTAGCTTTTTATTTTCTTATTAGAAAATAATATAAAAAAAATGCAAATTGAAAACTACAAAATATGTTTTTACTTCTTTGATTGTTGACTACTTCGTACATTTCTGTGCTCCTTATGTTCGACCATGGTTGCTATACCAGGGTAAATAAATAGCGGAGACCGCTGCATTGATTTTTGTGCTTGTGATTGTCTTAATTGTGGTCTTGATTTTCTTGTTCAGTCTGATCGGGTGATTGAGGTCACAACGACCTTTGATATCACTTAACCTCGACTGCTCGATCGCTCACCAGTAGTTGTCACTTGGTTTGAATAATTTCAATAAATATCCTACCGAGTGTCTAATTACCTTTTTAACTTATGTGAGTGAAAACAAGGAAGAAGATCAGAATTGTAAATGCGCGATTGAATACAATGATGCATGCAGGGTTTAAAGATGTGTACCTTGTTGCAAGCATTGTACATGAAAATGATCCGCGTGTAATTTAAATACATAAAAAAATTAACCTATATGATGCACGTGGACCGTCCTAACAATAACTTCTATTAGTAGGCAAGAATAGGTTAATTTGATTATGTCCAAATTACGCTCTATTCTATTGGTGCAGAAAATCTTGCTTAGGGCTTTAGACCTAATAAATTACCGAGCTCAAGCAAACTAATTAAAGCAATCAATAAGTGGCTCACGAAATCTGCGTGAAACAAATAAAAATAAAGCGATGGAAAATCAAAACCGATGAGGACATGGACCCCACAAACAAAGTTTACAGTGTCCTTTTACAATAGTTCAAATGAAGAAATAAATGTTATATCTATACCATTTTAATGCTCCAAGTGTTGGTCTCCTCAAAAAAATCTTCTCCCCCTCCTCTCACACTCTCCTGTGGTTAGGTGAAGAATCAAGCTGCCTCCGCTTCCCTTGGGTGCTCTAGTGCTCCTAAGAACTCCACCCTCGCTCATCGGGCCCTCACAAGAAAGAGAAACTAGAAAATATGTAAGAGACACAAGTATATGAAAATATGAGCAAAAATGAACAAATTAAATATAGTGAATATGAACAATGACTAAATATCACAAAATAAACATAAAAATATACAACCAAGAATAGCAGGTCAAAAATGAAACCTAACTACCCTCGTTGTGCCTCTCGGGTAACGACATCATTTTGTTAAGCGAGAATTTCAAGGAGCAATTATTATTTTAATATTATTATTGCAATCCCGAAAATTCCTGGCTCAAACAAGTAAATTTATTTATTTTTATTTTCTCAAGCCAATATTAATCACAGAAAATGTAGTGCGAGAAATGTTTGCTACTTATTAACCTGTATAGCTAACAGGATCGAACTCAGAGAGGCTACAATCCCAAGGGTTATTCAAATTATTGAAAAAATCAATTAAAAGAAAAAGGGAATCTCAAATGCAAATTATGCTTGGTTTTTATAGGATTTTTGTCTTTTTAATTTTTTTATTATTTTTGTTTTAAAATTTTCAAATTTTTAATGATTTTAATTTTGCAATTTTTTATTTTCAAAATATGATTATTTTTCAAAACAAATTATATACAAAAATAGAGATAAGCTATATTTTTTATTTTTAAAATATGATAAAAATGCTCAAAAATGTCCAAATAAAATGTTTTTGTATTTTATACTTTTTTTCTATTTTTGTAATTTTTTAAAGATTTTTAGATTTTTTAGGATTTTTAAAATGAATAAAAACAAGGAATAATTAAAACAGTGAACAAATAGGATTATTTTGCAATTTCAAAATATAAAATGAAATTCAAAATTATGAAACCTATTTTCCAATAGACTAAAGAAAATTATCTACACACAGGAACTGAAATCTCATTTTTTATTTTTCAACAATTTTATATGATTTTTTTTTAAAATTTATAATATTTCTAAATTTTTCTGAGTTTTATGATTAATTAACGCAAGCAAAATGGATAGGAAATTAAACAGACAAAAATAAAACTACTCTAATTTTTTGTAATTTTTGAAGCAATATTTGAATTTTTATGATTTTTCAAAGTTCAAACATGGAAATATGCAATGTTTTTTTATTTTTTAATAATATAAAATAAAAATAAAATGCAATGAAAAAAATTATACAATGAAGAAAAACACAACCGCATCTGAATATGATTTTTGTTGATTTTATTGATCATAAATAAAGTTTATTTCAACAGGAAAGAACATGCAAACTGAAAGTCTGGAAATAGAGAACTAAGTTATAATTTTTTATGTTTTTGCATCATAAAGTAAGTAGAAATAAATTGAAAGAATAAAACTCAAATTACACAAGGAGGGCGCGTGCTCTGTATGTCACTTGATATTGGCAGGGGCTTCTTTCAGATTTCTAGAACTTCCGGTTAAGAGAATGCAATTTGCCCAAAATTTAATAGTTTTCAAATTGGGGTTTTCCTAGGGTTTGTTCTCTTTCATTCACGCCCATGGGAAATGGGTACACCACCCCTCCTGCCTTCTTTTCAAGCAGGCAGCGGCGGTTCTGTAGACAAAGGGGTTGAGGGGCGTCGGCGATCGATGCTGGAGTGGTGGATGGCAAAGATTGGTGACACATGCCGGTGAAAAGGTTGTGCGGATGCGGTGAAGCAGGTGTCACGGCTAGGCAGACACTAGCGACGGGCGACATAGGAGGTTCATCCAGGTGGAGGCTCTTGCAGGGCGGTGGTGGATGCAGGCTGCATGAGGTATGGGGGTTGTGGCATAGATTGATCGGCGGTAGAGGAGGTTCCTCCAGGTACAGGTGCTAGACGACAACACGTGGAGATGATCGGCAGTCGACTGAGGTCTTAGAGGAGGTCGGTGGCGATGGGGTTCTAGATGGCGATCGGGCTTTAATTGGGGCAGATATGTGTGGCCGAGATCTGCGAGGTGCTTGGCAATGGTGGTGGAGTAGGGGCTTGGCGGTGGAGCAGAGCGGAGGAGGGCACAGCTCCAGGTGGTCGCGGTCGATAGATGCGGCTCGTGCGAGGGTGAATCAGATGTCTGAGCGACACACGCCCAGGTCGGTGGGGATGGGTTGCTGGTTGACAGCGACGATTGGGAGACAGTGGTTGTGGCTCTAGACGGCGACGGCCGTGCTCCTTCTTATTTTTTTGAAATATAGTAACTGAATCCTAGTTTTTTTCTTTTCTTTTTTATAGAGAGTAGAAGCAAAATATATATTTGTATTTTTTTTGAAATCCTTATACCTGCAATAAAATAAAAAGATAACTGACTCAAGCACGGCGGCTCGGTCCAACAGTCAAATACGGAAAATGTGAGCGGATGCGGATTAGGCGAGGTGAATGAAGGGATCCGGATCTCCAACCATCGTGCGTGTTTGAAGGTGTGTGGTGGAGTGAGGTAGAACGGAAATGAAGAGGTCACGAACATGAAGTGGATTATCAATGTCAGATTCCGAATCAATTTTGAGGATGATTAAAAATTATGGTTAATGAAGATTATGAATAAAATAGTGATGATGAAATTAAAATGACAAATTACATTACTTTTAATCTAAGTGAAAGACAAGAAATAAAATGGATCTCACCATGCGAGCGTAAAATACCGTAATCACCTCAACAAAGGCCGACTCACTCTCACCGGATGGCTCAGAGGCTACGCACATCTCTTCGACAAGAAGGCTCTTGGAGAATAGGCTCCACTCACCAAAGATTGATCAAAGAGAAATGAGGTAGGAGGAGCTAAATAAATAAAAGAATAAAAAATTTGAATTTCAAAATTTGAATTAAGAGAAAAAAGGAAGGATGTTAATGGTGGAATTAATAAAATAAATTAAATAAATTTTAATAAATTAAAAATGAAATTAAGAGTTAAACAAATTAAATTAAATTATAAATTGGTAAAAATTATTTACCAACCTTAATGGTGGTTATTCAAGGTACACAATTAAGTCGTATATATATTGTAGGTTTTCAAATCAAATCAAATAAATAAATAAATAATTCGTAATTATATTAATTTAATTAATTAATGTTTTATAAGTTTAATTTTATACATATCATACATACATAATGTACATTATACACATGTACAAATAAGGAAATAATTAAAAAAATATTTTATTTACTTTAAATTATAGTGAACAATATTTACAATTATTAAAAATATATTATATATATAAATAAATAATAAATACAATAAATAAATGGTCAAATTGTAAAAACCACCCCAGAAAACCATCTTTCAAACAGTAACTCCAGATATTAAGAAACCACAACCATTTTAAAGATAACTTAATTTAGAATACAATGGAAGTGAGTTTGATTAAATTTTAATTCATATGGAGTTGGAATCGGTCTTTCAATTTTAGCTTTACGACCTTTCCGTGTGTGGTTACTTTTATTTTGATCATGATTTTATTTTATATGTATTTTTATTAGTTAGGAAACATTTTTATTTACAATATTTTGTTTTGAAAATTATTTAATTTACAGTCAATTTATGTACAAATATATTAGTGTACATATAAATGTACACAGAAAAATATTTACAACACATTTTTTTGGATTTTCTGATTAAGCGCCCTATCTCCCCCTACTTTATTCATGGACGATCAGGTCAAGTCTTGACCTTCTCTTGGGGTTCGGGACAACCTGTATCTATTACATATATACGGTCTTTTTATTTTTTTTTTTTATTTTTTTATTTTCCCTTTCTTTCTTTCTTTATTTATTTATTTTAGGTTAAAATAGTAATAAATGTACTTCATTTATATACAGATGCAAGTCAGTAAGAATATGGAGTTAGTATTATATACATGTATTTTATAATGGATTTTAAGCTAAAATAAAGGAATAAAGATGATGAAATGCAGATTCATCAGTTACCTCTTGAAGTGTGGTTGCAATCAAGTCTCTGAAGGAAGAGACCTCCTGTCTCAAGCTCGATCCAACAGAGAAGATGCTTGTGAGCGTGTTGAAAATGCGTGCTCCTCAAAATCCATGTTGATGATCCAAGCGGCAAATCTCCTGATCTCGTCTCACAAGATCCTACGTCTTCTTCATGAGCGAGGTGCACCGAAGGAGATGGAGATCCACGAGCAGTCTAAGCGGAGACACAATGAGGTGGCTATGATGGCGACTCTTTCTAAAGTTTGGAGTAGATGACCACTCTAAGGAGGAGAGAGAGAGAGGCTTGGCATGTAGAGAGAAAGAGGGAGAGAGCATATGTTGTGTGTTTGAATATGAGCTAGGGTTGCCTCTTCTTTTATAATATTTTGGAAGTCCATGTATCGCAATACATGGGCAACACACATCTAATGGTTCACATTGATTTATTTCTTTCAATGGCCATGATTTTGTTGTAAAAACACAACAATAATTAATTAAATTAAATTAATATATTGAATAATAATCAATATATATTAATTTCCATTAAATTAATCTTTCTTGAAGAAATAGGAAGGAGGCAAGCCTCCTTCCATAAGGAGAATGGACGACCACCAATTTCTTTAAGGAATTATGGCAGTCCACCCTCTCCATATGTAAGGTTGGCTTCCTCATTCTTATTTCATGGTATTTTGAATCCCATGAATATATCCAAAATTTACAACAACATTTGCTGTAAATAATTCCACAAAAATAATTCATAATTATTTTGTGTACCTTGCAATCATTCAATGAAAAAATTGTGAATCACATTTACAACCCAAAATAT
The DNA here is from genome assembly GCA_037367405.1 of Ottelia alismoides. NCBI lineage: Eukaryota > Viridiplantae > Streptophyta > Magnoliopsida > Alismatales > Hydrocharitaceae > Ottelia > Ottelia alismoides. The sequence goes on along the minus strand of JAZKJV010004323.1, from coordinate 27,167 downwards.
AATGTAAATTGTATTTTCAATTAAATGTCTAATGTAAATCCAATTCCCATCAATATTTAAATTGTAAATCTTATTTACTAATAGCTTTCTCTTATTTATTATAACTCACATTTATATTATATATATGATTTAATGTAAATAGCGCTATCCACATTATTCATATCCATGATAAAATAAATTATACTCAATCATATTGGATTTCTATTCTCATGTACCCAAATAAAATGAATTATATCCACATTATTCACATCTTTGATAATTGAATCACATTTAACTATCTTAGATAATTCTCCTTATATGGCCAAATAATAGGAATCAAATTCATATTATTCATGATAATTAAATCACATCCCTGGAATGGAAGCTTCATGGTTATACAATCGTTTATTGATCACATTACCCTCATGTATTACTAATACATGTATATCCTGCATACTAGAAGACTTAGAATAAACATGAAGTTTTAGATTTATTTAGACTGTCTTCTTCATGATTTTATCATTAAGTTTGTCATTTGACCATTGTGAGTCGATATCAATCATATACTTTCCAACAACATATATCATACCTAGGTATTGATCATATACTTTCCAAAAGTATATATCAAACCAAAAATTCAGTCAAGCTTCCAAAGCGAGATGATCGTGCACGAAATTTGATCCCAATATCTCATGAGGGAGCTCATGTACTCTGGTTCCGTAAATGGACTTGTATGGTCCCTTTGAGAGATCGTATTACTCATATTCCCTTGTATGCACACCAATGCGCCGGTGTATAGACCTTGATTAGGCCATCTACCTATCGGTCTACCAAATGTACATACTCATACATATTGTAACACATCTATCTCCTGTTAGAGGATGTGTGCCTATATCTTGACAGTATACGACATAGGACTTGGTTATTTTGATCTCGTTAAGTCAACTCTTTGACCTAACTCATTTAACACCTCTGAATCTATATTCCTTTTGTAGAGGACCTATATCAAGAGGTTAGTTAGATATCATCCAATTAGAGAAAGGATGCCATTTCTTACTCAGGTTGGAGATCATCTCTTAGTAATCATTTGATGGTGCTTGATGAGTCCTCAATCTAACTCTTTAGATATTCATCCGAGCACTAGCCTCTATGATCAAAATTGAGTCAACAGCTGTATGATCATCAAGATGGCCATGGTACATAGCCTTAATTGTACTAAGGGACCTATTATGAAAATTAGGTATTATTCATTTCAGATTTATGAATGATATTTACAATAACATTTATTGAATAATGGCTCATCGTGGGCTTGCATGTCCAACACTACAGTCTCTCTTAGTAGAGTGGGTGGTTAAAATACAATGCGTATGTCACTATCTTGAAGTAATGCGTATAGCCATCTTATGGTCCATACTTACTCCCAAACTCTCAGGAAAAAGATGCAACTAGTCATATGAGTTTAGGCCAGTCATTATTTATCTAAAGAAGAAAAAAATCCAAAAAAAATAAAAACCCATAAAAAAATTGCAAAAAATAAAAAATAAAAAAAATCATTAACCTTGGATTTGGTGTATCTCCAACTCATTCACTATCACGCAATGCTTGAAGATTTGAGAACACTTGATTTTTGAGGTATTGAGAGCTTGACAAAACCAACCTTTGTCTTTAGGGTTTTAGATTTAATAACCATACTTCCGTAGTTTGAAAGATACGAGCGCTATATTGCTCTCTTAATCTCTACCTTTTAAGAATATGATCAGCACACATCACTTTCATAACTGCATGTATGATGAGATGAGTTGGGATTTCACTTGATGAACTAGGATTGGAGATTCGAGTCTAGATCTGATTTAATGATGCTTGAGGATGGGATAAAATTGATTAAAGCTTCATAAAATCAGAGTGTCAACAAACCCTAACTAGTATGCGAACATGTTCTCATTCTATCTTTTATTATTGATCTATGTGCCTGATTGTGATGAAACTAATAAATCGTTGATCAGTGTGCACCAACTTGGTAAAAGCAGTAGAGCTAGCCTCAAAAAAAAAAGAAAAGAAACATGAATGAAAAAAAACTCTCAGTACAAATAAATTACAAAGAGCTTCTACCATGGCGAGCACTCCAAACCATTTCAAAGTGTCCATTTGGACCAAAACTATTAAGGCCGAGTCAATCTAGCACCCAAATAGGACTCAGCATCGTATAGTGATACAAGTCCGAGTGTTGATGGTATCTTAGTTACTCAAAAAGAGACACATCTCGGTGTACTCCCAGGAAAATAAGTGCATACGACTCCAAGATCTCTTGACAAAAACAATGATCAATAAACAAAAAATTATGTGTTAAGTAATAAGGCACTTGAGAGGACCCTTGTTCCAATGAGAGGGAGAGAAGAAAATACATAAACCTATGCCCTCCATCAACTGGCCTTACATCTACACTTTCAAGTCTGACAAACTACTGAGACGATGGATTGAATGCAAGAGCTAACATAATCCCTAGTGTTGAGGATTAGGTCTTGAGGAGAGTCTCCTGGAATGAAACCTTAGGTGATATCTCGACTTGACTCTCATCATTGTAGTACACTAAATGCCATACCCTTATATTATATATACATACATAGAGTCACGCAATTAGAGAAGTTGGATTCCTTTTGACTAGAGCTTGGTTGATCTCAGAATTAAAGGATCACTCAAGTCATGGGTTATTGATGAATTAAGCCCTGAAAAATTCACATGCACTATCAGTGAATAATCCAACTCTTTTATTCTTTAAAATGCTCGAGGACGAGCATAGTCTAAGTATCGGGGGTGTTGAATCTCTTATTTATCATCACAATATCCATTTATTATCCTCCAAGCTTTAACAAAGCAATAAAATTTATCTTCAATTAACAACTAATCCTAATTTTGTAATCAGCCCTAATTATTTATAAAAATAACATCTTTTTATTTTCTTTATTTTCTTTATTTTCCATATTTTATTCTTGTTAAAAACACCAAAATTATAGTATTTATTGTATATATTTATTATGGTATTAAAAGAAATCAAAAATAAAAAAGTGAAAAAAGAGTTAAAAAACAAGTGTTTTATCCACAAAAAATGCTTCCAAAATTTTTACTTTGTTCATTCGATTGATTTTGGGTTTTTGATCAACATAAATCTTTTAAATCTTATCGTCATCTACAACTTTCATATTTTAATTTTTTTTCCCTAATTTCACTTCCTTTTATTTCTTTTTTATTTTTTTTCTTATTTTCTATTTTATGAATAAATCTCATTAGGCCACGTGGCACTCTCTGGAGCTGTCATGCATCCCACTCCCCTTGCGCCACCCTCTCCTCCCAAACTAGAGTTGGATGAGATCTCTTGATCTCATCCATATCGCTCATATCCGTGCATCGCCTTATCGTCTGATGAGATCCCAAATCTCATCTAGATCCTCACCTTGCGCCTCCATCTAGGTCGTTGGATCGTAAGATCCATCGGCTCTAGCCCCTTCTTCTTCCTCCAATACCCCCACTCTTCCCACTATCACCTTGCCATCCCCAACCCTTCTTCATTTCAATATGGTTGTTTCCTACATCATCTCCACTTATCAACGTCACCCCCACGTAGCCTAAACTTTCTCCCTACTCACCGACCTTCAAATACCCACGAACTAAACCTAAGGATAATATACGATCATTACAACTTAGCCGCTCACCCTTCTATAACGGTCTGAATCCCTCTGCTTAAACACAACCTCCACCTACATACCACCTTGTTTACCTTCACACGGGCTTAAGCCCAGCTCCTCTCCGCCTCTATATAATAGAGAGGGAGGTTGGATCAAGGATGAGTGACGACGATAAAAAACCTGGTGTGACCCTTGGCTAGTCGGCCAAGCCATAACATCTCCTCGGTTGTTCGAGCTCCAGGGGTATGCTGCCCTTGACGAGCGAAGATCGGAGGCTCGAATTGAGCCTCATCCCAAGATGATCCTCCGCCCTGCCACCTTCTCCAATTAGGTAAGTACTCCATCTCTTTTTCTTCTTGTTTTCTCTACTTTTATTAAGCACACACCTCCATCTTCACCTTCAATGGACTAATCTCCACCACACTCCCCTGACCTTCGCGGACCTCTCTGACCATCTCCACTCTTCACCAGAACCCTATTCACTTCTGCCCCCTTTCTTCTCAGGCTCGCCAGAAAAGAAGTTGGTTCCTCCGCTCCTCCACCTGATTTGGACCCCCATTCCACTCACAACCCACAAATAAACCCCACTTCATCTATCCTAACCACTTCCATGCCCATGTTTCTTCAATAGTCGGAGCTCTACAACAACCTCCATTCTAAAGTAGCTCCACCATCCTCCTTCCATCGACTTGCAGGTCCGAGACCCCTTGCTGCTTACCAGAGACACGACGACCTTCACGGTCACCTCGTGGAGGTGATCCGACCTTCGGCCAGCCCACTAGGCCCTCGAGGAGCGATGGAGGAGCTGCTATAACACAGTCAACATCGCCTTGAGATGACGGTGGAGGAGGATCGGTACAAGCTCAAGATACCATCAGATCATCTGGATCGGATGGCCAAGAAGGTCCCTAAGGCTCTACCCCGAACCACCTGCCTCGACGGAACCGAGCTTACTTTGGAGCATCGGGATCAACCACGTGTCCCTAGGTGCCTATAGCGGTGCCAACCCTGCGCCCAAGTTTAGCCTGCACGTGTGCCTAGCATGTGCGGTTGGGTAAATTACAGTTCATCCTTGCCAGTTTCAATATTTACAAATTAGTCCTTCCCATGTGTGCGTGCCTCACATGTCATGCCTTGGAAAATTTAAAAGGACCCTGTCAACGTTCAAAAATTACCTTTATGCCACTCCTAAGATAATATGCAATATTTATCTCTTTATTTCCCATTTTTTATTATAATTATGCCCATGGACTATATTGTTAATATCTTGAGCATATGATCTTCATTTTTGTTGATTTCAATTTCATTGTGATGCATATTTAACGCTCTATCTAATGGCATAAATAATGCACTGATTTGAAATTTTAAAATCCCAAAATAAATTGATCATTTAGGATGTCATTCATCTTATATTAAGTTACCATATTCTTCACATAGATCAAACTTAATGCTCTATTTGCCAATGAAATTGAACATCAAGTTCTTGCTCAATTTTCTTAATGACTCTAGGGCATATTTGTGTATGTAAATAATTGTTGCATTGCATAGCACATGTTGGTATCAACATTGTATAAAACCAAATAAAAATGCTTTCTTCCCATGCATCACATGCATTGCTCCTTTATCTTGCATTGCATTTTTTGCATTATTTATTTGTGCATTTTGTACATTGTGGTGTTGTGTTCATCTATCTTCTTGAAGACCTAGGTCAAATAAATTAATCACTCAATTTAAAAATTTATTTTCTGATTAATCTTCAAGGAGGCTCGTGTGCTTATGTTCGACCTTTGTATGCCTGCCAAGTAAATATTCACCACATATTCAAACATGTGGTAATTATGCATAGATCCATTTTTGTCTCATGTACTATGATAATATGACGATATTAAAGAGGTAATTTTTAGGTTTATCAGATGGTGCCATTGTATGGGAGCTGGAGAAGAGACATGTGACAAGGGTCTCGTTCTCGCCAGTGGCGGCCGCCTCCAAGGGATGATCCATGGGTTTCCCAACCTTTACCACCCTGTAGTGTGGCTCGAGTGATCACCAGAGCTCGGAGCCTCTAGATCCATCCAACTTCTCAGGTGAATCCCCCTTCCCTTTTGCTCCCTTTTCCCTTTTTCTTTTCACTTCATGCACTACGATCGACGTCCTTCGTACGCTCAACCTCAAGCCACGTGCCACTGCTTGTGCTCATCCCTCACTTGCCTCCTTCTCTTCTTCATCACTGCTGCATGACTACCCGCTCCACCGTCACGCACACCATCTCCGGCCACCATCGAATCTTCAACCCATTACCGCTCTCCCTCCACCCGTACGTCCTCGCCATCGACCACTGATGAATCCATGATTCGACGGCTTTATTCTTTTATTTTAACCTCATTTTCTTAGTCAAACACATGTAAATATCCATTAATTGCATAAAATTACCATTTTGCATGAATTTGTTAAAATTACATTTTTAACACTTTTTGTACATAAATAAAAGAATAAAGAAGAAAAGAAAAAGAAAAGAAAAGAAAGGATGTGTTTATGCAATAAATACAGGCTGACCCGAACCCTGAGAGAAGGTCAAGACTTGACCTGATCAACCAGGAATAAAGGTGGGAAAAATAGGGTCTTTTGTCAAAAATCAAAAAATAATAATTTGTACATAAATTCCTTGTATATTTGTATAAAAATTGTACTATTTTATTTGTACATAATTTGACCTCAAATTAATTATTTTTGAAAACAAAAGTTGTAAATAAAAATATATTGTAAATAATAGAAATAAGTGTAAAATAAAATATTGTGCATATTGCAAATAATCACACCCAAAAAAAGCCGCAAAGTGATAATTGAAACACCAATTCTGGCTCCATACGAGCTCAAATCGAATAAAAATCATTCCATTATACTTAAAATTAAATTATCTTTCAAATGGCTGTGGGTTCATAATTTTTGGAGTTACGGTTAAAAAGTCAGTTTTCTGGGGTGTTTTGTGCAGTTTATCCAATATTTGTTGTGCATATTTATTAATATTTGTTTTTATATAATGTATATAATTTTAAATATTGTTTTCACTAAAAATACAATAAAAAATTAAAAATTAAAAAAAACTTTATAAAAATTATTTCCTTATTTGTGCATATTTATATTGTATTATATGTACATAATATATGTATACAACTAACTTCCTTTTATAAAAATCACCAAAAAATAAAATATCTCTTATTAATTAATTAATTTAATTTAATTATGAAATTCATATTTAATTATTTGATTTATTGGATTTATTTGTTGATTTAATAACTTACCATGTATATTAGATTTGATTCTTTACCTTTAATTGCCACCATTATGGTTGTTAATTGATTTTGATTATTTATTTAATTAATTTAATTTCGAATTTCAAAATTAATTAATTCATTCATTAATTTAATTTTTTTTTTAATTTCAATAATAAAAACTTTCCCCATTTGTAGATACTTTTCATTTTTTATTTTTGTTCTCTTTTTAATGGGCTCCTTCTCCTCATTCACTCTTTGATCAATCTTTAGAGAGAGGAGCTCGATCTCCGAGAGCTACTCGTCGCAGAAGGGTGTCCAGCCTCTGATTCGGTCGGTGACAGCGATTCAGTCATCGTCGAGGCCATCACGGCATGTCCAAATCCAAGGTGAGATCCATATTTTATTCACTATCGTTTTTCTCTTAGATAAACCGTAGGTCTAATCATTTTTATCCTATTTGATTAGTTTTTAAATCCAAAAAATTACAAAAAATTTTACCACATATTTCGATCCGCCTCTAAACCTGACTTTTTGCCTCATCTCGTGACCTCTCCATTTCACGTCTATCTCACGCAACCACACACCTCCAACCACGTACGGTGGTCGGAGACTAGGATCCATACCTCACATTTCTGTCGGATCCCCATTCACATCATCTTTTGTTTATAAATAAAAATAGAAAAAAATCATATAATTGCTTTTATCTCTAACATCTTTTGTTGTAGGAAAATTGAAAAAAATTAAAAAAATTAACAAACAAAAAAGTTCTTAGTTCCTGTTTACATTTTCTTAAAAAAATATATAAATAAAAAAATTCCTTTCCTGTTTACAGTTTTTACATTTACAAATAAAAAATATAAAAAAATTATTTTGGTATTTATGATTACAGTAGAATTAAAAAAACAAAAAAATACACAAAAAAGTTGCAGCAGCAGGGGGCAATGCCGCCCGCCACCCTTCGCCGTCTCCATCTCCACCGCCGCGAGGTGGCCCCCAACCGTGGCCTTCGAACCTTCAGGCGGCTGTCGCGCGCCTCCTGCGCCCAGGCTCGAGCACCGCCCACGCCTCCCGTTCCTCGGTCGACCTGCGGCCGCGCCTCCGCGCATAGCCTGCGCTCCACCGACGCCGCCCTCCGCGGTTCGCACCACCTCCATCACAACATCTAGGTAGAGCAGCCGCTCGCGCACCTCTCCGACGTCGCACTGTGCGGCCTCCCCCGCATCGTACTGCCCTCCGCCGAGCTCCGCGTGCGGTTGTCGTGCACCGCCTGCGTCCTCCATTCGCCACTGCATGCCTGCACGCACAACGTACGCCCAGCAGCACAACCTCCCCCACGCCTCCATTCGCGCCGCTGTGCTCGACCGATCCTCTGGGCTGCCCTTTGCCTCCCACTAGTGGCGACCGGCCCCGTTGTGCTTTTGAGAAGAAAACAACGAAGGAAACCCTAGGGAAGGGGATGAATTAATAAAAAAGGGGGAAATTGTAGACATCCCCTTGGTGATATTCAGAATTGCAAATAGGCCCCTATGAGAGCTTCAAATCCAGATCACATGTAACGCACATGATTTTGGGTAAATTGCATACTTTGTCCTATTTTATTTATTGTTTACTTTTGAAGCAAACTCTGAACAATTACATTTCAGTCCATGTGTTTACAGACTTGAATTTGCATGCTCCTTTATAAAAACCAAAAAATTACTGAAATAAATTCTTAAAAAATTGTAGAAAATTCTAGAAAAATTTAAAAAATGTGATTTCAATCTATGTATGTAGATATTTCTTTGTAGTTTATCTAAAATATAAATTTTAGAAATTTTGGGTACTTAAAGAATTTTTAAATTGTAAAATACTCCTGATTGTGCACAGTTTTCTCTGTTTTTCACTGTTTGATTTTAAGAAAATCACAAAAATATCAGAAAAATTCAAAAAAAATTAACAAAAATATTTTAAAATATAAAAAACCAAAAGTATTTCTTCATAATTTTCTGAGTATTTTTTAATATTCTGAAAAATACAAAAAGAGTATATGCGTGTGTTTTTATTCATTTGTGCTTACTTTGAAAAATTAAAAAAAAAACCCAAAACCACTAAAAATCATTTTGAAAATTTGACAATAGAGTTTTTAAATCGTTCTCCTTGTGTTCGACCCTGGTCGCTATACCAGGTAAAAAGAATAGCGAAGACCGCTTATATTATTTTTATTGATTCATCTTATTTTGAGTGGTTTAAAATTATTTTTCTCGTTGACCGATTCAAGTGGTTGAGAACAACGACACATTGAATTAATTATTCCATCTTAACCTTTCAATTTTCGTGTCATCAACCGCCAGTGGCCCCTAGAGGAGCAACAGCCTCACTGTCGGTCGAGATCCCACATCGAGCTCCTCTAGCTTCGCTGTCCACGGAGCTTAGCCTCAGCCAAGCTTCATCTTCCATGGAGCTTAGCCTCCGTCCAACTGCACCCTCAATCCGCTCCTCCCGTGCTCCACCACCGGCCACCACTTCTCCACCTAAGTGTGCCCTCACCACCTGATGAATACCCATTCATCACTCTTTATTCTTCTATTTTAGCTACAAAAACCTTTGCAAATACATGTAGATATGTGTAAATACAAATAATTACCAAAAGCATGCATTGTGTAAAAACCTATAATTAGCATGTTTTTGTGCAAAATAAAAAGAATAAAGAGCAAAAAGAAAAAGAGGGAAATATTTAGAATAAATATTGAGCAACCTAACCCAAGGGAGGGCTCAGCATGGGCCTGACCGCATAAAAGCCAAAGTAGAGGGAGATAGGAGCTCATGTGTATATACTTCTGTAAATACATAAAATTATATTTTCCTCACCCAAAAATATGCTTGTACATATTGTGTGTATATTTTATTAAAAACAAAATAAAAATTTAAAAATCAAAAATTCAAAAATGCCCTTTCACCATGTGTAGACCATCATCCTTTATTTATTTAACCCTATAAATAAATAAAATTATTTTCTAAAACTTTTTGTAAATATTCTATGTTACATATGGTAAATACATAAAATAACAAGAAACAAAACAAAAATCAAATAAAAATTACAAAATGAAAAATACAAAAATACATTGTATAAATACCATGTATATAAATGTATACAATTATTTATTTCACCCTTGTGTATAAATAATTAAAATAAAATAAAAATACCATTTTATTCCATACTTTATGATGTAAATAAATAAAATACAAAATGAGCATAAAAATACATAAAAATAACAAATAAAAAATCAAAAATAAAAATCCATATAGTGTACATATACCTATATACATAGCTACCCTATTTTTATTTCCAAAAATTAATTAAAAATCACCAAAAAATAGAAAAAAATAAAAGAAAAACATTTCATGTTTTGAGTTTTCTTTAATTCGGCCTATTTCTACCTTAAAATAAATAAACAAAAATTAAATACACGTGGCAGCTTCTGATTGGTCCACGGGGGATTGTTGACCCCGGTCAACTCCCCCGCGGACTCCTTCCTTTTCTGGAAGATGCGTGCCGCCCCGCCTTCGCCGATTTTTCCACGCATCTCCAGGCTGTCTCCCACGCGAACCCCGTGCCCGGATTCTTCGCCGATCATCCCTCATCCTCGCCCGATCTTTCGCCATGAAATCAACGCCTTCCATCGCTGTCTCCACTCAACCCTAATCGCACCTGTCACCATATATATCCCGACCTCCGCCGCCTCCGCGCCTCATCTTTGGCTATCCACTCTCTCTCCAGTGAGCTCCATCGAGACGAGCAAGGTGACAGCTTGCCCCAGCCGGTGTTGCAGCGAGGAAGAGGAGCAGGACCATCGATCCGGCCGCGTTTCGCCGCCGTGCTCCGACCACCATCTGGAGCTTGAGCCTCGGGAGGAGACGGCCCTTGAGGCAAGGACCAGGAGCAAGCTGAGCTCCACCACAGTCTACTGCAGCCACCAGGTAACCTTAGTTCTTCCTCGTTTCATCTAATTTGGAGTTACCCCCAAATCGCCCCATCGCTGTGTTTCGTTGATTCCGGCTATCCCGATCAATCTTTCGATCATCGGAGCATTCCATCATCTCCGCCATCTCCCCGCGCACCTTCTACGCCCGCTCATTCACCCTAGCTCGCCCCGGAGCTGGGAGTCGAGCTCCACCGTCTCCGCCTCGCCGGAGCTCGTTCGCCCCACAGCACAGACCATCTTCACCCCGCTTTCTTGGGTCGAGGCATTTTGCCCTCGACCCGCGAAGCTTCTTGTCTACTTTGCAGGTCCAAAGGGGGTGTCTGAGCCTCCTTTACAGTTCAGACCGGAGCTTCGCGCCGCTAGGCCTCGCCGGAGCCCCTCCAGGGCTCGGCTGGGCCATCGGCCATCGTTACCAGCTGCGGGGCTGCACCAGGAGCGTGTTCGGATCATTTGCAGCAGCTGAGGAGGATCGGAGCGCACGCAGGACGTCGGCGAAGTTCGCCGGCGTCGAGTTCTTCCTCCATCTTCCAGAGCCGTCCGACACCCTCTGCTCCAGTTCTAATCCTCGCCGTTCATCTGTGGAGGAGCAGCGTCCATTCGATCATCCGGAGGAGCCATCTGGACCGTCAGAGCCGAGAGAGAGGGACTCTATTCACAAGAGCCACTCGATCGTCCACGTGTCCCTCTCTCGACCGTCGATCGAGCCGAAGGGACGAAGAGAGGAGTCGCGCCGCCATCACAGCCGTTCGATCACCACGTGGCGCCTATCCGACCGTCGGCTAATAAAGGGGTAAATATCGTAGGGCCCCCTCGTAGTTTGTTATTTTCTTTTCAGTCCTGTAAATAGTTTTAAAACTTTATTAGCGTAGGGTAAATTGCAGTTAGGACCTTGTGCTTTATTTTAATTGCATGTATGCCCCTGTGTGTGTGTGACCACGTGCTTCGTCACGTGTATGTTTGGGCTTTTTACATATATTGTCCTGTAGATCTGGAGTGTTAATGAATGCATGAATCTTTTTGTGTAATTGCAATTATACCCCTGTGAGCCTTGTTTATGCGCATGTGCGGATTTTAGTGGTGTTTTTGCATCCATGTCCCTGGGCTTTTGATACGAGTTATCAAACGCCCCTGAGACTTGGTTTTTATTACAAATTGGTCCCTGTGTGCCCCATCCACGCGCCACGCGCGTGACTTGCTGGGCATTTTGCACCAGAGACCCCAGATCTTCGGGTATTTGCACATTGGTCCTTGTGCATAGTGCCCTCTTCTTCATTTTTGAATAAATATCAACCCACCTCCAAATCTAATGAAATTTCGACACATGGCTCCTGCCATGGTGTAGTAATTTCTATGATTTTTGAGGACATTTTTATTTTCATTTAGTATTTTTAAAAATTCAAAAACACTCTTTTTAGTCACTGTCTAACTTTAAAAATACCAAAAAAATATAAAAACTCCACCAAAAATTCTAAAAAAAATTAGGTATTGTAGTTTGCTTGCTGTTTGATTTTCCAGCCATTTTTTGTGATCTTTCATCACTTAAAAACCTTAAAAATTGAAAAACCCTTAAAAATCCATAAAAATTATAAAAATTAAATTAAAAATCCAAAAATAATAATTAAGGTGCCTAAATTTTCCTCATTCTACCTAGATTACAGGAAAATTACCTCCAGGGCTGGTTGAGACTCTTAGGTATTTTATTTTTGAGTTTCTAGCCTTGTTGGACAGTACCTAGGTGTTTTTGCCTTGTTTGATTTTTAGAAAATAATTTATCCATTAGAAAAATTCCAAAAATTCACCAAAAACAGTAAAAAACTTAAAAAACTTAAAAACAATTTTTCCTTAATTTTTGCATCATTTTTGGTGTGTTTAATAAATTGTTGAAGTTCCCTTGTATTTACTTTCTTTTATTTTCTTTATCTTTTAAAAAATCAAAAAAAAATTATAAAAACTCATAAGAACCATTAAAAATCATTTTCTTTTATTTTATTTCTTTTTCACTACTTCGTAGGCCCTAGGCCAATCCGTGCTCCTTGTGTTCGACCCTGGGAGCTATACCAGGTTAATCACATAGCTAGACCGCTCCATTTTGTTTTGATTGATTTTATCTCTGTGAGTGGTTGATTTTTCTTGATACACGCATTCGAGTGACTGAGGTCGCAACGACCTCATTTCATACCTTTACCTCAGTTGTTCGGGATTTTTGCGTTATCAGAATGGCACCGTTGCCGGGGAGCACGGCTTTGTAGTCATTCTTCCATATTGTCTTTCTCTATATTATTATTGTTTTCTGACCTTCTCTCTTTGATTCTTGTGCGAGGTACTGCTTGGACAACTTGGAGTTTACTAAATAGAGGACCCGCGCAGGAGGAAGAGAGAGAGGAGAAGAAATTTTCTATTTAGAGAGAGAGAGAACAATATTGTTGTAATAACTTAGACTTTGAACTGTGGACATTTGTAACTTAGCGGGTCTGTTTCGCCGAGCACCGGTGTGCTCGGGGGACCCATTTGGATTTTCGCGGCTTTTTCTACGGTTTTTATAGCTAGCTGCCTTTTCCGGTGTTTACGCGGTTTTTCTCGAGCCCCTAGATTTAGGAATTTCTCTTGCTTGTGACGTAAATTTCTAAGGCCCAACACCTAATAGAATATCTGTTCCTATAGAACGTAATTGGACCTTAATAAAATTCACTGAAAAAGTTAGTTTAATTGGATTTGAGACCACGTGCCGTGAGGAGTCACATACAGCGCTGGCAGGACCCGTTGTGGCGGGCACCGAGTGACTCCCAAGATCGGACTCCGGACTCGATTCGGTTAGCTAACTATTGTTCTTCACGATCAATAGAAGTTGCACATCTAGGACTCGGTTTTTCCCGCTGCATCATTTAGGTAGTTTTATTTCTGTCTTTAAATTCTGCGTGGATCACTTGCATGTAGAGTGCTGGAGACAAGGTACGCATTTCTTTCTCTGCATGCATCATTGATTTCTTCGCGCATCGGCTTTTTCGTCTTCTCCCTCTGTTTTTGGCTTCATCATCAGGAGAATCGGAAAAACCGTTAGGCCGCTTGTATTTATTTTGAAAAAAAAAAAAAATTGGGACTGGATAACATTATTGACCCTAAAAGACACTCACATTAAAAATTTGTCTTGGGGAGAGCAACCCCCTCATTGTATGGTTTGGATACGCGAGAGAGTGACCCGCACCCTAGGTAGAACCCTCCGGTGTTATTTCTAGCTGACTACCGACTCTTCCGTGCGGGACAGTCGGTTGGAGTAGCATCGGGTATCCTAACAAGTCACGTAAGCGCTCTGATATTTTGTGTGTTCACCAAATAAAATTGACAAGATAAATTGACCGAGCTTTCACGGTCTTCAGATTGTGTTGCGTTGGTGAACCGGGGGTTTGCTTTGCGATCATATTTTCTCCAGATCCCATCCGCCCAACTCGCCAAGATCACGATGATGGGTAGACGATCTCTTAGGCAGCCTCTGGCTGCACCGCTTTCAGGCGCGTCTACTCCATCATCTAGGTTGGCCCGTGAGAGTCAAGACCAGCTCTCCGGGCCCGAGTACGTTTCCACCCTGTTCCCCCTCGACCCCCTTTCTTTTGCCACTGAGAGACATGAGCCCGAGGAAAGACGAATTGATTTGACAGAACCTGAGTTGGGCTCATCTGATTTTGCAGACGTCGGTATGGCCGCCAGATCAGAAGATTACCCCGGAGGTCAGCAGGGAGAGCAGCATGTTGTATTTGACCAAGGGGCGATCAACTCCACCCTGATCGCATCATTAGAGACGGTTCAGCAGCAGTTACGCGATCAAGGGGCTTTTATGATCGAGATGAGAAGGGAGTTGGAGCGACTCAGAGAGCGAGACGAGCCGAGCGAGCCTGAGGACATTCCTGATGCTGATGCAGAGGCAGCAGCTGCAGCAGCAGCTGCCGCAGCGGCAGCCGCCGCCGGAGCAGGACCACCGAGACCGATGCGGGAGTTACACAACCCCGGATCTACACTGATGCACCATTGGGTGGTGGTACCGGCCGTCGTGGGGGATTTCAAGTTCCCTCCGAACACCCTGCAGATGCTTCCTCATTTTCACGGACTTGCCACTGAGGAACCCCATCTCCATCTCCAGGAGTTTTTGATGATCTGCAGCACCGTCCACGACCGTCATGTGGACCAAGATACGATTCGGATGATGGCCTTCCCTTTTTCACTGGCAGATAGAGCAGCCGCCTGGCTGAAACATTTAGGGAAGTTTGTCTACACCTGGGAGCAACTCCGCACCGAGTACTTGAACAAGTACTATCCACTCGGGCGGACGAATGCAGCGAGGGCCCTGATCAACAACTTCTCCATGCTCCCTAACGAGCAGTTTCACGAGGCATGGGAGAGGTTCAGAGAGCTTCTGGATAGATGCCCACACCACGACATTTCGAAGCCGAACCTAGTTCAAAGCTTCTTTAGTGGGAAGACGCCAGAGCTTCAGGGTCTGGTGAATGCTTCTTGCGGCGGGTCCTACTTTGCCAAGGACCACAACCAAGTCTGGGCCATCTACGAAGAGATGGCAGAAAATTACATGGTGATGTCCCAGACTCGGTTGTACACACAGAGATCTCAGCAGCCGCCAGGACCCGTGCAGTATCAGCGGATAGCACGGGTTGATGCAGGTCCATCCAGTTCATCCACAGTTGCAGCCGCACAGGCAGAGTCGGCCGCTGCGGACATGGGGATTATCAGCGAGAAGTTGGACCGCATGGAAATCATAGAGAAGAAGCAGTGCCAGGGCATAACTCAGATGGAGCAAATGGCACAAACTCTGAGCGACATGAAGACCCAGCTCTTGTGTCTTCAGGAGGCACAGACGGCTCCTCAGCCCCGTCTTCTGTCGCGAGGCGATTCCGGCGGCAGCCGCAGCTCGTCCCAGCGCTCCAGCTCCTTGCAGCAGCCTAGACAAGTTCACCTTGTACAGGCGGAGCCGTACCAGCAGCAGCAGCCCTCTTACCAGTCACCACCATCTCCAGACTTACAGATGGTGGTATATCAGCCGGATCAACCTCTGGCAGCACTACCGCCAGACTCCTTCGATGCTGAGCCGTTGATGGATGTCAACGGGATTTGGTATGACCGTCCTCAACCTGGAATCCGACGAGACCATCCCGGATTCAGGTGGGGGAATGGGGGTAACCAGTCCCAACAACAGCCAGCCGGTCAGGGAGGGCAGTACTCCCAGCAGAGAGATCACCAGCAGCCCCCAGCATACCAACCACACCAGCCATCATCCTTCGTACCTCGTCCCTACCAGCAGCAGGGACAGAATTGGAGACGTGAGCAGCAGGCTCACCAGCAGCAGCATCATTCCTCTTACCCCTCTCAGCCGCAGCAGCACCAGGTCCAGCAGCCTCATTACCAGAGAGGCAACCCGTCGGGTTCCCATGAGAGCCCCGCCATGGATGATCTAGCCCGCCTCTTCACAGAGCAGCAGGCTACATTTAGACGGGAGATGGACGAGTTCCGCCAGGAGATGCAGGACCTGATGAGAGGGAAGGCTGCCATCCCTGCACAGATCGAGCCTAATCCGAATAGCTTGAAGAGGAAATCTGAGCAGGTAGTTCACACTGAGCCTACCACTCCTAATAACTCATTTGATGATGTGTCATCGAATATATTTGATGCTGATTTTGTTACACTTAGGAGCGGTAGAAGACCAGCAGGCGGCGCCTCATCTGAGCGACAACACGAGGAATCATCTAGAGCGCCAGATGAGGAAGAAGAGAGCGGTACTGAAGCCGCACATCATCGAGAAGGTGGTACTGACACCACCAGCAGAGCCGAGCCAGCCCGCGGTACTGAGGCCGCAAGACGTCTAGTTGTAGAGCCAGCTAGAGGTGGTACTGACGCCACCAACATTTATTCTGATAGAAATGTTGTCTTTCCTCGCATGAATGTATCTCAGAACTCTAATTTGAATAAAGGAAAAGGTTTAGTTTCTTCTGATCCCACTGTGGTGAATGATGTTTGTGAGGATCCGGTCATCGAACCGTCTAGGCCTATTCCTAGTCCTTCATCTGAGAAGGACCCTGTGATCCCCTTTCCTAGAGCCCTTGAATTGGGGAAGGGGAAGAAAAAAGAAAAAGATCCAAAAAAGAGAGAGCAGGAGGAGTTCAGCCAGGGCATGATAGACCGATTTCACATCCAGCTGACCCTCAATGAGGCTTTGCAGCACATTCCTCTTCTTCAGCGATCCCTAAGAGATAGGACCACAGTCAGGAGGAAGAAGAGGAACAAGACCGCAGAGATCCATGTGCTGACCAAAGCCACGTGCTTTGCGATTCAGAACCGACTGCCAGCCAAGAGGCCAGATGCAGGGGCCCCGTATGTCAGATGCCAGATCAGAGAGCAGTGGTTCGACCGTACTCTTTTAGATAGCGGATCTTCGATCAACCTACTTCCGGCAGCCCTTCTCGACCACTTCGAGTTGGGCACTCTTCGACAGAGCAGGACAGTCCTTCAGTTCGCTGATCGATCTGTCAAGAGGCCGAAGGGGTTGCTACGAGACGTTATCGTCACTATTCAGGGTTTGCAATTCCCCGTGGACTTCGTAGTGTTGGACATGGAGATCCCTGAATCAGTGGCCGATACCCCCATCATCCTTGGTCGTCCGTTCTTGGCCACAGCCAAGGCGGTGACTGATCATGATAGCGGGAAGGTGTACTTTCGCGTCCAGGGCGAGAGTATACAAATAGAGACGGTCGAGGACTACAGAGCCAGATCCAGATCCCGCTCAGATGCCAGTACCGATTCAGAGCAGCTGACAGACGCAGAGCCAGACATCCACCAGGACTGCGACTTTGTGATCACAGATGATGAGGCAGCTTGGGCAGACCTTGAGTCACAGACTACCCTCTCACTTTCAGACACAGCTGATGCAGAGATGATAGCAGAGGAGAGTCTGGAGAGCACAGACCCGGTACAGGATACCATTGCGGCAGCAGAGCCGGTTCTCGATCGCAGCACAGTGTTTTGTGATGGTGGTGCTGATGCCACCTTGTTCTCCGGTGGTACTGATGCCACCGAGTCTGATATAGATCCCTCGGATTCAGAGTCTGATTGGGCCGATTGTTATGATCAGATGCCAGACCTGAGTTCACCTGAGCCTAGAGAGGAGGAGGTAGAGGCAGAGCAGAGCAGAGACAGTGCAGTTGAGCCGCCTTCTCCCGACCCAGTTTGCGAGAGTACACTTTCACTTTCCCAGGAAGATTTGGCCGATCTTGCAGCATTCACTCAGTTTCTTCCACAGCCAGATTTGCCAGCAACCAGCATTCCAGAGCGGAAGCCGCTCCCTACTTCGCTGAAGTATCGATTCCTTGCGGGCGATCCTGAGATGTACCCAGTCATCATCTCCGCTGAGTTGACTGGAGAACAGGAATCCCGTCTGATGGGGGTTCTTGAAAAGAACCGCAAGGCGATCGGATGGAGCGTAGCAGATCTCCATGGGATTGATCCATCAGTTTGCTCCCACCACATCTATCTCGAGGATGGGGCGAAGCCGTCGCGTGAGTTCCAGCGGCGTCTGAACCGCAACCTGAGAGAGGTTGTCATGAAGGAAATATCGAAGTGGTGGGGTGCAGGTTTTATTTATCCCATTTCCGACTCCAAGTGGGTCAGCCCCTTGCATGTGGTGCCCAAGAAGACGGGCATCACGACTGTGATCAGTGAGTCGGGAGAGGAGATTGCTACACGGGTACCCACCTCTTGGAGGGTTTGTGTTGACTACAGGAGACTCAACCAAGCCACCAAGAAGGACCATTTCCCCCTGCCTTTTATTGACCAGATCATTGAGAGACTGGCAGGGAAGAGCCATTATTGCTTCCTGGATGGGTACTCGGGCTACAACCAAGTGGCCATCGCTCCTGAGGATCAGGAGAAGACCACCTTTACCTGTCCCTTCGGCACATACGCTTTTCGACGCATGCCATTTGGGCTATGCAATGCCCCTGCGACTTTTCAGAGGTGCATGCTGTCGATCTTTTCGGACATGGTAGGGGAGTGCCTTGAGGTCTTCATGGATGATTTCTCGATCTACGGCGACGGATTTGATTCTTGTCTTGACTGCCTAGATCGAGTACTCCAGCGATGTATTGAGTATCACTTGGTGCTATCTTGGGAGAAGAGTCACTTTATGGTGACTCAAGGGACGGTGCTTGGCCACATCATCTCCAACAGGGGCATGGAGGTTGATCCGGCCAAGGTCGATGTCATTAGGAAACTCACACCGCCGTCCAATCTGAGGCAGTTACGGTCATTTCTGGGGCACGTTGGATTCTACAGGAGGTTCATTCATGATTTTAGCAGGATTGCCCGACCGTTGACTGACCTCTTGACGAAAGACACCGAGTTCCTTGTCGATGACAAGTGTCTTTCGTCGTTTGTTACTCTCCAGAGATGTGTGATTGAGGCTCCTGTCCTTCAGCCGCCTGATTGGTCTCTCCCATTCGAGATCATGACGGACGCCTCCGATTTTGCCGTAGGGGCAGTGCTGGGACAGAGGAGGGATGGAGTACCATTTGCGATACACTATGCTAGCCGCACATTGGATTCCGCCCAGCGGAATTATACAGTCACAGAGAAGGAGATGCTAGCAGTAGTGTTTGCCCTCGATAAATTCAGATCATATATCATTGGATCCCGAGTGACCTTGTACACAGATCACACCGCCATCAGGTACCTCATGGCAAAGAAGGATGCCAAGGCTAGACTGACTAGATGGATCCTTCTACTCCAGGAGTTCGACATTGAGATCAAGGATAAGCCTGGAGTCAAGAATGTGGTGGCGGACCATTTATCCCGATTAGAGCAGCCTGAGGAGACAGAGCAGATTGATCTGATCAGAGATACCTTCCCAGATGAGGCGATCCTTGCTATCGCCTCACTCCCATGGTACGCCGATATTGTGAACTTTCTCGTTGTTGGGAAAGTCCCACAAGATTGGCCCAGGCAGAGGCTTGAGACCTTCCTTGCGAAGGCCAAGTCTTACCATTGGGAGGATCCCATCCTTTACCACGAAGGAGGGGATAGCGTCTGGCGTCGGTGTATTCCTCAGGAGGAACACCATAGCGTCCTCACTTACTGCCACAAGCTTGAGGCAGGTGGACATCATTCTGGGAGGAGAACGGCACAGAAAGTGCTCCAGTCCGGTTTGTGGTGGCCTACCCTCTTCAAGGACTCAGATGAGTTCGTGAAGAGGTGTACTGACTGTCAGAGGATGGGCACTTGTGGACAGCGTGATATGATGCCGATGCAGCCCATTCACTTCTGTGAGGTTTTTGACGCATGGGGCATCGATTTCATGGGTCCATTCCCTAAGAGTCAGGGATTCGAGTACATTCTATTGGCCGTAGATTATGTGAGTCGTTGGGTGGAGGCTATCCCCACCCGAGCCGCTGATGCGAGGACAGTTTGCAGATTTTTGAGGAAGCACATCATCACGCGGTTCGGGGTTCCACGAGTTCTTATTTCTGATGGGGGTCTCACTTCATCAACGACCAGGTGAAGGCACTTGCTACCGAGTTCGGCATAGACCATCGTGTTGCTACACCATACCATCCACAGACGAATGGTCTAGCCGAAGTGTCGAATAGGGAGATCAAGACGATTCTGCAGAAAGTCGTCCGCCCTGACCGAAAGGATTGGTCACAGCTATTGGACTCGGTCTTATGGGCATATAGGACGTCTTTCAAGACACCTTTGGGCACATCTCCCTTTCGCCTCGTGTATGGCAAGCCCTGTCACCTACCAGTTGAGCTGAGGCACAAGTCACTCTGGGCAGTTACAGACATATTGATGGATCCAGATGGTATAGGAGACCAGAGGAGGACGGAGTTAGCCGCATTGGAAGAGCTTAGAGATGCAGCTTTCTCAAGCAGCCTACATTATAAGGAGAAAGTCAAAGAGTGGCATGATTCTCATATCAGCCACAAGCATTTTGAGATTGGACAGAAAGTATGGCTGTTTGATGCAAGGCTTAGATTATTTCCAGGGAAGCTACAGAGCAAATGGAAAGGACCCTATTTGGTCAGAAAGGTACACGATAACAGTAGCATTGATATATCTGAGTTATCTTCTGAGAGTACCTTCCGAGTGAACGGCCAGCGGCTCAAACCATTTCTAGATCATGAGCCGCGGGACGTTATTATTGCCGCTATTCATTTTGCGTGAGATGTGGTCTTTTGACTCACATCTTTTACATTTCACGCCTGATTTTCACTGTTCCTCCGCCCTGTATAGATCCAGTTGTCCATATCATTCTATTCTTTAGTCCCACATCCCGTCTCTCATCTTATGATTATGCTATACTTAGGGTGTACTTTACCCTAAGTATAGGGGGGATGTCGGACCTGTGAGTATTCTTTTCATTCTTTCTGCTCTTGTTTTTGCTGCCTATACTTAGGGATATTCTACCCTAAGTATAGGGGGGGAGATTCTGTATATTCTTCACTCGGCCTTTCCCTTCATATACAGCTTTCTATACTTAGGATTAGTTAATCCTAAGTATAGGAGAAACCACCGAGTTCCTCTCATTTTATTCATTTATTCGTTCCTGTACTTAGACATTTCTTTTCACTTCCCTTTTACTAAGCACGAGTTATGTCTTCTTCATCGCTCTTGATCACTCTGAGGACATCGTTCGAGCTAAGTATAGGGGGGGTGTGTATATATTTCATATATACTTTTAGCCATAACTCGTACTTTGTGTGAGTGTGTTAATAAATAAAATGGCTAAAAATCACAAAAATTTAAATTTTTTTTTTCATGTACATAAACCTCTTTTATTCTTGCACATACATAGCTAGTGTACAAAGTATTTTTGTAAAAATGATTTCAAAAATCTTTTGTGGTAAAGCTTGTTGTAAATATTTTGTATAAAAATTATGTATATAGTACAAAATTTTTCCAAAATGTTTTGAAAAACAAAAAGTCTGCAAAAATCTTGTGTAAAAGATTGTAAATATCATTTTGCAAAACTTGCACCTCATGCATCATTCATGATTTCAAAACATTTTTTTTCAAAAATTTTGCATGATTGTAAAAAATTTGTAAATAGCATCTTGTGTACATATATGTATATAGTTTTTCCTGGATGAGAGTTGACATTTAAACTAAGCCTGGAATTAAATTGAGAAATGGAGCTTGAATAAGATCTTAATCCACTTAACTTCAAGAGGAACCTTGTAGGACTCAGGGTTAAGGCTTTTCAGGTCCATAAGGACTTAATTCTTTGAGTCCACTAGGCTATGAGCATATGTCATCTTGATGAGCCTAAGTAGAGCACTTAACAACACACGCATGACTCTCAGAGACAATGGCTTCACTTGCACCTGCACTTTACACATGGCCCTCCACGGATGAGGTGGTGAGGAGGCAGTTTCCTTCGGCTTGGGATAGCATATGAGGGTAGTACTTCTAGGCGGAACCTCTCTTCTTCTTATAGTGAAGGAAGTGCACCTCAACTTGGTCTAGTGGTGTTGAAAGCTAAAGACAGAAGCTGTGGGTTGCAATAAAGCTTCAAAAGAGGGATAGTCTACTGGCTCAAGGGGAAATTTCTTATATATGCTGCACATGTAGATATGTTTGTACAGAAATTTTTGAAAAAAAAAAAATATATGCAAAAATACAAAAAGAACTCCAAAAAAGTGGTGGGTCGGATTGAAAATTTAATAACCCCACCGGAGTATAAAGCAAAAGCTTATGGTGTCCATGTTACATCTCATGAAGCTTGCAGCGGGAAACTTAGCTACACTGGCTAAGCTTCCAAAACTCTATACTTCTACCCCCTCTTCTTGAGCCGGTTGCACTTGAACTTAGAAGGGAATACCCCGCTTCTCGAGGAAAGAGTTGCTAGACTGAGGCATTAGAGTTACCAGGTTGAGGGAGGTTGTTTCTTTGTTACTTCTGAGGTGGGGGGCCACATATCACCTACACCGCAAGGAAAAGATTCATGGTCATTAGAGCTTGTGTATGTAGACTTGTTCTGATCTGGTTTATTGAGGAGTCTTGCCCATCGACTGGTGGAACTTGGAGGCTGTTGAGTTTTAAGCTTAAGTCCAAATAAGGTTCCGACACATTAATAATCCAAAGATCTGATCGAGCTCCATATTTCAATTTAATGAAGGAAAATTTAATAAGTCAACCTTGATCCATGTACATCCTCTTTTTTTCTTTTTCTTTCTTTTTCACTTCTTTTCAAATAAGTGTTTGCTAAGGGACTAGCAAAGTTAAGCATAGGGGGGTGATGAATACCCATTTCATCACTCTTTATTCTTCTATTTTAGCTACAAAAACCTTTGCAAATACATGTAGATATGTGTAAATACAAATAATTACCAAAAGCATGCATTGTGTAAAAACCTATAATTAGCATGTTTTTGTGCAAAATAAAAAGAATAAAGAGCAAAAAGAAAAAGAGGGAAATATTTAGAATAAATATTGAGCAACCTAACCCAAGGGAGGGCTCAGCATGGGCCTGACCGCATAAAAGCCAAAGTAGAGGGAGATAGGAGCTCATGTGTATATACTTCTGTAAATACATAAAATTATATTTTCCTCACCCAAAAATATGCTTGTACATATTGTGTGTATATTTTATTAAAAAACAAAATAAAAATTTAAAAATCAAAAATTCAAAAATGCCCTTTCACCATGTGTAGACCATCATCCTTTATTTATTTACCCTATAAATAAATAAAATTATTTTCTAAAACTTTTTGTAAATATTCTATGTTACATATGGTAAATACATAAAATAACAAGAAAACAAAACAAAAATCAAATAAAAATTACAAAATGAAAAATACAAAAATACATTGTATAAATACCATGTATATAAATGTATACAATTATTTATTTCACCCTTGTGTATAAATAATTAAAATAAAATAAAAATACCATTTTATTCCATACTTTATGATGTAAATAAATAAAATACAAAATGAGCATAAAAATACATAAAAATAACAAATAAAAAATCAAAAAATAAAAATCCATATAGTGTACATATACCTATATACATAGCTACCCTATTTTTATTTCCAAAAATTAATTAAAAATCACCAAAAAATAGAAAAAAATAAAAGAAAAACATTTCATGTTTTGAGTTTTCTTTAATTCGGCCTATTTCTACCTTAAAATAAATAAACAAAAATTAAATACACGTGGCAGCTTCTGATTGGTCCACGAGGGATTGTTGACCCCGGTCAACTCCCCGCGGACTCCTTCCTTTTCTGGAAGATGCGTGCCGCCCCGCCTTCGCCGATTTTTCCACGCATCTCCAGGCTGTCTCCCACGCGAACCCCGTGCCCGGATTCTTCGCCGATCATCCCTCATCCTCGCCCGATCTTTCGCCATGAAATCAACGCCTTCCATCGCTGTCTCCACTCAACCCTAATCGCACCTGTCACCATATATATCCCGACCTCCGCCGCCTCCGCGCCTCATCTTTGGCTATCCACTCTCTCTCCAGTGAGCTCCATCGAGACGAGCAAGGTGACAGCTTGCCCCAGCCGGTGTTGCAGCGAGGAAGAGGAGCAGGACCATCGATCCGGCCGCGTTTCGCCGCCGTGCTCCGACCACCATCTGGAGCTTGAGCCTCGGAGGAGACGGCCCTTGAGGCAAGGACCAGGAGCAAGCTGAGCTCCACCACAGTCAACTGCAGCCACCAGGTAACCTTAGTTCTTCCTCGTTTCATCTAATTTGGAGTTACCCCCAAATCGCCCCATCGCTGTGTTTCGTTGATTCCGGCTATCCCGATCAATCTTTCGATCATCGGAGCATTCCATCATCTCCGCCATCTCCCCGCGCACCTTCTACGCCCGCTCATTCACCCTAGCTCGCCCCGGAGCTGGGAGTCGAGCTCCACCGTCTCCGCCTCGCCGGAGCTCGTTCGCCCCACAGCACAGACCATCTTCACCCCGCTTTCTTGGGTCGAGGCATTTTGCCCTCGACCCCGCGAAGCTTCTTGTCTACTTTGCAGGTCCAAAGGGGGTGTCTGAGCCTCCTTTACAGTTCAGACCGGAGCTTCGCGCCGCTAGGCCTCGCCGGAGCCCCTCCAGGGCTCGGCTGGGCCATCGGCCATCGTTACCAGCTGCGGGGCTGCACCAGGAGCGTGTTCGGATCATTTGCAGCAGCTGAGGAGGATCGGAGCGCACGCAGGACGTCGGCGAAGTTCGCGGCGTCGAGTTCTTCCTCCATCTTCCAGAGCCGTCCGATGCACCCTCTGCTCCAGTTCTAATCCTCGCCGTTCATCTGTGGAGGAGCAGCGTCCATTCGATCATCCGGAGGAGCCATCTGGACCGTCAGAGCCGAGAGAGAGGGACTATTCACAAGAGCCACTCGATCGTCCACGTGTCCCTCTCTCGACCGTCGATCGAGCCGAAGGGACGAAGAGAGGAGTCGCGCCGCCATCACAGCCGTTCGATCACCACGTGGCGCCTATCCGACCGTCGGCTAATAAAGGGGTAAATATCGTAGGGCCCCCTCGTAGTTTGTTATTTTCTTTTCAGTCCTGTAAATAGTTTTAAAACTTTATTAGCGTAGGGTAAATTGCAGTTAGGACCTTGTGCTTTATTTTAATTGCATGTATGCCCCTGTGTGTGTGTGACCACGTGCTTCGTCACGTGTATGTTTGGGCTTTTTACATATATTGTCCTGTAGATCTGGAGTGTTAATGAATGCATGAATCTTTTTGTGTAATTGCAATTATACCCCTGTGAGCCTTGTTTATGCGCATGTGCGGATTTTAGTGGTGTTTTTGCATCCATGTCCCTGGGCTTTTGATACGAGTTATCAAACGCCCCTGAGACTTGGTTTTTATTACAAATTGGTCCCTGTGTGCCCCAGCCACGCGCCATGCGCGTGACTTGCTGGGCATTTTGCACCAGAGACCCCAGATCTTCGGGTATTTGCACATTGGTCCTTGTGCATAGTGCCCTCTTCTTCATTTTTGAATAAATATCAACCCACCTCCAAATCTAATGAAATTTCGACACATGGCTCCTGCCATGGTGTAGAATTTCTGTGATTTTTGAGGACAATTTTTATTTTCATTTAGTATTTTTAAAAATTCAAAAACACTCTTTTTAGTCACTGTCTAACTTTAAAAATACCAAAAAAATATAAAAACTCCACCAAAAATTCTAAAAAAAATTAGGTATTGTAGTTTGCTTGCTGTTTGATTTTCCAGCCATTTTTTGTGATCTTTCATCACTTAAAAACCATAAAAATTGAAAAACCCTTAAAAATCCATAAAAATTATAAAAATTAAATTAAAAATCCAAAAATAATAATTAAGGTGCCTAAATTTTCCTCATTCTACCTAAGATTACAGGAAAATTACCTCCAGGGCTGGTTGAGACTCTTAGGTATTTTATTTTTGAGTTTCTAGCCTTGCTGGACAGTACCTAGGTGTTTTTGCCTTGTTTGATTTTTAGAAAATAATTTATCCATTAGAAAAATTCCAAAAATTCACCAAAAACAGTAAAAAACTTAAAAAACTTAAAAACAATTTTTCCTTAATTTTTGCATCATTTTTGGTGTGTTTAATAAATTGTTGAAGTTCCCTTGTATTTACTTTCTTTTATTTTCTTTATCTTTTAAAAAATCAAAAAAAAATTATAAAAACACATAAGAACCATTAAAAATCATTTTCTTTTATTTTATTTCTTTTTCACTACTTCGTAGGCCCTAGGCCAATCCGTGCTCCTTGTGTTCGACCCTGGGAAGCTATACCAGGTTAATCACATAGCTAGACCGCTCCATTTTGTTTTGATTGATTTTATCTCTGTGAGTGGTTGATTTTTCTTGATACACGCATTCGAGTGACTGAGGTCGCAACGACCTCATTTCATACCTTTACCTCAGTTGTTCGGGATTTTTTGCGTTATCAGAATGGCGCCGTTGCCGGGGAGCACGGCTTTGTAGTCATTCTTCCATATTGTCTTTCTCTATATTATTATGTTTTCTGACCTTCTCTCTTTGATTCTTGTGCGAGGTACTGCTTGGACGACTTGGAGTTTACTAAATAGAGGACCCGCGCAGGAGGAAGAGAGAGAGGAGAAGAAATTTTCTATTTAGAGAGAGAGAGAACAATATTGTTGTAATAACTTAGACTTTGAACTGTGGACATTTGTAACTTAGCGGGTCTGTTTCGCCGAGCACCGGTGTGCTCGGGGGACCCATTTGGATTTTCGCGGCTTTTTCTACGGTTTTTATAGCTAGCTGCA